>JADXDR010000002.1:121533-184668 GCA_025026875.1 Chlorella ohadii
TGCTCTGTTGCGACCCCGCGGCTGTGCGTTCTGCTCGGATGCGATGAACATGCCGCTCGGCTGCACGTCCACCTGCAGACTTCCCCGCCAAGCCGCCGCGCGTGCACTTCCCGCCCGGGTTCTACCACCCAAACGTGTTTCAGGAGGGCGATGGTGAGCGCTGTCAGTTTGGTTTAGATTTTGTGACTCAGGACCAATGTGGTCTACTACCCGAACGTGTTTGAGCAGGGCGATGGTGAGCGCTCCTTGAAATTCTACTGCGCAGTCTTCTTTCGTGATGGGGATTGTAATCAGTGGTGCCTGCACGTGTTGAGCAGAGCGACGGTGGGCGCTCCTTGTGTCATGCAGAGCTGGTTGATGCGTGGAGATGTTCTTCAGAGCCGCCCAAAATACAAAGGCATTGCCTCGCGCCGCTGGCAGAGAGCACAGCTGCCTGCCGGGCGCTGTGCGCTGCCTGAGCAAGTGCGCTGTATGCCTGTATCGTGCTCTTGCTGCAAAGTGCTCCTGTCCTTCCTCATGTCCTTTCGCACCTCTTCAATGCAGTGTGCCTGAGCATCCTGAACCCAGAGAAGGGCTGGCGGCCCAGCATTACAGTGAGGCAAATCCTGCTCGGCGTGCAGGTGGGTGCTGTAGAAAAGGCCTGCCCGGGCTGCAGCTGAGGATGCATGTGGGTGCTGCGAATGGGTGCTTGGCACTGCGGCCAGGCCTGCCCGGGCTGCAGCTGCGGGTTGCACGTGGGTGCTGCCAGCTACCTGCCCAGCCTGCGGGAAGCGTAGCTGGCGGCTTGGGCAGGCGGTGCCGGCCATGCTTTCAGCAGCTGCTGGGGATGGCCCTGTTGCCTGGGCGGGCACATGCGTGAAGGGCCGAGTGGCATCAAACTGAGCAACCCTGTGCGCCCTGACTGCCTGCTCACAGGAGCTGCTGTCAGATCCAAACATCCACGATCCTGCCAACTAGTGAGGGCTGCCTGGTGCTGCTGGCTGTATTTGTTTTGTTGCTGACGGATCCACAATCCAGCCAACCTGTGAGAGGCCGCCTGTTGGCGTTGCCTGCTGCTGCTGCTGCTGCTGCTGATGCTGATGCTGCCGCTGATGCTGCTTTGTGCTCGTGCAAGCCAGCATGGGCCTGGCACTGGCCGCAGCGTATGTTGCCGGCGCGGCTACACAGTCAAACCAAGCATTCACGTATCCTTACTTGTGCGCAGTTGCTACGAGACGTACAAGAAGCAGCGATCCGTGTACGACAAGTGAGCTTCCAAGCATCTGTTTCCAGGCAGTTGGGACCTTGCTGTTGTTGCGCTTGCTGGTTGGGCCTGCATTATGCGGTGGGAAGGTTGTGCCACATCCAAGCATGGGCACTCGTGGCTGTGCTGTACCCGTGCTTGCTTGTCCATGTACACTTACCCTCCTTCCTGACTGTGCACCAGTGTTGCATCATGATGTGTGCAGGAAGGTGCAAGAGCAGACGCAGAAGTATGCGGCAGACAAGCAGCTGTGACGGCCACTACAACAGCTGCGGCAGCGGCAGCAGACACGCAGCTATGACGCCCACAGGTGCTGCCGCCCTGGACACTGGCGGCAGCCCAGCGGCAGTTCAGGAGCAGCGCAGCAGCGGCTGTGTAACGAGAGCCCTCTTGACTGACCACACGACCCTGTACATTCTTGTACCCTCATGACCAGTTTCTCAACCCACCACCCTCTGCCTCCAATAAAATTTGACCTGACGCACAATAATGCGATTTGCAAGGGCTGTATTTGCAAAGAACAATGCTCGGATTGGTTGCACACTGGCACACAGAACCTTGGTCCATGCAGCTTGAACCCAAATGCAGGTGTTGTTTGATCACGCCTGATGGCGGGTCGCTCCGGCCTAGAGCGCTTGCTTCGCCTTGCTGCGCCTTGCTTTGCCTTGCGGGGTACTCAGCCACATTCTGCTCACGCCTCACGGTGGCTGCATCGCACAGGATGTGGGATGGCAGGGCGGGCCTGTGTCGAGCGCGCTGTGCTCAAGGGTGCTGGGCCGTGGCGGGCGTTGGAGCATCGCAGCATGGCGCTGCCTGCTGCTCGGCGTTTATGCTTGCAGCTTGATGTCCAACCAGGCAGCTCGGCGCACGTTGCAAGCCCAACCGGGAGCCAAGGTTGATAGACACGCCCTTGCGCACCTGAGCAGCTCGTCAGTGAGACGCTCCAGCTCAGCCCACTGCGGCACCTGTGCCTTCCACTCCGCTGGCAGCGCCCCCTCCCCCTCCTGCCAAACAAAGGTATGGGGAAGGAGGCGTACATATCAGTGCAGAAATGCCAGGTGTTCACAGGGCATGGCGCAGCAGTGCATGCAACTCCAGAGTGTACCCTAACTGAAGCCGAGGGATTATTTTGCAGTGCAGCCCCCCACCCACCGCAGCTGCCCAGAGGGCGCCCCCAAACAGGATGCGCGAGCAGTTGTCGCCCGCAGCCGCGATGTTGGCGCGCACGCTGTCCGCATAGCTGTGCATGGAGGGGAATGTGCGTGGGAGAGGGGGAGCCTCAGCCGCGCTCGCACAAACAGATGCATCCGCACCAGGCTGGAGCAAAGTAGCGCGTTGCACGATGCGGGGGCAGGTTGCTCAAGCCAAGCTTGCGACCCACAAACAGCACCTTTTGTGAGGCTGCCCTGCTCACCCGCTGGACACCCGGGCGCAGTACAACGCGTTCACCAGGGCTCCGGGCAGGGCACAGGACGGCGCCTGTGCACGATAGAGGGCAGGCGTGGCAGGGGCAAGTGTGTCCACAAAGGCACGAGAACGGGGCAGGGTCAAGCGGCAGGCTGGCGCACTGAATAGCAAGGCTGCACGCGTTTTCTGATGGGTTTGACTGGGTGCACGCCCCTCCCAATCCACATAACCCAAACCGCGCGGCGCACACACAGGCTCAGCCATTCCACACACATAACCCCGACAGGCACACAAAAGCAAGGCGCCTCACCTTGGTGACGTTCCAAACCATGTCAGTGACTGACACGCCGTCCGGCCCCGGCAGGTGCTCAGCCAGCTGCGCCTGCACCTCCGGCGCAATGTTGCCCGGCTGCAGCGCCCAGTCGATCGCCTCCGCCACGCAGGCGCCCTGCGGCAGGGAGAGGTGGGTGGCAGAGCAGCGGTTGCTGCGGCAAGGCAAGGATGCTGCCCGGCGACAGCGCCCAGCCAAGCGCTCCTCCAATACAGCAGCAGCCTCATTCAGCCAGACAAGTGCACGGTCCAGCAGCACCCAACAACCAACAGCCACTGCTCACATGCACCACGACCCGTTCCAGAATGGCGGCAGCCGCCTGCCCCTGCGCCACCGACGCCTCGCTGTTCTGCTGAGCGCGCACAGCGGCCTCCACGCGGGACGCCAGCTGGGCGGTACCGCCGTACCGTGCCACCAGGACCGGCACCTGCAGGGCAAGCATGAGTTGGGCAGCTGTCGGCGATCACTTGTACCGTGCCATCTCAGTGCAGTGGGAGGCAGCCTGGAAGGTGCAGTGCCTCCTGCGTCCGTCTGCTATCTGCCTTGCAGCAGCCAGCAGTATGCACAGCAAGCCACGGCTGCTTGCCTTCACGATCGCGTGCGCCTGCGAGTCGTCGGCCGCTGCCTCTGGGAACCGCTGGCCCGCGCCCCAGGCCTCCACCAAGTGCTTGGCCGTGCCGTTGAGCCGGCCGTCATAGGCGCCGAAAAACTCAACCAGGTGCTGCGGCAAGACAATTTGAATGGAACGGGCAGCAGGGCAGTGTTGTGGATTGAGCGGGAGCATTGCGAACCTGAATGCACAACCACAGCTGCGGGGGCCGAAGGTGCTAATAAGCAGGAGACAAAGACGCCCGCCTGCTCCGTGCATCCCGCTGTGCTGCTGTTGAGCGTGCGGCTGCTCAACCGCCTTGCCTGCATCAGGCCGGGTCCGTCGATGTCGGCATGAGTGGCGCCGTACTGCAGCAGCGCGTACTCCTCATCACCTGCCGCAGGAAGTGCAGGATTTTTCATGAGCAACTTGCAATGTATCAGCCATCGCTGGGCATCATACGAGCAGCGGAAGCCAGTGATACTTGCATGCCAGCCTGCCGACCGCCGCACTCCTCACCATAGGGCGACAGGCGGCCGAGCGCGTATGAGTAGAAGGGGCAGGAGGGCTCCGGATAGAACTCCGGCTGCGCTTGCTTGGCCTTGCTCTCGAGCAGGCTCTGCACCTTGCCGGCATCGTCTGCAAGCACAGCCGGCAGCGGCAGGGCAGTTGGTTGTGTGGCATCCTCTGCGGCCACCAGGTGAGGCGGTTCTTGCTGCATGGCTATTGCATGGCGAGTAAGGAGTGAATGCTGCAGCCAGGGCAGCTGCTGCAGGCGCAGCCGAGGGGTCGGCGTGCCGGGCAGTGCTGGGTGGCTGCCGTCCCGACGACGGCCAGCGGCGGCAAGTTCACTAGGGCTGCGCGGAGGAGAACCGAGCAGACACGCTGGATCGATGCACTCACAGATCCAGTGCAGCGGCATGGTGGCGGCGTCGGCCAGCAGGGAGCCGAGGACCGCCGCCCGCGCCCTGGCCTTGACCGCAGGCATGGCGAGAGGAGCTGCCATCGCGATAGCAGGCATGGTAGTGGCACAGGAAGCGGCGATCAACGTCAATGTGCGGCGGGAAACGTTGGATGGCCTCGCTGCCACCGCCGCTATGCGGCACCCACCGCAGCGGCGGCAACAGTGGTAGCCATGCGGACATTCCTTGCCCAGACAGGGTGAAGGCCCTCTCAGATCAAATGGTGGCATGCGTGTATCTCAAGTCGGTTGGCCTGTGAAAAATCACTTAGTCAGGGGTTCGGTACAGTCACGGCGTTTGGGCCACGGAAAGGCGCTGGAGCCCACCAAACGAGCCACCTCCCCTCCCACTGCAGCTTGCATCAACTGCTCTGTCTGCCCAATGGCGAGTAGCGGATCACAAGAGTTGACAGGTGTGCGGATGCAAGGCGAGTTATCACGAGGAGGCAGTCAGTGCTGGCCACACCGGCCCCAAACCAGCTCCATGCTGCGCCGTCTCCAGCTGCCGCGGCGGCGACCGAACCGTCCCTGCTGCTGCCAAAGCTTGTCAGCACACGGCTGCCCTCTGCAGCCCAGGCCCTCCACTTTATGCCGACTTCTTGTTCCACAGCCGGTTGGTTCCACAGCATTAGTGTTTAACAGCCTGCTTGCTCCACAGCCCTCAGCTTCACGCCGACTTCTTGTTCCACAGCAGCACGCCGCACACCGCGGCGCCGCAGCTGGCCAGGGACGCCACAATGCGAATCTTGTGGAGGTCTGCAGGCAACAAGGGACCAATGCAAAGTTGGGAATGGCAGATGCAACAGTTGAGTGCAGCCCATTCTTCAATTAAGGCGCACACCAGCCCAGCCAGTCCCGCTGCAGGGCAGGGGCTCCCTGCAAGCTGCCCGTTGGCACAGCCCATGCGGACACTCTTCCAGCAGCAGCTACGAAGCTTGCATGCAGTAAAAGCCATGCGCCACCGCACAGCCGCTCACCGGCCCAGCGGCGCAGCGCAGCGCGCGTAGCGCCCTGGTCCTTGTTGCCGGCCGACTCGTGGATGGTGCGCTGCAGCGGCGCGATGACACCCAGGGAGAAGGCCTGCAGGTATCGCATGGGGCGGGGCGGGAGAGCGAATCACACTCATGAAGAGCCATCGGTAGTGTTTGCGCGCTGGCACCCTTCCCACGCCCCACCCTTCACACCCATTAACCTTCCAGCTGCCATTTTTTTCCCTCCGAACTCACAATGAGGCCCAGGTTCAGGGCGGCCGACAGCGCGAGGGGCGCAGCGGCGCGCGTGCCGCGTGCCGCGACCGCGGCGGTGGCTGCACCGCACGCCCCCACCAGCACCATGGGGGCGGTGCAGCGGGTGCTGCGCTCCGCAGTGCGGCGGTGCTCCGCCACTACGGCATCCAGAGAGGAAGWGTCGTCTGCAAGGGCGGAAAGTGGTGCAAGGGCGGTGGGGCGAGGTGGTGCACGGGTCGGTGCATGGGTGTGCGCAAGGGGCGGAGCGGAAGTGGCGGGACGATCGGCGGCACGAACCGCTGCCCGTGCATGGGGTAGCCACAAACATGCTGGCCTGCCACAGGTAGTTCATACACAATCGAGGCTCACCACGCAGCTCGGGGCCGGCGGCAATCAGCCACTGCATCGCGGCGCCGGTGGCAAGGCCTATGCTCACAGCGGCGGCGGCCGCCGCGGCATCGCCGCTGACGGCACCCGCCAGGCAGCACAGGGGGAAGGGCGCCATCTCTGCGGTCTTGTGAAGGTCTTGCGGCGCGGCTCAAGGGCCGGGGCGCGCGGGAGGCCTTGGGTTGGCGCTGCGGGAGCTGGGAACGGCCCGGATGGAATCGGCTGCAAACCCAAGCGTCTGAACCTCGCTCCGAATCGCAGATCTGGCAAGCGAGCAGCGGGCCGTGCGATCTGGGGGCCAGCTGGCTGTCCGCGCTGAGGGCGGCGCAGCGGGTGGCGGCATGAATGGCGGCCAGCATGTGCATCACTCAAGCTCACAGAAAACACGCTGCAGGCAGGAGGAACAACTTTTCAAGGAAGACTCGCCAACGCATCAGCTTGCAGTCATCTTGACGGGTGGTTCAGCCTGGCACGGCAATGCGTTCTGCTGGATGGCCCGGCCCGTAAAGCTGCTTTTCCGAAGCATGCAGCTACCGTGTTATTTCATTTTAGCTACATGTAGATCTGCTATGCCTCGGCAACACGCTTCACAGCAGGCAGGAATGGCAGGACAGGTAGGGTTTTTTGGGGGGAACAGCAGTGACGGGTGACAGGTGAGTTGCTGGTGGGACGTGACGGTGGATCAAGAGGAGTGAAAAGTTGTGAAGCGGCAGCCGGTGTGTCGCTGCCACCAACTGGTCACCACTGCCAGGGCAGCGCGCGCCTCACAGCCGCGCTGCTTGCAGGCTCCAGTCCACCCGTGGAGGAGGGGGCCTCCTGAAAGAAGCGCCAGACAACCTGCAAGATTGCCAAGATGGACAGGAGAGGAAACGTGAAACGCCAAATTTGGGGATGCGAGGCACATGGCCACCGGCTGCCTCAGGGGCAGGCGTGCACTGGCTGCTGCAGCGGGCAGTCCTTCTCTCTTGGAATCCCAGAATCCCACCTGGTTGCGATACTCTTCTCCCGGGCGCAGGATGAGGTTGGGGAAGCCCGGCTGTACCACCCCCTCGCTGAACATCGTCTGCGCATGAGCAGGCGGGTTGGGGAGCACAAGGGGCAGCGGGTGCTCAAATTCGGCGCCAGCCACTCCTGAACAGGCCAGGCAGCAGGCCAGTACTGATCTGCCGATGCCCCAGTGCACCTGTCGCTGGCGCATGCAACGCCCGACCCCACTGATAGCAGACCAGTCTTGCACCACTGTGCCCCTCAACCTGCCCTACTGAGACGCACCGTCTCAAGGGCCACAGCTGCATGCTTGTCAGTGGGGCGCATGCCGCCTTTGAACGTGTCCTTCGGCTTGAAGTTGCCTGCTTTCAGGGCAAGCAGAAATTAGCCACTAAGTGCCGGGATACAGAATTGTGAGGGAGCGCTGGCGAGAGGCCAAGATGCGCTGGCTTGTGAGCTTTGCTGCAAGCGCTGTTTCTTGTTTCTCCCAGCATAAGGTTCAGCAGGTCGCTACACAATACAGCCGCGTATCGGAGTGCCACGCCCACCTGTGAAAAACACCAGCGACGGCGCGGTTGTGAGGATGTCCAGTCCACGGCCGGAGGCTGGGTCGAGCAGCGTGGCGGCGAGCTGGGGCCTGCGGGGCAGGCGCGGGCTAGCATGGCGAGTTTGGCGAGAGAATCATTTCAACGTGCCATGCTCGTTTGGTGTGTGGGGCCCCAGCTGCCAATGCCCCAGCATGGGCCACTTACTCGCGCACAGCCTGAAAGTCGCTGATGTCGGCAGCAGCGCTGGGGTCAATGCCGAACAGAAGGTAGTTGGCTGAGTAGCCGCCATCAGTCTCTGCAGGGTGGGACACCAAGCAGGCAACAGCCCGAAGCCTTAACAACTCAGCAGAGCTGCAGAAGCAGTGCTGCACGCAGCTGCCCAGCTCGGCTAGCCAGCCATGCAGACCTATTGCCTGCTGCTCTCCTGCTGCAAGATGGCTCGCGCCAGCCCTCAATCGCACTTTCCACCCAGCTGCAAGCACACACCGGCGACCACCCACCGTTGATGCGCTCGCCAATGGTGTGTGGGACCGTGAAGTCCAGGGGCGTCCCATCCACCGGCAGAAAGTCCCCGGTGGCTGCACCGCTCTCATCGGTGGCCATGTAGTGGGTGGCATTCACGGTCAGCACGTGGCCCAGAATGGAGCTGTCGTCGGCTGCCACGCCGGCCAGATTCAAGTAAGGATGATTGAACAGGTTGACGGGGGTGGGCTCGTCGGCGGTGGCGCGGATGTCTGTGTGCAGGGGGAAAGAGAGGCCGAGGGGTGCTGCTCAGTGTAGTGCATAAACAGCCCATCGCCGCCCGCAGTGCCTCCATCTCACTGCCAAGCCGAGGTGCCCTGTCCCCCAGCCCTCCCTGCCTGCCGCACCAATCACGAGCTCATTCTCATCAGTCAGCGTATAGTTGACCAGCACCGTGAGGTTGCCAGGGAAGCCCTGGTCGCCAGAAGGGCTCTCCAGCGCCAGCAGCACCGACTGAGGTTCGGTTGCAACCACCTCCCACTCCCGGCGGGTGAATGGTGTGCCGCCGCCGTGCATCACGTAGCCGCCCTTACCGGCCTCAAGCGGGTAGGTGACGCCTGTGGGGAAATGCAGATGCATCTTTCTGGTGTTGGGCATGGTGGCACCGGGGGACAGCAGGCATGGCAGGCATTGGAGCATGGCCAGAGCAGAGCCGGATGCAACGGCAGCGCAAGCGCTGCATGCAAACTGTGCGCCCGGCTTGTGACAAGACAAGGGCCTTGCACCCCGCCCGCCGCACCATCCAGCGTGAAGTTGGTTGCACTGATGCGGCCACCAACGCGCCCCACTATGCAGCCTGACACGCTGGTGCCGTTCTGCAAGGGGGCGGTGTGGGCGACAGAGTGAGGGATGTGAGTGGCAGCGGGTCAGGACGGCAGCCGCAGCAGGTAGGACGTTGGTTTGAAGCTTGAACACAGATGCCACGCTTCTTTGCTCTGTCTCATCCTACCCTGTACTGCTCCTCATCATCGAAGCCCATCATCACATCCACGGGCGGACCGCCATCGGCGGCGGGCAGCAGCAGGCGGCGCACGCAGGCGCCGGTGGGAATGATGGCCGCCTCCATGCCGGCCGGGTTGCGCAGCACGACCTCCCGCTCCGCGATGTCTGCCGTCGCGAGGGCTGCCAGGGCGGCCAGGGCGCCCAGCAGCAGTGCCAAACGCGCCATGCCCTCGTGCAGCGCGACCCGCCTCTTCCCAGCTGACAGGCAGACGCTGAACGCAGCTACGATAAGCGGGAGATTGCAACGGCGGCGGATTGCTCAGGGCAAGTGCGCCAACTTCAAATGCCCGCTCGGCGGGATCTCTGCTGCATCTATCTGCTCTTTCAAAGCCCTGCTGCCCTGTGGCCGTTGCTCGTCCCTCTTCCTGCCTCTGCAGCATCCTCATGCATCTCAGGTTCATACCACACTTCGGCTGCAGCTTCCTGCTAGCCGGGGCGGTGGGTGGTTCCCGACCCAGCACCAGAGGCGGCAGTCCCGGTGCTGCACCCCTGCCGGCTGCGTTTCAGGCTGCATCTGCATGTGTGCGTGCAGTTCCCCTGTAAAGCCTAATGTTGTTTGCTCTGCGCCTGGCAGAGCCTAAATGGTCGTATAACATAAGTGGCGGAATAAATGGTGAAAGAATCATGCACAAAAGCGCCGCGGCCGGCAAGTTGGTCTGAGTGATAAATCAACTCTCATATGTGCGATGCATACATCATGAGCAGCCGGCCTTGCAATCCAGGCCGTTGCAGGTATGGGCGGCAGGCTAGAGCTGTGCAGCGACCGCCAGGTCGCGAATTCTGTCCAGGCCAAACTGCTGCTGCCAGGCGTCTACAGACAGCTGGCCGCTGCCCAGCTGCGAGGCTGCGGGCGCGATGCTGGCCTGCAGGCAGGAGGGAGGCGCACGGTGCACCAGATATTGAGCGGCCGCAAGGCATGCCGCAGGCAGGCGCACTGCAGCAAGACAGCCCCAACAAGGTTGACCTTATTGCCGCCCGGCACTGAGCATCGCAGCGTGCCCACTGGCTAGCGGGGCCGCATGCCTTGCAAATCAGGCATGCTGCACAAAGCAAGGCGTGCAGCATGCTGTGCGTGCTGCGCACGCTGTGCTCACCTGGCAGACCTTGGCCAGGCGGGCCAGCAGCTCAACCAGCTTGTCAGCCCCGTCCTTCATTTGGGAGGACTCTGCCGTGGCCACCGCCTGCAAGGGCAGGACAGTGGGGAGTGCATTGAGGAGCACACCCAACACATTGCTTGCAAGGGCGCATAACAGCACCTCAGCATGCCTCAGCATGGCCCTGCCAACGTAGGCCCGGCTTCAAGCTTTGACCGCACAAACAAATCTGTCAAGCTTAGCAACCTCTGTGTCAGCCCACCTGCTCCAACAGGCTATTGACCAGGGTAAGAGTGCTCGCAGCCGCGCTCTGCACCGCCTTTGCATCCACGCCAGCCGGGGTGCCGCTGGCGCTGCTGCCGGAAGTGAGCTCAGCCAGGGCACGGCCGAGCAGGCCCTCCACGCTGGCTGCATCCGTAAGGTTGAAGGGGCTGCCTGCGGGGAGGAAAGGTGGTGAGGGATGGGCAGGGNCAGGGGGTTGGGGTTTCAGCCCGGCGCAGTGCCAGACCTGCATGGACAACAGCGTACTGGGCTGCAGCATCACGAACCGACCAACTTGTAGCTCGAATCAAACTGTGTTAAATCGCAACAGGAGCACCCACCCGCCAGCAGGTCCTTTGCAAGCTGGTTGAACAGCGCCTGCGAGGCCTGGGCGGCGGTGGTGCCCTCGCCGCCCGCAAGCGCCGACAGGAGCGTGCCGCTCACGCTGCCGGCGCACATCAGCTCCTGCAAGTAATGAGCGACAAAAAACAGTCGAAATAAGATAGGAAGGAGGGGCACAGAGGGCAGCGTGCCGCTCACGCTGCTGGCGCACATCAGCTCCTGGCAAAAAATAAGGGGGGCCGTGCAGAGGGCAGGACAGGATCAGAGGGTGCACCGGCATGGGCCGGCGACATGCAGCCGCCCTGCAGGCGCCCATCAAGTGTGCATCTGAGCAGGTGCGCTGCAGCTGGCTCCAGACGGGTGTGAGTGCTGGGCAGAGGCGTGCACTAACACTTGCACAGCAGCAGCAACAGCAGCAGCACCCGTCTCAACATTTGCCTCAGCAGGCATCCCAACAGACACATACCTGGTTGCTGGACAGCAGCTTGTATGCCATGAGGTCGCCGCCCATCGCAGCCTTGAGCAGGTCTCCGTACTCTGCAGAGGTTTGAAGCAGAGCAGCAGCACACTGCTCAAGGAAAGTTGCGCGTCCTTGTCCGCTGGCGGCCTGGGGCCTTTCGACCTCCCAGCGCTTGCTATTGTATCGTGCCATCTCCATCACTGATGCCACCGCAAAAAAAAGCTTTCCAGCCCTGGCGACCGCCCTCGCCCACCNTGTGGAAACCATGCTGCTGCTGGCATTGCCAGAGTCCTCAGCAATGGCGAAATCANGGGTTCAGCTTGTTGGCACCGCTGGCAACGGGNCTGCGGCGCCGGCGCGCGCGCGGCGCCGCCTTGCAACAGCTTGCNGTTGGTNGGTGCGGGCTCGGGGGCGGGGACCGCCGGCAGGGANGGATGTTGACACAGNCGGGCCGGCTGGCGGTTGCAATGATAGTAGTCAGTGGGGAGAGTGCCAGCGGCTGGTCCACGCCTGCTGCAGTGAAATTGAAAAGAGAGCAGTGATGTTGTGCAGAGAGCAGAGCAGTTGATGAGCTGCAAAGATGCGGAGAGACGCAGCCGGACCAGCAAGCCGCATGGCCGGCCAGGGCGGAAATGCCGAGCATAACTGCGACGCAAGTGGGGGCCCATGCAGCTCGATTTCGCCACAGGTGGCAATCAAATTGCAACACACGGCGTGCAACAGAGACACGTGGTGCCATTGCGCGCACCCAGGGGCAGGGCGCTGACGGGCGCCAGTACGTCAAAGGGCGGCGGCAGCTTGGTCAGGCTGTCGGCGCAGCCGGCCTGCTGGCCCGCAGCGGGCAGCTTCAGGGAGGCCTGTTGAGGGCAAAGGAATGGTGGGGGGCGGGTGAAATAATGGGGCGAGGGCAGCGATGGGTCGGGGAAGGCAGTGCAACTCGCTGAAGGGCAGCGGGCCCAGCAGGCATTGCAGGAATGCTGCGCTGCGCTGCGCTGTGCTGTACTGTGCTGGGGTCCTGCCGTCCACGCTGCAAACTCGCCCAGCCTGCCACCCTGCCGCACCCCAGCGCCTGGCCTTCCAGAGCGTGTACAATAAAGGAAGACCCATCACATGTAAACGCTTTACTCACCCCCAGGGTCGTGCAGTCGGCGCCGCAGTCAAACGAGAAGCGGCCGCTGCCGTCGGTGGTGGCGCTCTTCAACATTTCGCCGTCCCGAACCAGCTGCACCTCGCAGCCTTGCAGGTATCCAGTGCCCAGGGCCACTCCCGACAGGGCATTGGTGCTGGTACCGGCCTCAGCGGGCTGAGCGGGCTGGGGAGCGGGGGCAGCTGGGGAAGGAGCGGAGGGCACCGGAGCAGGCGATGGGGACGGCTCAGGTGCCGGGGAAGGTGAGGGCGCCGGGGCGGGTGAGGGCGAGGGGGCAGCCTCGGCGGCGGGCGAAGGAGATGGCTCGGCTTCAGGAGCGGGGCTGGGCGAAGCGGCCGGGCTTGCTGGGGCCGACGGCGTTGAGGCTGTGCTGGTCAGGCCGCCAGAGACGGCTGGGATGGCGTCTAGGGCNGGGGAGGGGACGAGCACCTGCGAGAGGGAAGGGGAGGAGAAGACTATGGTGCATCTTGAGGATAGGAGTGAACAGCCGCCAGAGACAGCAGGCTCGCCAGCCTCGCGCTCAAGGTTCCGCTCAAAACAAAAGGCTGGCGCAGGTGTGCATCAGCTACACCGACAAGCAACGAAACAGGCTCTTGTGCTTGCCTTGTCGATGACGTACACCTGGCTGCCGCACACCGCCAGGTTCTGCTGGATGGCCGCCGTGTTGCCGGGGGCGCGCCCGCTCACGCTGGTCTGTACAAAGGAGGGGTGCGAAAAGAACGACAGCATGGTGAGACCCGCACGGCAAGGCGAAGAAGGCGAGAAGCTGGCGCGCGTCCGCTCACGCTGGTCTGCAGGAAGGGGGATGCGAGAGGGCACTTGGCACCAAGACATAAGCATTCCAAGAGTGCAGGAGCGGGCGTTCAGCATGGGGAAACGAAGTTGGTGAGGCTCACAGCAGCGTGCAGCGGAAGGGGCAGAGGCTTTTCGGAAACAGACCGAGGGCGACCATGCGAGGCTTGCCGCGCTGCATCCCCTGCGCCGCCTGCCAGCTCACCTTGCCATCCGCGGTGCTGACCCCGATTGTGTACTGGCTGTCCTGAGTCTTCAGCGCCAGTCCCGTGGTCAGGCTCGTCTCTGCAGGTCGGGTTCCGGACATCGAGCTTACGGAGACAATGAGGCGCACAACACCGTTTTGCATGTGGCGCATGTGGGTGTCCAAACGACGGGCATCTTGCGCAGATCCCAAACCTGTGAAATAGCCTGAATGCAAGCCTGTTAACCCACACTATTGCTCACCCTTGGCCAGCTGGTCGGGCGTCAGGGCGCCCACTGCCACGTGGTAAAGCAGCACCGAGGTCAGGCGGTCGCCCAGGGCCAGGGCGTCAGTGATGGACAGGTCTGGGGAGGGAGGGAGCGAGCGAGTTAGGGAGAGAAAAGGGGAGTTAAGGTGTGTTGAAGCTGACCGGGAACAAAGGTGCGATGGAGGCCTCAGGTCGAAAAAAATNGAAGGCACGGCAGCGCGGCGGTAAGCACCAAATGAACCAGAGCTTTGGCATGACTCACTGTATGTGGTCAGCAGCGAGAAGAAGGCATTGTCGGTTGGCGCAAACAGCGTGTAGTTGCCTGAAGGGTCGGGCAGCGCACCCGCAAACTGGCTCTGCAAAAAGAGGGTTCATGCAGACGGAGGAGGGCATTGGCAGGTGGAGTGGGCTGGATGGAAATCAACAGGCCACGCAATGCAGTGCAACAAAGAGTCCGGCTCTCGTCCGTGGTAGCCAGATGCTGCTGCCAATCGGCCGGCACGCAGCTCGGGCAGGCAGGGCAGGCCACCCCACCAGAGCAGCAGCAGCAACAACTAACAAACTGCCAACAAGCCAACAAAAATCCAACAGGACGCACCTGGGACACCACCGTCTTCAGGATGCTGAGGCCCGGTGTCTCGCCCGCCACCTGGGCAAACGTCTTGTCGCAGGCGGCCTGCAATGGATAGCGATGAACGACAGTGGCAGTGGAAAATGACAGTGATACATTGCAAGGGGGCAGCAGGATGTTGCTGTCGGGAGATTGGGGCCTGCTGTACGCAGTTCAGTGGGCACCCTGCCTGCTCGCATCCCACCGATCCCCTGCAGCATCTCAATGGATTTAGCCAGCTTGAACGCAAGCACCCGCCCCTCCTGCCACCTCACCGCCGCAGGCGCCTCGGTGCTGCCGCCATTGCTGCCGTCGGCAGGGGGGCTGGGCGTTGCTTCAGGGCTGGGGCTGGGGCTGGGCTGCGGGCTGGCGCTGCCGCCGCTGGTGGCGCCGCCGATGGACGAAATGGTGGACAGATCCACCTGGGCAACATCGCTGCAGGAAGATGGCGGGACAATCCGGCAGGTGCGGGTCTGCCAGCATGGTGTGCGAGCTTGGATGCTCACCCCTTCTGTAACCAGCGCATGCCCCGCGCCCAGCAAGCTCAATGACGCGACCAACTTGCCCACAGCAGTACAAGGAGCAAGCGCTGCATGTGCGGCAACTGCTGCAAGCCGAGTCGCGTTGCGTTGGTACCGGCTGGCTGAAATAAATCGGGATTAAATGGGCCTGCGCACCTCAGGTCCACCGTCGGCTTCAGCACCTCATCCACGATGTAGACCCAGGAGTTGCAGACCTGGATGGTCTCAACCACCCCCGCAATCTCCTCGCCATCCGGCCGCCCCATGAACAGCAGCTGGCCGTCGTCAAACTTGGCGTAGTGGGTGAGGGGCATGTCCTGCCCCGTCAGCAGGCCGTACAGCGACTGCGCCTTGCCTGCAGGTCGCACAGAGCACAAGACGACTCGTCCGTCGCATCATGCTAACATTCAATTCGTGAGCAGCAGGCGGGAGCACCAAAGGCAGCCCAACAAACAGAAAGAACAGAGCACCGCACGATGCTCACCCTCCTGCTTCACTTGGTCGGGGCTGAGGGGCTGGGGCAGGATGTGGTACGTCATCAGCCCCGTCAGCATGGGGCCCAGGTCGCTGATCTGGCGCAGGAAGAAGCCTGCAGGTGCGAGAAACGTAAGCCGCAGGAACGCACAGTCGGGTTGTGTTGCAATAGGGTTTGCAGCAGCCAACACGAGGCCCCGTTTGCCCGATCTGGCGCAGGCACAAGCGTGCGGGAAGGCTGATGGCAAGGACAGCTGGCCCGCTCTATCGCTCTGCACCCCTTGCTGCTGCTGGGCATGTAAGCAGCAGGAGGACTGCACCACCCGTAATTGGAAGCATAGAGAGCAAGCAGGCCGCACCGTTTTTGAACATGAGGTCGAACCAGGCCTTGTTGTTGGGCACCAGGATCGTCACCTGTGGCAGGCACCGGCAGCCAGGAGGCACTGGGTTTGCAGCTGCAGCGTCGCAATGCCATGCAAGGCAGGCTGCGCAACTGGTTGACGGCAGCACAACCCTCCACAGTCCGGCCAGACGTAGAGGAGCTGTGCACAACCTTGCTGCCCCAGGCAGATCGCATGGCATTGCAACAGCCCACATCATCCACCACAATCGGTGCAGCAGCGTAATGCCATATGCAGCTGCAGCAGCATGGTGCGGCACGGCCCCCAGCCCCCAGCGCATTCCCTGCGGCGCACCGGCAGGGCGTTGGGGTCGGGCAGCTTGTCCTTTGCGCCCGCCAGAGACAGCCCCTGCTCAAACAGCCCCGTGTCGCTGTTCGCCCCAGAAATGGCATCGAAGAAGGTGGTGTTGCAGGGCTGCGGCAGGGGGCGGGGAGGCGGGGAGAGGCACGGSCGGKGGGGGGCAGCAGGAGGGTCGGCGCCAGTGGCGGCGGCAGGTGCCGGCGGCAGAAGGGGCATGTGCCGGTGCGCCGCCGCCTGGCTCGATCACAGTCCGGACGTCAAACCGCATTGATCCAAGGCGCTGGCGGCTGCAAAGGCGTGCAAACGGCGGGGCCSCGGGGGTCGGGRCTTKCCTCTKCGGCGRCCTGGCGGGCTGCAAGCAGACCCAAGAGCACCAGGGCTGGCGCTAGAGTCTTGAAAGCCGGCATGTCGCCTTGAAGCGCTCGGCTGTGCCTCACGCGGCTCGCGGCCCAAGTCCACTGCTCGGCGGCCGGGCGGGCGATGCCGAGCCGTGAAACTTTTGCTGTCTGACGCCAAGGCAGCGAATGGCGCAAGCAGTTGGCCAGCTTCCATGCCTGCTGCGGCAAGCGACGCAGCGGCGGCGTCTGCCGTCCATCCCAGATGCGGGCCGATGCGTGCTGTACGCAGCAGCGCAGAGTGCAGGCTGCGCAAGTGCTGCTCACTGCTGGCATGGAACTGGTATGAGACGAGTTGCAAGCGCTGCAGGCCACAAAGCGACCTCCCGCTCTGCCGCTCCGGGCGCAGCCGACAGGCGGCGGCAGGCAGCAACAGAGGGGCACCCTGTATGCATGTGCACTCTGGCTCCTGTGGCCTGTCACAAGCAGCACGCTGTGCACAGGAGGTTGATTCTGCGGTCATACAAGTGCAGTGGGACACCAGAAAGCATGCGAGCCGTTCATCCGCCAGATTGGTGGCGCCGGCGCAGCGGCAGAGCGGCAAGCGGCGGCGGCATTGGCTAACGAACCCCCCTTTTCGCCTTTACCCCGACTATCGACCCGCCATCGAGTCATCAGACTGCTGCAGGGCAGCTGCAACTGCCTTCTTTCTCTCCCCTGCTCGGCAGCTTCCGAGCGCACTACTGCGCCCACCCTACAAAGCCGGGCCGCAGCGCCCAGAGATGGACGAACAAAAATACAACGAATTGACGCCGCCTGCTTCCAGAGAGAGCAGGACCGCGCCGTGACCAGGTGAGCGGGCCGCTGCAAGCCTCTCAGGACCGGCTGGCTGGTTCAAAGGATAACAGTTACCGATCAGGACGCCAGGCCGGCCGGCGGCAACGGTAAGAGGCTTTGCTGGGCGCTTCTGTGCCGCCCGCCGGGCTTGGTCGGATCCCTCCACCTCCCCACACCAGCGCATTGCATTTCTGCCTCCTGCAGCCATCATGGTCACCGTCTACGGCAGCACCACCTTCCAGCATCACCTACTGCACAGCCTTCAAATGGGGAAAATTCTTCCGATTCTTCGCCGCCGTGCTCGCCATCGTGCAGGCAAGGCTGGGGGAACCCCGGCGCCGCCAGGGCTGCCTCTGCTCAGAGTTTTGTTGTGCGCTACCCGTCTCGCTGCTGCCCTGTGCCGGGCATGCAAGCAAGGCATTGCACCTTGAGTTGCATCCCAGTGCTACTGCTCCCCGTTATGACCAACTTCCCCCCGTCCTCCGCGTGCGGCGCAGATCACCGGGGCCGCCTTTGTGATTGCCCCCTCTGTGTACCTGTCGAAGGACAGCCTGGCAGGCGACACATGCTTCTGCCAGAGCCTCGACAGCGGCATCTGCACCTATCTCATGGCCACGGCCAGCACGGCCATCGCGCTGTCGGCAGTCGCCGTCATGCTCACGGTAAGGCGACCCTGTGCACAGGGGAGGACGGGCGCAGGCTATAACTGGGCCGTGCGTGTAGCACCCGTGAGCCACCATGCACACATCGCTGCATTGCTTTGCTGCCCTGCTTCTGCATTGATGTGACCAGCACCACCTGCGCCTCAGTTGCTGCTGCCCCCTTGTGCAGCCAGCGCTGCCACCCTAAGCCCTGCCGCCGCCATCCCCTCCCTCTCCGCACTGCAGTGCTGCTGCTGCTGCACCCACCGCTACAACATCAAGGGCAGCACGGCCTGCTGGGTATGGGTGCTGGACCAGCTGTGTGCCACAGTACCAGCAGTGATGTGGGGCATCCTGTACTGGCAACTGGTGGAGAACATGAACACGTGAGCAAGTTGCCTGCGTGTGTTTGCTGCAAGGCACAGGCTGCTGCTGCCGCTGCTTGCCGGCGTAGGTTTGCGATGCCGGGCGTAAGCTGAGCGGCAGTGCTTGCCATGCAGCATGCGCAGCTGCCGCATCTGGGCAATTGAACGTTGCGGCGCTGCGCTCCTCTCGAACTTGCAGGTGCAACGACAACACAGTGCCAAGTTACTCTTTCCTCTCAGGTACGGGCCAGGGGAGACTCTGCAATGACTGGCAGTCGCAATGCTACAACCGGGGTTCGATGCATCCAGCGGTTGAGCCGTTTCACCTTGCATGGTCCCCTGCCAATGCAGCTGCTGCACCCCGCCAAAAGCGTGCTAAGGCGGCGGCCCTGTCCCCTCGCTCAACTTAACGCCCTCTGCCTGCTGTTCTGCCTCCCTGTACTCTGCAGATCCCCTCGTGTCCGGCAGCAACGGCGCAGCTGCACAGCTTGAGCTGCAGGACAAAGCGCACTTCAACCACAACACGCGCCAGCAGATCAAGGTGAGCCCACGCTGCCGCCGGCCATGCAGCACCAGCGGTGCCCGTGCAGCTTGTTAACACACCTGGCCAGCTGATCAGCTCATGAGTTGGCCAGCATGCACATCACACATGACCATCTCAACTGGCACCGTCTGCCCTGCCGCCCACACGCAGGTGTTCTCCATCGCGCTGTGCGGCATCTGCACATTTGTGGCGCTGCTGGCGCTGCTGCGCCGCGCCTTTGGCTGCCATGCGCCCGGCGAGCGGGACCGCAAGGAGGTTGACAACCCAGACTATGAGTGGCGCAACGCTTGGGCCAGCACCACGTTCACCTCGGTCTGAGCCGCACTGTGTGTTGCTCTCGCGGCACCTGCCTGCCGAGCCAGCCGCTGACGTAGTGGCAGCTGCGCAGCTTGCCTGCCGCATGCGGTCGCCCACGGCGAGTAGCAGTGCAGCTTGCCGAGCCGCTGCACTTGCCCACATTTGTAAGTTTGCAGCTGTCGCTGCATGGTATAATTTCATGCCGCAATGCCGATGAGCATTATCAGTACCGCCCTGCCTCCCGCAGAGCACTTGCCTTCACTAGGCATAATAACCTGAGACATGTAATGGTCGCAGTGAAGAAGACTTGATACCGCAGTAGATCATATGAAAAGAATCAGTAAGCTGGGAAGGGTGGCAACCAGTATTGAACTTCCAATGGTTAGAGTGATGGAGGTACCCATTAAAGAATCAAGAGGCATTAGAACAGTAAAGCACTTCCAAGCCCAAGGTAGGCAAACACGTATCGGCAAGCACTGCTGCAGGCATCCGCACATTTGCCTGCATTGGGGCTCCTCGCCGAGCCTCACGCATGCACCACGACCATGAACTGCTGCCGCCGGTGCTGCTGCCGCTGCGTCTTGCACAGCCCGCCCCAGGCCGCCTCGTCTGCGACGCTGGAGCTGATCGTTCCCAGGCAGCGGCCGGGCGGGAAGGCGATGAAGGCGGCGCAGCACAGGAAGACTGGGATCGCATCCAGGCAGTACACCAGGACCTGCGGGGCAGCGATGTGTGCAGCAGGCATCAGTGCCCCTAGTCCAGGAGGCTTGGTTGAGGTGGCTGCCAGTCGTGGCAGGTTGCAGTGCAAGGACCAGCCAGCACAAGCAGTCGGCAGCTGATTTTGTCGCATGGCATGTGTAGTCGCATCGCCAAACGGCGCAACGCCGCACCTGCTGGTGCTCGATGATGTAGGCATCAGGCGGGGCAGGGTATCCCAGGATTGTGATCTGGGCAAACCTGCAGCCAAGCGTGGGCGGCAGGAACTCCAGCCAGCATGTTTGCAGCATGCTACAGCAGAGATAATCGAGCAGCGTGGCGCGCTCCCACACTGGGCTGCAGCTGGCCACTATGTCTGATCTCGGAATGCTGCACATGGCATGAAGCACAATGCAGCTGGGCTCAGTGCGCGCTCACTCCACAAAGCGGTACAGGTTGCGGACGGTGAGGAAGACGAGGTTGAGGTACAGGCCGGTATACAGGCGGCGCAGCGAGCGGCTGCCGCTCATGGCGTTCCTGCGGGGAGGGCGGCGGCAACAGCAGGCTGGCAGCGCATGTCATTACTGTGCTGTGCTGCTGAGTGGTGCTCAAGACGGCCGCCCGTTGGCAGGTGACAGCGAGGCAGCGGTGCTGGGGTCAGACCCGCAGCCTGCCCACTAGCTCAGCCTTTGGCCGATGCTGGTCAGCCGCTCGCCTGCGGCAGCCTCCCAACCCAGCTCACTCGGGGTGGCGGTGCACCCAGACAGCCAGCCACGTGAAGATGGCGTAGAACAGAAGGTGCAGGAGGGGCCAGCAAAGTGGTGGCGCAGAGGTGAGCACATGTCCAGTGGACAGCGGCGGCGGCGATGGCGTCTGTTGGGAGCTGGGCAGGCACCCGGATGCGGGCGGCACGCTTGCCACCCTGGCAGGCCCCACCCCTCCACAGCCGGTCTTGGTGCAGTGTAGCTACCTGCGCCGCCAGGCAGATCAGCAAAATGATGCCGCCCAGCTTGACCTGGCTGGCGGTGCCGCTGCCGCTGGTGAGCGCCGTGGCGTAGATGCCCATGCCGCCGCCCTGCACCCTGCAGGAGGGCAAGGAGACGGCCGCCGCGCTTAGGCCCTTGAACCGGAGGCAGGGCGCATCACCTTGATATTATCGCTGCGCCCGCCAAGACACGTACAGCGGCGCTGCCCTGCCCTCCTCCAACCAGCGGCGCGGCGTTGAGCGTGGAGATGCAGAGCGCTGGCTGACTCCTCGCATGAGCGCAAAGAGGTCAGCACCCACAAACGACCACTTGGCGGTGCGCTTGCCCAGGCAGCAGCGCCCGGCGGAAATTCCCGGGGACGCCGCCAGCACGTTGGACACTGTCCAGTAGGCAGTGGCCTGCGTGCAGCGGCAGAGCAGCAGGAGGGGCGCGGTGAACGGCCTGACCAGCTGTGGCAGCGGGCGCATGCGGTGCGGGAGAGGCGGTGCATTTGACTGTGTTTCCCAGCAGCTGCTAACTTCCAGACGCATCCGCTGTGTCTTCACTGCCTTGCGGCCAGAGCATTTAGCGACAGAATTGTGGCAAACACACCCTCCCGCCCCTTGCATTCGCCTGCAGCAGGTTTGGCGAGAGCAGCAGGAAGAGCTGCTTGGCGACAAAGGGGCCAAACAGGCTGGCCTGGCCGCTCTGCTTGATGCAGTAGATGACGCATGCGTAGCCGGCCGCCTCGCACAGCCCGGTCAGCCTGCAGGCATGAAGCGGGACGGGTGGTGGGCCGCTGGTTGAGGAGCACAATGGAGCTGCTGCAGGATTGCTGATGCCAAACACCGATATAGCTGGACAAGCACCCGCATGTGAACATTGACACAACCAGCACACCAATAACTCAAGCACTCACGTCATGGTGTGCATGTAGCGCCATTTGTACATCTCGGTCTGCACCGCCACCACGACGGCGGCGGCAGCAAACAGGGCCAGGGCGACCGCGGCGGCGGCGAGGGACGGCGTGTATTTGAAGTAATCGTCCACCTCTAGGGTGGCAACCCAGTCGGCCGCCAGCAGTCCACGCATGGTGTGCGGGGTAGTCTGCGGGCAGGGCGGGAGCAAGCGCATGACTGTTGAGAGTGCCCGCTCGAGGGCCAGAGCTCGGCGGCGGCGGCGGTGGCGGCGGTGCGGTCGGCAGGGCGGCCGACCGGTATTCCAGTCTAATTTGCGTCAGCGGCGCTGCAGACGCGCACCGGCAGTTGTGTGAGGCGCAGGCGAGGCCAACCGGAAGGCAAACGAGGCTTGGCGGAGCGGCGCGCGCCTTTGGAGCACAGCACAATGCGGGAACGCGAACTGAATGCGTCAGTGGTGTTTGTGAGCGCACCGCGGCGCTGGTTTGGCTCTGGCCCTGCCGCCGTCGCCGAACATGACGATGACGTCGGAGCGGCAACTTGGATCGAGATCTCGGTTGCCCAGTGNTTTTTTTTCGGGTCGCCCAGCTCACGTTGTTCATAACAGATGCCGCACTAATGAAAGCTGGCAACCTGACCCGTGCACGTCAATGCCAGCCCCAGGCGCAGCAGGGAGCAGGCCGTGCGGGCGGGGGCCCGACACCCCGAGGCGAGCAGATGCGACACCGGCGCAGGCAAGCGCATCATACCCCCTGGGTTGCCCATTGCATCCTGCCCGCCCCGAACCCCTGCTGACCTAGTACGGCGTGCCGGTGCCGCGCCTGGCCGACGGTGGCATTGGGCTGACCTATACGAAGCTGGGCCTGCGGTACCTGCTGTGCAGCGTGCGGCGGCATGACAGCAGGCAGCGCTTGCCGGCCGATGATGAGGCAGCGCTGGCCTACATCCGGCAGTGGCTGGCGGCCTGGCCGGAGACGGACAGCGGGCGGCGATGCGCCAAGCCTCCACCGGCAGCAGCGGGAGCAGCAGCCTGATGCGCCGTTTTGTTTTGACGGCTGCTGTCCCTAGTTTGTACTGTTTGCCATGGCAGCTCGTGGCCACGTTCAAAGCATAAGCAAACACGCTGCAAGCAGACTGGGGCTGATTTGTCTTGTGAACAAACTAGCAGCAAAACATGTTCCTGCCGCCGCCGCCGCTCACGCTGTCGCCGCTGCCGCTAAGCTGGTCCACAACTCGCAGGATTGCCATTCGGTTCGCCACTTCCGCGTGATCAAGAGCGTTTACAAGCTTTGCGACAGCGCCAGCAGCTCGCTGGAGAGCGGCCGAGCCTGACCCTTCGTTCCACGTGCTTTGTGGCGGGCGCTAGAGCTCTACCGACACTCATAGTAGTGTGAGATCAATTGAGGCGGCACGCATCGCTTGCTGCGCGCTCAATTCAGCCCTGCCCGCCCCGCCGCTCGCTGAGTGCTGCACCCCAACCCCGTTCAATGCCCCTGTAGTGTGTACAGCCCCTTAGCACGCCGCCTAGCGCGGCGATGCGCTCAGGCGCGCCGGGCGGMGGTGGCGGCGGCGGCCCGCGAGCGSCGCCGCCATGGCAGCTGAAGACTCAGCTTTGCAACTATCACAGCACCGGGCGTGGCTGTGCTCGAGGCCAGGCCTGCTGGTTCGCCCATGGGCATCACGAGCTGCAGCAGCCGCGGCTCATGGTGGTGAGGCGGGGGGCCTGTGGGRTAAAGGCCGTGTTGGCCGTGTTGGCACAAGCCTACAGAATCGCAAATGCAACAACCCATGTGCAGCAGCTGTCGCACCTACGGCCCGCCGTTTTGCCCATCCCATGCCCTTGCATGATGTTTCCAATGCAGGCTGCGGGCCCCACATTGGGCGGGGACCCGCACGGCTTTTGCCTGAGCCTGATGTCGCAGCTGATGAGCAGCCTTGAGGAAGTCGAAGCTGATGTGCGGTCCCGGCGCTGGCAGCGCGCCCGAGACGGCCTGCAGGCCGCCCCAGTGCTGGACGCACAGCAGCTGGCGGCCGTGCACAGCCACCAGATTGGGCCGTACCTTGCAGAACTGCTGCAGCAGCTGGTGGGCAGAGCCAATGCGCTGTGGCAGCAGGTGGCGCCGCATGCCGGCGCCTCCGGCCCGCCCCCGCCCCCGCCGGCAAACCTTTCAGCTCTTCCACCGCTGCCATTCATGCCGGGTGGACGCCGACTCATGCCAGGCTTCGYCCCCGGGAATTATCACATGCCACAGCAGCAGCAGCAGCAGCAGCAGCAGCAGCAGCAGGAGTGGATGCAAGTGCATGCCCGGCCGGGGCGGGCGCCGCCGCCGCCGCCGCCTGCGCCGCCTGCCGCGGCTGCCCAGTAGCAGACCGCAGCACAGCAGGAGGAGGATGAAGAGAACAGCGAGGAGTTCCAGGCAAGGCATGCGCTTGATGTGTGTGCTTGTGCTTGTTAATAAACAGGCATGGCACATGGGCTGGTGCCTGCTGCCGCTTGCAAGGACAGTTCATGTGTTGCTGGCACGCCAGGCCGTGTTCTTCTCTCGCCATGCAGCAGCAGGCAGGCTTGCTGCGGGCTGCGCGTGCGCACCTGGCTCACCCCTGCTGCCGCTGCCTCACCGTCAACTGCCGCCCCGCCCTGCTCCCATATGCAGGCCGCTCAGGCTGCCATCGATGCCGGAGACTACTGGCGGCTGCGCGAGGTGCTGCAGAGCGGCGAGTGGACAGAGGAGGAGGGGCATGAGCTCATCTACCATGCGGCGGTGGAGGCCTGTAACCACATGATGCTGCAGGTGGGGTGGTGCAGTGTGTTCAATGAGCAAGGGGGCATGGGTGGCATTGGACTGCGGATGAGCAGCAGGGCCGGCAAGATGAGGCTTTGCAGGCTTGTCACGAAGCCCCATGCCCTGCCATGTTGCGTCATGTGCCCATGTCATTCCGAAGCGATGCCATGCCATGCTGTGCGTGACAAGCTGCACCATGCCATGCCATGCCATGCCAGCGCGCTACATGATGCTGGTCATGGTTTGCCATGCCGCACCATGCCCACGCCTCACCATGCCCTAGCCATGCCATTCTTTTTCATGCCATGGTGAAGCCATACCATGCCATGCCATGCGTCACCAAGCCATGCCATGCTGCGCCAAGCTGCGCCATGCCATGCCAACCTATGCCATGCCACCCCACATGTTCATGCGATGCAGTTCCCACCTGTGGCTTGCCGTGCCACACACACCATCATAGTGCATCCCAGATCAACCATGGGTTCTCGCCTGCACACTCCTGCTGCCGCCTCAATTGGCAGGCGCTCATGGAGCAACCCGCGGTCTTACGGCTGCGCAACAACCCGAACTCTTGCAACTGCGCATACCTGCTGCCTCCGCTTCCACAACAGGCGCTCATGGAGCAGTTCAGCGAGCTGGACTGGGCCACACGGCAGCACGGCGAGCTCAGCATGGCAAGTTTTGCGCGCTGCCTCCATTGCTTGTGTCACAGGCAGATCATGGCTGGGGTGCAGCATGTGGCAACCTCCAGTCGCAGTGTGTCCACGCCGCTTTACCTCTGCCCTTCCATCATTCCAGCATGTAGCCTACAGTCTTGTTGCATGGCAAGTCAACAGTGCACCATGCCAATACCCACTTTCCTCTCCGCTCCCTGCAGCCGCTGGTGTTCTGCCTGCTGTTTGAGGTGGCCACTGGGGGCACCAGCTGGGACAAGGCGCTCGATGTCCTGGAGCTGGCTTTCAAGGCGTGCCCCCAAGCTCTGCTGCTCAGGTGGGTGCACAAGCCGCAGTCTGGTAGGCTGCAGTGTGGCTGTGCCTGCTTGCTCCCGCTGCTGTGCTGTGGTGCAAGCCTGCTGCGGGCCGACTTGGATACCTGGCACAACTGCCACAGCGGTGCCTCGCCGAGCCCAGCAACCGCGCGCTTGTGTGCCGCCACCAACCTAGCAGCAAGCACAGCATGGCCTGCCCCGGCTCTCTGCTGCAGGGTCAATGGAGAGCTGCCACTGCACTATGCGCTGTCGTGCCGCCCCAAGCCGCCGCTTGACGTCATCCGAGTCCTGGCGCCTGAGGCAAGTCAGTTGCCTGCTGTGGCTTGAGGCGCAACTAGCACA
This sequence comes from Chlorella ohadii, assembly GCA_025026875.1. Taxonomy (NCBI): domain Eukaryota; kingdom Viridiplantae; phylum Chlorophyta; class Trebouxiophyceae; order Chlorellales; family Chlorellaceae; genus Chlorella; species Chlorella ohadii. Next base: position 147,301 of record JADXDR010000002.1, read on the forward strand.
TCTCGATAGCTGGTTTGCTGAGCTTACACCATGCTGGACAGTCAGCTGCTCATCTGCCAGGCTTGGTGCAACTGGCCAGCGCCTGCTGGCAATCCGCGCCTTATCTCCGACCGACGGCCAGCTGCAATCGCTTGCGTGTGTGACACTGCAGCTGACGTGTCCAGGCGGTGCTCCATCTACATCCATCCACATTGCAGGACCGCCCCGAAGTGTGGGAGGCGCAGGCCAATGACGTCACCGCCGAGGAGCAGGCCGACATTGCTGCCGCGCACTGCTTCGACGAGACAGACCGGCAGCGGCTTGAGGCAGCAGCAAAGTACCTGGCCGGCCTCAGGCAAGGCCGTGCATGGCTGGTTTGTGTCCCACGTGGGAGGGGTGCGTCTCATGCTGAGAGTCGTGCGTTGCGGCCTGTCAAAACCTTTGCAGCTGTGGTGCGCCTGCCCCTGATCGCAAGGGTACATGTTGGCGCTGCACCCACTCTCTTGCAACTTCACCTGCCTGCCTGCCTAACGCTGCAGGGAGGCCAAATTTCAGCAGGAGCAGGAGCAGCGCAGAAAGGAAGCTGAGATGCGTGAGCTGCGGCGGCAGGCGGCAGAGCGCGAACGGCAGAGGCAGGCCGCCGCCGCTGCTGCAGCTGCCGAGCGGGAGCGGGAGCGGCAGAGGCAAGCTGCGGAGCGCGAGCGGCAGCGGCAAGCGGCAGAGCAGGAGCGGCAGCGGCAGGCTGCTSCGGAGGCGGAGCGGCGGCGGCAGCAGGGAATGTCGCGCGAGGAGCTGKGGAAGGKGGGTTTGTTGGGTGCTCTTTTAGAGCTGSCTGCCTGCGGCGATGCACTTCCTGGACGGCGACGTACTTGCTGGGGTGGCTTTGTTGTGCATTGGATGCATGGGGCGGCAGGCTGTGCGGGCTGAGAGGCACACTGGATGGGACATGTGAGCTGCGCACTGGCTAGCCTGTTTCCAACACGCCTGCTTGCTTGCACAGCTGAAGACAGTACGTGTCCCGGCAAAAGCGACCAACCTCTCATGCCCTCTTCTTGCCCACCATGCTCGGCCGCAGGCGATTCTGGCAGCAGCACAGCGGGGGGACAGCGGAGCGGCCGACCTGCAGGAGCTGCTGAGCCGCGCACAGAGGCAGTACTCGTACTCTTCTTACCAGATGTCCAGCCTGCTGTGGCACGCCTACAGCAGCCGCTCCTGGGCGGTGGTGCAGGTGGTGCAGCAGCGCTGGCTGGCTGCGGCGCATGGCCCGCTGGCTGAGGCGCTGTACACAATGAATGTGCACTACTCACAGACGTGAGCCCTTGTGCTGGGAGGGCGTGCATGGGCGCCCCTGCACCAGGGGTGTGCAGTCTGGGCTGCAGCTGGGCACAGCTCGGCGTAGTGGGCGCAGCTCGCTTGCTTTGGATGCTAGCTCAGCCGCTGGCACCCGTGCAGCTGCAGCTCACGCTGCCCGGCGGCCATGGGCGTCGACACGGTTACCCACTCTCCCCCTCACCGCTGCCCTCTGCCGGCTGTCTTGCAGTAAGGTCTCCCAGCACATGCTGTTTGACTACCTCCAGTTTCCCAACCGGGAGGGCCGCAGCGTAGCCGGAGCCGGCTTGGTGCCGATTGTGGCGGACATGCTGCAGAGGGAGCCGCGCATCGCTCTGCTCAGGCAAGACCTGTGTCTGGATGGTATTGAGCCATCTGTGGTTGTGTCAAGCGTGCACAAGAGGTCACACTGTGTGCGCTGGCAGCGCCTCACCCTCCTAGCTTGGGATTGATTCGCGGGTGCACCGGAGCCGGCTTTGCCCTGAGGTCATTGCTGGCCTGCATGCTGCTGTGCTGCAGCATGTAGAGCCGTGCTGCACTGCGGCTGCCCCAGCGCAGCGCTGCTGCCTGCTGTGCCCCCAACCACCGCCGTCTCTGACCTCTGTCCTGCTCCGCTGCTCCCCATGTACTTGCCAGGAATCACAACGGCCTCACACCAGCAGCTGCTGCGCTGCAGGACGGCGCCCCCTTGGAGCTGCTCAGGGCAGTTGCCCCGCCCCACTTGCCTGCTGTGCTGACCACAGCGTGCGGTCGGCCGCAGCAGACACCGCTCGAGGTGAGTGCCCAGCGCTTGCCGGCAGCACAGATGCGGCAGCTGGCAGCCCTTCAGCGCGCACCTCTGCCTTGCCTCAGCCATGCTGCTCAAGCTGCATGCAATGGCATGCATGTTTTGACAATAAGTTGATGGCATCTCTGCGTGCAACAGCTGGCTTGCGCTTTGGATTAGGCTCGCCGGTCTTGACTGCTAACAGACCGGCTGACTCCTCTTGAACTCGCGATTTGCTGCAGCTGGCGCACATGCTTGAGGACATTCGGGGGCAGCGCTACACACCAATGGTAAAGTACTTGGAAGAAGTGGAAAACCAGCACAGGTGGGTGCTGTGCCGCACGGTCCTCACACGTGCAGGCACCTGTACTGCTTGCTGCATTGCCTGGCTGCCGCCCTGCCTGCATCCAAGGCTGATGCGCTTCAACAACCGCGCAGCTTCACTGCAACACAACTCCCTGCACACTCCCGCCCCGCCTGCGCACCAAACCTGCCCCGCCACAGGCAGCGGCAGGCAGAGGCGCGGCGGCAGCAGGCAGAGGCGCGGCGGCAGCAGGAAGAGGCGCGGCGGCGGCAGGCAGAGGCGCGGCAGCGAGTGGTGGATGCATTGACAGCCGCGGTGGATGTGGCGCACAAAGCCATCGAGGCAGATGACGCGCAGGCGGTGGCGCAGGCGCTGCCGGCGGTGGTCGACCAACAGTACAAGGTGCGCTGGCTGGGTGCCGCCACGTCCTGTTAAGAAGCAGCATGCAGCAGGCGTGAAATTGCCATCCCTCGCCATGCTGTGCTCTGCTTGGTTACGTGCTGCAAACCCTGAGCTGCTTCTCGTGCCTCCCGCCCACCCAACCGGTGTGCAGGACGTGCGAGGGGCGGTGCTGCCTGTGGGCGGCGTGGCGGCCTGGTTTGAGGCCGCTGCGCTCAAGGCCAGCAGCCTGGCAGTCCTTCGCGCAGTGGAGGAGGTCGGCAAGTGAGTATGCGGTTGGTATCAGAAGGCTCTGGGCACATCTTGTGTGCCAACCACGATCTGCGCCCAGGCTAGTGCTCAGGGCCTGCTTGCATGCACGCTTCTTGTGCCAACACTCCGGGTGGCTGCTTGTGTTGATGAACACGCTGTGAAGTCCATAAACGTGCTGCTATCGCCCCTCGCCTGCAGGCAGTACGGCATGCGGCGTGTGGGTGACCCCTCCTTTAGCGGGCGCCTGCTGGATTCTGCCCTGCGTGCCAAGCGGTGGCAGCTGGCGCAGGAGCTGCTCCAGGAGCACGACACGCCCTCTCTGAACGGCATGACCAGGTGGGCGGTACAGCAGGCGCAGCGCGCGGCACCGCTTAGCTGGCTGACCAGGCATGCCATCCAACACGGCAGGTTCCCCACCACACACAGACGCACTGAATCACCGGTCCCCCGAGCCAGCAAGCCTGCACAGTTGCGTTGTTCCGTGAAGTACTCCCACACCTGGAGCCCAAAACCGTCTCTGTTCAGAGTCCTTTCAAATCTCTGCGCCCCATCCTCAACTTCTCTGGCCACCCCTGCAGGCCCCCAGTCTGTGTGGCGCTGCAGCACAACGCCCCAGGCGACCTGATCCGGCGCCTGGTTGGGCTGGCAGACACACTTCGCTCCCACGTGGGCGGCGCTGCTGAGGCGGAGCCTGGAGGGCTGCCGCCCGCGGCGCTGGCAGCACAAACCGGCCAGCTGGATGTCCTTGATGAGGTGCGGTGGGGTNGGGCGCAAGGGTAGGTTGTTGTGGGCCACTGCACAATTGCAGCCATCTGCCGGGTGAGGACTTCTCTCGCCAGCATATTTTGCTTGATAGTCCTGCTGCAGCGGCGCCTCTTGCGGTGCAGCAGCCAGCCTGGCATGCAGCAGGCCTTGCTTGCTGCACACAGTGTTTCATGGCCCYYCCCCCCCCCCCACCACACACCCTCCTGCCCTGTTCAGCTGCTCAGTGGCGTGGGCAGCGGCGGCTTGGGCCCCCTTGTGTTTCAGGACCCCAAGCAGGGCTCGCGGCGGACGCTGCTCTTCCATGCGGTTGCGCACGGCCAGGAGGAAGCGGCGCTGAGGGTGCTGTCCCATGCCCGTAGGCACGTGGGTGGGAAGTGGGGCTTTGTGGGCAGTGGTGCATGACGTCAACGGAAGGTGGGCTTTGTGGGTGGGCTTTGTGGGCAGCCAAACATAGCCTCAAAGCTCTGCAGAGTTTGTGGATTTGGCAAGCAAGGCATACTCACTGGCTGCGTTGCACCCGCCCTGCTGCCGCGCATGCAGGCTGCGCAGTCAAGGCACAGTTGACGTGGCAGCGTACGTCAACCTACCGCAAGACAGCTCGACCGCGCTGTTCAGGTGAAGCAGCATGGGCTGGCAGCTCCAGCTAGTCTTGTGGCTGATCGAGCCCCCAGGCGGTACAGGCAAGACAGGCTGCTGCACAGCTTGCCGTCTGCAACTGCTGTGCGCTCAATGACCCTTGCAGGTGTTTCTTACTCCTCCCTACCTTTTGCTGCTTGCAGGGCTCTGGAAAAGCTGCCCCAAAGCCCGCTCATTGGCAAACTGCTGGCTGAGGGGGCAGACCCCAGCTTGGTGTGCCACCCGGAGGGCAAGCGGGAGCAGATGAGCGCGGTGCATTACGCTGCGCTGCACGGGTGCGTGCCGGCTTGCTTGCTTGGGTGGGCTTGTGGTTCTGGCTGGTTGCGACTGGCGCCCTGCCTGCCTTGGCCTACCCGCCTGCAAGTTGTTCGGATTGTGACACCTACACACTCCAAGTTTTGAAGCACTGCCCACACCACGCGTTTCCGCTCCCTTGCAGCCAATGGGAGCACGTGCACCGACTGCTTGCGGCAGTGCCGCCCAAGCTGCTGCCCAAGGTGCGGGCTGGCCTTGCTGCCGCTCATGGCAGCACTGCTGCTCTCTGTGAATGCATGCATAGCAGTGCAAGCAGCAAAGAGCGGTGCACCTTGCCACTCATTGCATTCGCATGTCTCCAGCTGTCGATCACAATGGCGGAGCCATGCACTCCTGCAGCTGCTGGGCGCGGCCGTCAGCAAGCGCCGCACGCTGCTGCACCTGGCAGTGGAGGCTCGTGATGCGCGGCTCGTGGCTCAGCTGCTGGAGAAGGTGAGCATGGCTGTCGGAAGGGCTGTGCCGCATGATAGGGCGGCCTGGCTGGCACTGTACCAGAGGCAAGCAGAAGGCTCGGCTTGTGTCCCAGTTGCTAAAGAAGGTTTGTGTGCTTCAACGAGGGGGCCGGAGATGGCGAGGAGGGCTGTGTGGCTGGGCAATGGGACCGGCCTGGCTGGCATTGTTTGCTGGTGGCATGTGAAAAGAGCTGCCTGCTGGCTGTCCCTCATGTGAATGNNTGCCTTGGCTGACTAGGCGTTGGCAGCTCCTCTCCTCCTTGCTGTCGCCTGACCCAACTTGCCCTTCCCTTCCCTTATTGCCCACCCCCCTGCCGCAGCACGCCAATGTGATCACCCAGCCAGAGGCCTCCTGCCCCCTCATGATGACTCTCGAGCACCATGCGGCCTGCAAGCAGGAGCAGCGGCAGGTGGCCGAGCGGCATGCACAGGAGCGAGCGGCAGCTGCAGAGGGTCGGCAGGCGGCCGAGGCAGCAGCCGCAACGGAGGCAGCCGAACAAGCAGGCAGCGGCATAGTGCAAGCCATCTCCCGGGTGCTCACTCGCTCAGCCACAGCGGCACAGCGTGCCGCACAGCAGGCAGCGGTGGATGCGGCAGCAGAGGAGCAGAAGCAGCTGCAGGAGCGGTGGGCCGGCGAGCGCAAGAAGGCAGCTGCAGCAGTGAAAGATGCGGAAGCTCTGCTGAAGGAGTTTCTGAAGGCCTGGCGCCCCAGCTTCCTGTCAACGCTCATGGCAGCTGACCTGTCGCCAGCTCAGCGCGAGCTGGTCTCAGCGTTTGCACAGGAGCATGCCGACGCGGTGCTGGCGCCGCTGCTGCAGGTGGGTTGGTTGCTGGGCATTAAGGCTTGGTCAGGGCTGTGGCAGGTGTTGAGGGCTGTTTGTATGTGAGCGTGTCCAGCGGGCTGCACCGTGGTATCATCAGGCGGTTATGGTCGCAAGTGTACTTTGTTTGGGGAGCAACAATGTCTCTCCCCGCCGAAATTTGCTGACAAGTCGCTCTCTGCAATTCATACTTGCAGGACAAGGAGCGGCGGCAGGCGGTGCTGCAGCTGGCGCTGGCCCGCGGCGACGCCCCGCTGCTCTCCGCCCTGCTGTCCCAGCCAGGCTTCTCTGTTGGGGGCGCCTCGCTGCACAGTGCTGTGCGCAGCCTGCCACGAGACCTGGTGCGGCGGCTGGTGCTGGCAGGGGCGGGCATCAACCAGCGAGACGAGCAGGACGGCTCGCTGCTCACGCACAAGGCAAGACGATTGGATAGAAGCCGTTGGGAGCTGGGAAGGAGCGATGGCACTGTTTGGGCAGCTTGGCAGTGGGCGAGACCCTGCAAATCAAGCGGGCGGGTTGCTGCCGTGGCCACAGCATACCCTGTTTTGCCTTCCAACACTTGCAGGCCATAGAAATGGCGGACATGGAACTGCTCGACTTCCTGCTGGCCCAGCCTGGTGCCAACGTGCTGGGGCGTGACAAGCACGGCTGCACGCTCCTGCACTGGGCCGTCCTGCGCACGGTGCGGCGAGGTTTCAGTTTTTGTATTTCGGGCTGCCGGCGAGCGCTGCGCCTGCCCMGCCCATGACCACATGCATCAGCCTTCCACCTGCCCTTTACATGCGCCCGCATGCTTATCCCATCCTGAACCCCAGCCCGAGCTTGCAAATGAACAAATCCAACCTTGCTTGCACAAACCGCACCCTCCACCGCTCCACATCCACCGTTCGCAGCCCACTGCCCAGCGAGAAGAGGTGTGCCGCCACCTGGTGCACCTGGAGCCGCGCCTGCTGGCCACCCGCAACCACAGCCAGGTGCGCCTGCTCGTCTGGTTGTCTGCAGCATGCGGGTTGCAAGCACAACCAGGTCAGGTTGCTCGCTGTGCTGACCGGAGCACTTGAGTGCGCAGCAGGCACGGCCGGGCGAAGCGTGCTCAGCATGTCGCGGCAGCATGTCGTGCGCAGCATGTCGTGCGCAGCATGGATTAAGTGCCAGCGCATGCCTGCCACTCACAAGGGCATTGCTGCCGCCTGGCCTGCCGCCCCACCAGGTCAGGCCCCGTTTTGCCCACCTGCACTGTCCCAGCCAAGCCCTCCATATCCTGCTCGCACCACTGTCCCCATTCCCCGCCCTGCAGCTGCTGCCTCATGAGTATGCCAAGAGCAAGCAGCCGCGCCGCATCCTGGAGGTGAGCGTCGGCAGGAGCTTCTTTGCGGAAATGGATGGGGCAATGGTTGCTGCGCTCGTTGCTCCTGCAGCCCCCTACTCTACACTTTCCATCAGGCACAGGTGCAGATGCACGGGTCCACAGGTGCACGTGCCTGTGCATGTCCTTGCAACCTCTCGATTGTTTGAATATTAACTTGATGCAGAAGCTGGAGGAGGAGCTGCGGCAGAGCCGGCCAGAGGTGGCTGCAGAGGTGCTCGAGGAGGCAACCGCACCCGCAGCTGCCGCGGCCGCCAAGCGTGCCGCACAGGAGGTGAGGGCGGGGCGGCAGGCGGGGCAGATCTGGCCTCACTTGGGGCGGTCTACTGCATCTGATCCCAGCGGGCTCTCGTCTGTTCAGGTGGAGGAGCAGTGCCATGTGCCTTTCGCAAGCAGCTTGTCCTTCTCAAGGCCCGCTTGAATTCGTGATGTTTTCACAGGCCGCCGACGAGGACCTCACCCAGCTAGGACCCAAGACCGAACCAGAGGGCCGCAAGCGGCAGCGCATCGAAGCCATGGCCGGCAAGCTGCCTGCCGTGCTGGCCGCGCTGCGAGCCGAGCAGGCGCAGCAGGCACAGCAGACACAGCATGGGGAGGCGGCCACAGATGCAGCAGCGGCTGTGGAGAGTGCGGCTAGGAGTGAAGCGGCCAAACCAGAGGCCAAGCCGGCGATGGGGCTGAAGGAAGTTGTGGAGGCAGCAGTGGATCAGATGATGCCGGAGGCCGCTGAACACGACGTGGCGCATGAGGGTGCGCTTTGCCTGCTGGGCCCGCTGTGGTCTGCTGCGGCTGCATGCGCTGTCGGCGCTGTGCTTTGCGTGCTCTCACGCGGTGGCGCCTCAGTGGATGGAGCTCGCTTTTACTGCCACAGCCTACTTTGTTGCATCCCCGCAGACGATGCCTTCAGTGACACAGAAGGCGAGCAGGCGCCCGGCGGCGGCGACGCTGAGCTGGCGGCGGCGGCGGACGCGGCCCAGCTTCCCTCTGACCTTGCCTCGCTGAAGGCGATGCTGGCTGAGCTGCCCTGGTGGGTTGGTGTTTTGTGAGGCGTTTGGTTGCGTTTCGCCGCAATCCAAGTCACTCAGCAAGCAGTGGCACCTGCCCGCGGACCTCGCCTCACTGTGGGTGCCGCGTGGCAGAGCTGACTGGTGGTTCAGTCTACCCGTGGCCCCAAGCAAGTTGGTACTCATGCACAATCACCCAATCTACACCCTTTGCGCAGGGAGTTCACCATCACGCGCGACGCCTGGCACGAGTGGCTGGGCATGGACCCCAACTACAGGTGGGCAGGAGGGCTGGTTGGAAGCAGTTGACGTTGCCACAGCTGTGCCAGGGGACAGGGGTTTGCATGCCAGCAGGCACCCATGACCTGCTCGTCTTACCATCGCCGTTCAGCCACCCCTGGCCACCCCGCCCTCCCGCATACAGGCGCATGGTGCTGCTGCGCCTGCAAAACATTGGACGGGGGCTGTGGGCCAGCGACGGCAAGTGCAAGCGGCTCATGGGCTGCCCGCCCACCCTGGGTGAGTGAGCTGCCTATGGGAGACTGTTGTTTGACATGGCACTGCGATGCACTGGTGTGATCTGTACCAGGTGCAGTGCATGGCGCCTCAGCTCACCCTCAAGCCGCTGCATAATTGGTTTCAGTTCCAAACGGGTGTTGTGTTCCCTCCTTCCTGCAGAGCTGTGGCGCAGCAAGCTGACGCGGGGCGGGCGCATCGTGTTTGAGGTGGCGGCCGACTTCAGCGAGGAGCAGCACCAGGTGGGTGGGTGTATCTTTGGGGGGAGGCCTTGTCAAGCACAACCGACTATCCATTGGCTGACTAACACCCCTCCGCCCTTCTGCTTCCCCATGCCTCCACATCCTCCCTTTCGGCAGTGGCGCGACATGCTGCGCCTCTGGGTGAGCTCGAGGTGCTTGTTTTTTTGTGGGCTGGTCTCTTTGCATTTCGGAGCGGAGCGTCGCAGTTGTGCATCGTGCTCATCTTCCTGAAAGCGCCGCCTGCCCACCAGCTGCCATGCCTTGGTAACGACAGAGTTTGTCCTGCACTGCCCGCCCGCCAGGTCATCACGCTGGACCACAAGCGCTGCGCATCGCTGCCTGCCAGTGCTAAAACTCAACCCCCTTTGAATGCAACCACGACCCGCCAGGTCATCACGCTGGACCACAAGCGGTACGAGGGTGCGCTGGACCAAATCCTGGACTCGCACCGCAAGTCGCAGCAGGCGAGCGGCAGACCTTGGAATCCCCTGGGATACACGAGGGATATGACTGCTGCCTTTGGGTGGAGGGATGGGCATGCAGTGGGGCTTTTCGTCATGCACTGTCGCCTGCTGATGGGGCATGCTGTGCACACTGTCGACACGTGACACGCTCTTTAGACTTGCTTTCTCTGGTCTGAACTGTTTGCTACGCAGGTGCGGGACCAAGTGAAGCTCGTGCCGCGCTCGGTGCCGGTGCCCTCCCCTGGTGGCCGCCAGCGCCTGCCCAGTGAGTCGGCAACGGGGGTTGTGAACCAACCAAGAACAATGATGCCATGTGGTTGGTTTGCAGTTTGCATGAGGGTCTGCAAAACTGCTGTTGTCGCATTCACCCAGCGGTTGCATGGTGGATATGCCAACGATCTGTCTGCTTTCTTGCCCACTGCGCAGCCTACTATGAGGCACTGGGTGGAGGCGATGAGGAGGAGGAGGAGGATGGAGGGCCAGCAGCCAGCCGCACGCCCACCAGGTGAGGCTGCATGCGGAGTCTGCTTGTGTGCATCAAAAACATGCGGCATCGACCTTGCTCGTGGCCTTGAGCCGTGCCCGTCGGATGAACGCCTGTTTTGCTGCCTCCTGCTGCTGCCACATGCTGCTCAAGCACACATATCTGTTGCTGCACCTGCGCTGCGCAGGCCGGGCAGCGCAGCGGGCCGTCAGGGCAACAACGACCAGCGCACCTACTTCCCACCCGCCTCCGCCGGCCACAACAACTACACGCTGCTCAAGTGGGCTGGGTTGCTCGTGTGTGCAAACTGCGGACGCTTCTTTGCAAGCGCCAGGCGGCCCGATGCGGCCTGCTGTGCTGCAGTTTCCCAGCAGCCGCTCAGCCAGCCAGAGTGCCTGGGCCAACACGCGCCTGCCACTCTCCCACTTCTGAGCAGGTTTTACCGCCTGTCCTCGGAGCTGGTGCGGGCCGTCATGCTGGGGCTGGACGAAAACGGGGTGGACTTCAGCTTCAGGTGCGCTCTGTCAGCGATTTGCCGTCTTGCTCCCTTTGTTTACAGTCCACGGGATGCCTAGCTGTGATGCCGTGCCTCCTGCCCAACCAGCAGCGCATGTTGAACGGTACCTGCCCGACCTTCTCCGTACTGCCCACAGGGTGTCCCCCGAGGAGCAGCGCATCATCGAACTGAACCCCAACCCGCCGCGCACCATCATCCTGCTGGGCCGCTCCGGCACAGGTGGGTGCGGTCCAGTTGCACACTCGCAATGCGATGGGAAGCATCAGGTCGCTGTCGAGGCTGCATCCAGGCATGCATTGCTGCCGCTTAACAGCTGCGTTCCATTGGCGGCGTGGCACCTCTGTAGCTAAGCGCCCAGCCATCCTAGCTGTCTGTGGCCACTGCCCTCCCGCCCAACTGCCCATTTATTCAACTGCAGGCAAGACCACGTGCTCCGTGTTCCGCATGTGGGCCCGCTGGATGGCTGCCTGGCAGCAGGGCATGAACCACAACCAAGTGTTCATCACACAGTCCGCCACGCTGCAGGACCAGGTGGGTGGTGGGTGGCAGGTTGTCGAATCAGAGGATGGCAGCCAGCTAGATCTACGCCCAATCGACGTGCTATGATGTTTGCGGCGATGGCACGGTGGCAGACCACTACGCAGCCAGGCGGATTGCTGTGCTGTATTGCGTCGTGCTGCAGGTGCAAAAGAGCTTCGCCAAGCTGCGCAACGCGGTGGTGCCAGAGATGACTGAGGTGCGCCCGTCTGCTTGTCTGCCGTATCAATGCAGCTGTGGCAAGCGGTGGGCTGCAGCACGACAGCCACCACGGGATGCAGCAGCGGCACGGGCGGATGCAGCACGCCTGACTCTAACACCATGCAACTGCAAGTTTGTCCCTCTTTTCGCAGGTGTTTGCGGAAGCGGCGGCCCGAGAGTACCCCACGCTGCGGCCGGGCACCATCCCCGCCGAAGCCTTCCCACTCTTCCTCTCCTCCCGCCAGTTCCTGCGCATGCTGGACGGTGGGTGCTGGCTTACCTTGTGTGGAGCTGCCGGGAGAGCAGCAGCTCCCTGGCAGCGCTATGCCATGCTGCAGGCGGTTGTGGTGGTTCTTTGCCCCGCGCCACAAAAGCAGTTTGCTGATGAGGGCGTGCCTGTGTATGTTCGCATTATGTAGTCACTACTTTGGTCCCGTTTTGCTGCAGGTGTGGTGGGGGAGCCCTTCTTCCCGCGCCGCCCCGACGGCTCCATCCTGTGGGACAAGAGCGAGGAGGACTGGGACCCAGACGGCATGAGCATGCTGGTGAGATGCACATGTTATGCTGGTTTGTGCAGCATAATGCATGGGTTTTTGGCAGTGAGATGCGTGGAGGCCTGCGGTCGCACCGGGATGGGTTGAGCATGCTGGTGAGCAGTGGTGGTTTATATGGGTTGACTGGCAATGGTCCACTGCCATGCAGCAGTGGGGTGTCTAGTCGGCACAGCAATGGCTGCAGTGCGGGTCCAAAAAGAACAGCGGGCCATGCTGCTTTGCATGGCAGCTTTCCACAGAGGCCACTCAGCTGCTGTTGCGCTGCCAATATTTGCCGACAGGTGGAGCTGGATGCAGCTGCAGATATGGACCTGGAAGAGGAGGATCTGGAGGACGCAGATGCCGAGGATGAGGCGTCAGGTGTGAACCGCTGACTGCCATTTTTTGCCACAAGCCACCTGGCCTGGGGAGTCGGCTCGTGCTGGCCAGGCCGTTCGTGGGGCACGGCTGCACTGGTTGCAGGCTTGCATGCCTGTCAAAGCCGACCAGCCAGACATATGGCATCCTCCATCCGTTCACCTGCCTGAACTAACGCGTTGTGCTGCCGGCCGGGCTGCGTGCCGCAGACGACGAGGCGGATGTGGCAGCTGGCGCAGCCGCGGGCGGCAGCGGCGAGGTGGTGCGCTGGAAGCGCCAGGAGGTCACCTTCCCAGTGTTCCAGGCAAGTTTGGTAGAAGCATTACACCGGCATGCACGTGAATGTATCTGCTTCTAAGTGGTGAAAACTGGAGGGAGGGAGGGCTGTGGGCTCGGTCGCCAGCCTGCCACTTGTCTGAGATGCAAGGAAGAAGCTTCTCATGCTTCAAAATTGCATGCGCCGCCCGCAGGACATGTGGCGCGACGTGGCGGGCAAGGAGTTGCGCACGCGCCTCAAGCCGGGCCTGGCCTGGCTGGAGATCCTGTCGTGAGTTTCTTGAGTGCTTTTCCGCGGTCTCGCTTATCCACTTGTGCTGCGCGAGCTGCAAGGCACAGCNNAGCCNTGCCGCTGTCCATTACCATAGTGTTGGCTGCTCAAGCTCTATGCTCTCTCGATATGTGCTCACAGGTACATTAAGGGCAGCTCACAGGTACATTAAGGGCAGCGCAGAGSCGGTGCGCTCGCCGCAGGGCTGGCTCAGCCTGGACGCATATCAGGACATTGGGCGCAAGCGGCGAGTGCAATGCTTGTTGAGAGGCAGTTGGGTGGATGTATGTGCCTGGATGCTGCGCTTAGCGTGGGTGCACTGCATGTCAGCCCAAGCTGGTCAATGTAAAACGCATGTCAAGCCCTGCAACCTGTCTGCTGCCCTTGAACCGTACGTCTTCGAATCCCCACTGCCCTTTCCCTCCTTGCAGCGCCCCCAACTTTGATGCTGAAAGCCGGGCGCTGGTGCACCAGGCAAGCCACCTTGCAGGCATTGTTTGTTGTGCTATTGTTGCCAGGCCCGGTGTACTAACTGCTGGTCTGGCAAGCGCCTGCTGTGCTGCAGTGTGGCTCTGGCTGAAGCGCACTGCCCGTGCCACGTCATCAATGAAGCAACAACTGCCTGTGTTCCCTCTGCCAGGTGTTCCTGGCGTACCAGCGGCACAAACGCATGCGCGGCCGGTGAGGGTGCTGCTACGAAAAAGCCGCGCTGCCGTGCCCAGAACCAAGATTGTTGACATTCAGCCACTCCTCGGATGCCGTGCTGCATTGTTGTGCACCTCCAAACGATACAACACACGTCTGCATGCCTCCTGGGCGCAGGTTTGACAACGCGGACGTGGTGGCCCACATCTACCGCCAGCTGGCGCGCGAGGGCTACTCCGGCATCCCCATCCACAACCTGTTCCGGTGAGGGAGTTTATTTGTGTGATGGAACAAGAAGTGGCAGCCAAAATCATGCTGGTTTGCCGTGGCGATGAGGGCTACTCCGACATCCCTATCCACAACCTGTTCCGGTGAGAAAACAGGGCATGGGGAGAATGCCGATTTGCTGACATGCAGGGTTGTGCGGTCCAGCTGCATGGGCGTTAGCATTTGTTGCTGGGGTCTTTTCCCAGCCTACCAGACACTGCATTGCTGAGCTGTACAGCGCATGGCGTGCCTCAAGGCTGCTCTTTACTCTGGCTGCCCACTGGCTGTGCAGGGACGAGGTGCAGGACTTCACGCAGGCCGAGCTGCTGATCGACCTGAAGATTGTGGCCGACCCCGACGGCCTGTTCCTGTGAGCTGAGCATCACATTTTGTTTGCTTGTAACGTTCTGTGGAGCCAGACTGATGCCCGCTTGGTTACTTGGGCGCCATCACCGTTCAAAGACGCCCCCCTCTCTGTTTGCCTTGCGTTTCAAACACTGCAGGTGTGGTGACACCGCCCAAACAATCGCGCGCGGCATCGGCTTCCGCTTCACAGGCAAGCGGTTGTCCTCTTTCAGCATCCAGCGTGAACTGACGGCTCACTTTGGGGCCTGCTGCGTTGGCTTCTGGCTACAGCGGCGGTCCATCGGGGCCACCCGGTCTCTTACTGCCCTGCAACGAGCCTCCTCACTTGTTTCCTTGCAGACATCCAGACTCTTTTCTATGAGGAGCGGCAGGCGCAGCTGGCGATTGAAGCAGCTTCCTCCCGCACCAGCAGCAGCAGGGGCAGCGGCCTGGATGCGGAGGGTGGCGAGGGCGGGCAGCGGCGGCAGGAGGCGGGGCAGGAGGGGCAGGCGGCGGCGTTGGCACAGCAGGATGTGCACATGCCCATCATGGAGCATCTGAAGGTCTGTAGGGGTATGGGGACTGCAAACAGGATGCACACCCTCTCGGCTGCGCGGCCGGCAGGCTTGCTAGCACCCTGCTGCTGTACAGTGAGGCTCCCTGTGCTGCTTAACCGCCGTTCGTCCGCAGGTCAACTACCGCACGCACAGCGGCATCCTGCACGTGGCATCCTCTGTGGTGGATGTGCTCAAGCGCTTCTTCCCCCAGGCAAGCCAACAAACACAACTAGTGATATTTTTTTGTGGGGAGGCGTGGTTGCTGCTGTGCGTGACAGGGTTAATCTGGTGTGCGCTTGCCCTTGCAGCCTCCGATTTCTTGCTGCTGCCTGCAGCAAAGGCAGGGTGCTGATTATTGGTTTCTGAGTATCAGTAAGGTTTGTTTCCCTCCCTGCGCAGCACATTGACCACTTGGAGCGCGAGAAGGCCTTCTTCAAGGTGTGATTGGCCCATTGATTTGTACCTGGCTGACACGATGTTTGCTTGTTGAGCGTCAAGCGCGTGGTTGGGCTGCCCTGTCTCATCAGCAGCAGGTTGAGCTCGAATGCCGGGGCAGCTCCCTGTCAGCTGCAGGCAAGCTAGCAGCCACGGCTCTGCCGCCCACCCTGCTGCTATGTGCAGGGCCCGCAGCCGCTGCTGCTGTCCAGCGTGACGACT
Organism: Chlorella ohadii; assembly: GCA_025026875.1. Lineage (NCBI taxonomy): Eukaryota > Viridiplantae > Chlorophyta > Trebouxiophyceae > Chlorellales > Chlorellaceae > Chlorella > Chlorella ohadii. Next base: position 162,579 of record JADXDR010000002.1, read on the forward strand.
GATGACCTGGCAATCCTGCTGTCCTGGAGCGATGCCGCCGCCAGCCAGGTATGCTCGGTTGAAGTTCAGGAAGTGGAGTTTGGAGGGCACCAGGTGGTGCCGGTGCTTCAGCAGCAGCCCTGACAATCAACAGGATCTCGTGCGTGGCCTTCCACTCTCCTGTTTGCAGGTGGAGTTTGGCGCTCATCAAGTGGTGCTGGTGCGCTCCATGGACAGCGTGGAGCGGCTGCCAGAGGGCCTGCGCGACTCCAATGCCCTGGTGCTCACGGTGCCGCAGGTAGGGGGCCTGCAGTGCTGCATTAAGGGAGCAGAGTGGGCAGATTTTTCGAACGACAGGGCGCTGCAATCCCTCCCAAGTTGCGAGCTGCATGCGTGTCCCCCCGGTGCCTCTTGCCGCGTCTTGTGCTGAGTGTGCGTCTCTCCCCGACCCCTGCTGCTTGCTTGCAGTCTAAGGGCCTGGAGTTTGACGGTAGGTCGGCGCAGCACAGTTTGCAGCTCCGCACAGGGCACCACAGAGTGCAGCAGCGGCATGGAATTCGGGCAATGCCAGCAGCCACTGCACCATGCCGTAGCATGGTTGCCGTACGTCTCTGCCTCTCCACACATGACCGCCAGTCTGCTGATCTGCACACGTTCAACCCTTATGCCTGCAGACGTGTTCCTGTGCAACTTCCTCACCGACTCGCCCGTCAAGGATGAGTGGCGCGTGCTGCTGCAGGTGCGGGGGCAACGCCTGCCTCAAAGTGCATGCCATGTGCAGCCCTTGGTCGTGTGCAACTTAGTCGTGTGCCACTGGAGGAGCTGCAGTCTGAGCGTGACGCCGGCTGGGTGCTGATTTCTAGACCTGTCTCTAGCTTCGTCTGCTGCTCATTGCAGTACCTGGAGGAACTAGAGGAGATTCAGGCGGCCAAGGGCGCGGCGTCCCTGCCCGGCAAGCGCCCGCTGACGCCGGCGGAGCAGGCAGCAGCAGGTGGGGCTGCTTTGCTCTTTTGTGTCACGGGCGCTGGCCTTGCATTGAAGACGTTGAATGATGGCGGTTGCATGTTGGTGAGGCTGCCACAGGCTCGCGAAGTGGCGGCACATAGCCGCAGCCAACCGCAGGCGGCTCGATGTTCTCTCGCTCGATCGTCGTTCCTCCCACGATCGACCTCAATTCCGCACAGGCATTGGCGAGCTGGGGCGCGGCGCGTTGCGGCCGCTGGTGAGCTCCACATGGTATCTGCTGGACATGCATATGGTTTCGGGCTTGTTCATTTGCGGGGTGCTGTGCAGGCAGCAGCACGGGCCTGTAAATGCTCTGCCCATGTTTCCCTGCCCTCAGGCCTTTGACCCCGCCCAGCACAAGCTGCTGTGCGAGGAGCTGAAGCACCTGTACACCGGTGGGCTGTGCTGGATGCTGCTCGGGGGTCCACACCTCTGTGCGATGCTGTTTGTATAGGGTTCGCAAAGCTGTGCGCTTGCTGTCGGGAGTGCAATTACTGCTACTAAATGCCTGGATTTCCATGTAAGAGCAGCACTACGCATGCCATGCCCGAACAGGCCAACCGGCCCCCTTCACCCGCCACCCATCCCTCTCCCTCGCAAGCGCAGCGGTGACGCGCGCCAAGAACAGCGTGGTGATTTTCGATGAGCACGCCGCTGCGCGTGCACCGCTGTACTATTACCTGGCACGCCGCGGCCTGGCCCGGGTGGTGGCCAAGTCGCTGATGGAGGTGAGGAGGGATGGGAAATGAGGTTCTGCTGTGTTGTTCGTTGTCAAATGGTGTTGTTGTGATGTTGCACTTTGCGGCCCAGCCCACGGAGCAGGCCTGGCAGTGCTGTTCAGAGGGAAGGGTAGCGTCTCCACGGGCCTCTGAACGTGTGACATGCGCCTCAATGTTGCCATGCGACACCCTGCCATTGCACTGTCCACAACAGGCGGGTGTGGACACCTCGGACCTGGGCATCACCAAGACGCGCTCCACGCCCCAGGACTGGGCCAACCAGGTGGGCAGGGGGCTGGAGACACTGCCTGTGGGGGCGGCCAAATTATGTGCTATTCTGGATGTCTCTATGCCTGCGTGCTGTGCAAATCTGTGTGCGTCTGTTGGAACCTGCCAGAAGGGAATTGGGAGCGTCCAACTGACCGGTGGCGCATTGTGTGCCATGTACCAACCGATTCATTGTCTCAACCCTCAGGGCTACAACCTGCTGTCCAAGGGCGTGTTTGAGGCCGCAGCGCGCTGCTTCGAGCGTGCCGGGGACGCGGCCCGCGCGCAGGCAAGCTGCAGCCGCAGGGAAGGGGTGGCAGCCGTTGCCACGTTGCCGTCGCCGCTGCGACTCTTCTGCAAGCATTGCAGTTTGGCGGCTGAGGCGCACATCACAAGTCAACTCAGGCCTGGCAGATCACAGAATGTTCTAACTCCAATTCCAACTCCAAGCGTGGCTTGTACCCCCTGCACCGCTGCAGTACTGCCTGCTGCGCGGCCGGCTGAGCCGCGCCCGTGCGCAGCAGGAGAGCGCCCCTTCTGAGGCGCGGGCCGCCTGGTTCTCTGCCGGCTACGAGCTGCTGGCGCTGGCGGTGAACGGCAAGCCCAACCCAGAACTCGTGCCCGCGGCGCCTGCGGGCAGCAGCAAGGTGGGCGGGTGTTGTGTAGTGCTGGCAGGGGACGTGTAATAGAGCTAGTTTGATTGGACAGCGTACATGCAGCCAGGCTCACATATCATCTACGCTGCCTGTTCACCCCCCGTGCTTTTCACCAGGGCGGCCACAAGCACGGCAGCGCCGACAGCGGAACCACCACCGCCGGCGGCATGACGCTTGAGGCGGAGCGGCGGCTGTGGGTGGCCCTGGCTGCTCGTGCGCTGCAGCAGGCCGGCGACCGAGAGCTTGCAGCTCGCCTGTTCGAATCAGTGGCCAGCTACAAGCAGGCACGCGCCATGCTGGCTGGCATGGGCCAGTGGGCACGCCTGGCTGACTGCTGCGCGGCGGCGGCGGCGCAGCTGCGCTCGGCGGGGCGGGAGGCGCAGGCGGTGCCCTGGCTGGCAGAGGAGGTCCGCTGCCACCGGCTGCTGGTGAGCGAGAGAGGGGTGTGTGGTGGTGGGGCTGGCAGGGTGCTCCGCACTGGGGCAAGCGTAAGCGGGGGGGCAGGTGCTGGCATAGTCATGGGCACTGCACCATGACGGCTGCTTTGTGTGCACTGTACCACGGATTTGAGCTCTCTGCACGGTCACGTGTGATGTGTTCGGTGCATCGCTTGCAGGGCCAGTACGTGCGGAGCATGGAGCTGCTGGAGCGGGAGCCGGCGGTGCTCAAGGTGAGACGCGGCTGTGGCCCTATCCCTTACTTTGCTGACCCGATTCATGGGTTTGTCGAATGGGGCACCCAATCGCTAACCTGCGCCGTCTCTATGGTGTGTTACCGCCTGATGTCTGCCTTGTGGTCCACCCGTGCTCAACATGTTCACCCGCCTGCCTGCAGCTGCTGAAGCGCAAGAACCCAGCCGCGCTGGATGAGATTGGCCTGCATGCCATGCGCCAGCTGGCCTCTGGCGCCGCCACCGCTGCAAGCGACAGCGGCAAGGACGGCGCAGCGGCGGCGGCAGAGGAGGCCGGAGAGGGGCGGCGAGCGCGCCTGCTGTCGGCCTCGCGGCTGATCCAGAGCCAGGGTGGGTGCTGCACTGTGCATCGCGGTGGTTCATCACATTCGGGACTGGTTATTGATCACTTGCAGTAGTGCCACAGCACCCAGAGCCGCTGCAGGGGGCGATGCCAACCCGCAAAGTGCGCCAAGCCAAAGACAAACTCCCACCCTCCCTGCCCCGCAGATGTGCGGTGCCGCGCTTTGGAGCGCTACGAGTGCTGGGCTGAGCTGGCAGCCCAAGTGCAGGTGAATACCATACAGCAAGTCCCTTTGTGGGTCTGCCCATGCGATTGAGCTGGACCTGCTTGGCAGCTGGTCCCTTGGCTGCAACGGTCCGGAGATGATTAGGCGATGGTCAGCTTGTGCCATCTGCTGCCGACCTGCCCACCACATCTGCCCTGCCACTGCTCTTCCTGCCCCAGGACCCGCTGCGCTCGGCGCAGCTGCTGGCAGAGCACGACGGCTATGCAGCAGCCATCGCCCGCCTGCTGCAAGTGGGACCGGACGGCCGGCCGCTGCCGCTGCCCGTGCCGGCGCTGCGCCTGCTGCGCCGCATGGTGGCGGCTGCTGGACGGCCATCTGATTGCGCGTATACGCTGGAGCTGCTGATGCAGCCCACAGGTGGGTGCTGTGCACCAACTACGATCCTGCTGCCCGGGCTGCTGGTATGGCAACGAAAACTGTGCAAGGTTGCAGGCGCTCATGTTGCTTTCAAAGCAGCTTCGCACAGGGTTGACTGAACTGTTAAGCTCAAGAACTCCTGACGGCCACCATGCTGACCCACCGCCCATCCCGCCCATGCAGCGCTGGACGCCCTTGCTGACGAGCTAGCGCGGTACCGCGCCGGCCTCACGCTGCGCCTGTCGTGCCAGCTCATCGGGCTGCACCCCCTCACGTGCCTGCCGCTGAGCGAGGCGCAGGCGGCCTCGGCTCCGCCCCTTACCGAAGCCATCATGGCGGGCGCCCATGCAGCCAACGTGGTGCACGCAACCACTGAGCGCGGTACCGGCGGCGATGACTACCACATAGGGCTTGCCCGCCAGCTGGCGGCCTCTGCGTCAGATGCGTACCGCGCAGCAGGCTCACCCCTGGGAGAGCTGCAGGCGCTGGCTGTGCAGCTGGCGGCTGGGGGCCCGCTGGGCAGCCCTGCTACGGCATTGCAAATCCTGCAGGAGGGGCTGGGCGTGGCGGAGGCAGCCATTGTGCGTGTGACGCAGCTGGCAGTGCCGGTGGGCCGTGCGCACGTGCGGCTGGCAGCTCCAGAGGAGCTGGCTGCGCTGCGGCAGGTGGAGCGGCTGTTCGGCTTGGCGGGCCTAGCAGAGAGCGCGCGAGCGGCTCCCAGCAGCCGAGCCGGCCCTGGCAGCAGCGGCGGTGCGACAGTCACGTGCCCTTACCACCATCCTGGCCTGCCCACGCTGGCCGCGCTGTGGTCGGCTGCAGAGCGTGTGCACGGCTCCGATGCGTGGCTGCAAGTCAGCGTGCGCAAGCAGGCGGCGCAGCGCGGCTTGGGCGGCGCAGCGACAGTGAACATAGCGGCGGCAGAGGCAGGCGCGGTGCAGCGGGCGGCAGCCTTCTGTACCAGCTTGCCTCCTCCACCACTACCGCCTTCCTATCCCGCCAGTCTGCCGGCATTGGATTTAGCGGCGGCAGCCAGGGCGCGGCAGCCGCCCCGCCCGGCCTGAGGGGCAAGGGGGTTACTGGGCGCTGGGAGGCCGAAGCGGCGGTCAAAGCCCAGGCTGAATCCTTCCGGCTGCTTGAGCGAGCGCGGCGGCTGCAGGACAAGGCTCRCAGCCTGTYCCCCCGCCTGCGCGTCACACAGGCGGCCAGCTATGCTGCGGCGGCGGCTGGCGGCGGCGGCGGCAGTGGCGGCAGCTCGCCGTCCGGCCTGCCGGCCATTGAGCGGCAGCTGGCGGACGCCCTGCAGCAGGCGGCCTTCCCTGCAGGTGAGGCAAACTGACGCTCCTGAGCTATGTGGTGGGCTGTCCTAGTGCCAGCATGGATCGGGGCAATTTGCCGCTGTTGTCCGGCCCTCCAGCGCCATGCATGCGTGCCGCAAATCTGTGGTAGCGCATGTTCCGCAACCTCGGCCTCGACCTGTTCACCCCTTGCAGGCGCCGTGGACACGCTGCCGGCAAACATCGATGTGCCGCAGCTGCTGCAGCTGCCCAAGGCAAAACTGAGGGAGATGATTGTGGCACTCTACTCCTCGCGCTGCGTCGGCCACGGCCACTCCCCCGACCCAAGCGTGGCGTTTGCGCTGTGGCGCTCGCTCATGCTGCTGCTGGGCCTGGAGCAGGAAACCAGGAGGGTGTTGGACCGTGCAGCGAGCGCCGTGCGGACCGCCAAGGTGATTAGGGCGGGGCGGCTTGGGGGGACGGGCTGTCAGTGGCAGGCAAGGTGGGCTTGGCCGTGGTGCCGGGCAGGCTGTTGCAGTGGGGCGCGAGCTCGCACAGCCTGTATCGTGCAATAATTATCGGCGTTCAGTTTGGCGTGAACTCCAAACGATTGTGCTTTTGCTTGCGCCTATGCAGGACGCGGCAGAGCGGGCGGTCCTGCTGCGCATGGAGGGCTCCCGCGCTGTGCCCGCTATGCTGCTGGTGGAGGCCACCAAGCGACTCAACGTGGGTGGTCGAAGGACTGCAGCATATGCAAAACAAACCCTTTGGATGCCACCAGTGCCTGGCTGTGCAATTCCTGTGCTGCTGGCGCTGTCTGCCCTTGGGCGCAGCTGGCCAACCCGGCANCGCCCCCAACTGCCTAGCACACTGACTGAGTCACACTTCTTCGCCTGCTCACACAGATGGGGCTGGCGACGCATGCTGTGGACGCTATGCTGTTCTATCTGGAGCGTTGCCAGGCGGCAACAGAGGCGGCGGCAGCTGGCGGCGCTGGCCCGAGCGCCGCTGCAGTGGCGGCGGCACGCCCGCTGCACCCAGAGCACGCAACCTGTGAGACCGGGGCCGCAATCGGTGGCTGCTCCATGGCAGCTACCGGCAGTTTTTGTGCTCGCATGCACGCAGCTGGCCGTGCGACACAGTTTGCTGCCGTGCAAGTGACTGATGCTGACGAGGCACGCTGCGCCTGCTGCGCGTGTCATTGCTTCCTTGCAGGGCTGCTGGAGCTGCTGTGTGGCCTGGCTTCGATCGCCTGCCTGGGCGGCAGCCGACAGGGCGTGGCCTTCCTGCCGCGCTGCGCTGCCGACATGCTGACGCACCTGCCATTCCTTTCGGACGAGCACACTGCAGCTGACCTGCTGTTCTACGCTGAAAAGCTGGCAGCCGCAGGCCCCGCCAAGCTCCACACGCTGCAGCTGCGCCTGGCCAGCTTGGTGGCGGTGACAGCGCGCCACCTTGCAGCAACCACGGCGGCCGGTGGCGAGGAGGCTGAGGTAGCCAAGGCGCTGCTGGGGCGGCTGGTGCTGGCGGCCGCCAGCCTGCTGTCCAGCATGGCCACCCAAGCAGCGGGCACCGGCGCCCCCGGTGCTGGCGGCAGCGATTCCAGCAGCGGCGGCCAGCTGCCGCCTGGTGTGCCTGGCGCGCTGTATGCGGCTCTGGGTGCAGCCCAGGGCGTGGCTCCGGAGCTGGGGCTGCAGCGCCTGCAGGACGCTCGGCGGGTGGGGCCTCTGGTGGAGGCTGTGAGGGGCGTGGCCGCTTCGCTGGGCACCGTGCTCATGCAGGTGACTGGACTTGCGTGGGCAGGGGACTGCCTGCCTGCCTGCCCGCGCGTGCTCGAGGCGGTTTGGGGTTGATGGCCTGGCAATGTCTGCAGCGTGTAGCAGCTAATGCACGAGGGATGTCTGACATGGCCTGCAACAGCCTCAGCCTCCACATCACGGTACCCCCGCGCCCCAGCATATTGACGCCGCTGCGCCTGCCCAAACTCTATAGGTCACCACCCAGCCGGTGGCAGATCCGCAGAGCACCACACGACAGAAGGCGGCGGCTCGGCAGCAGGTGGCGGCTCAGCAGAAGGATGCCCCCCTTCGAGCGGAGCTGCGCGAGTTTGATGGCTGGTAGGTTTGGTTGGCAGGTTTGGTTTGGCAGGTTCGGTAGGTTTGGTTTGGCAGCCATGTTGAGTGCACTGCTGGCGAGGCACCGCAGCCGCGTCGGCACCTCCCTTGCTGGATCGGCGGCAGCATGCCCACACTAACACACGTGTGCTCCTCTGATCACTCCACCGCTCAGGCCTCACAAGGGCGCGCTGGCCCGGCTCAGCCAGCAGGGAATCAGCTTCCACGCTCGGGCGCAGCAGGCTAAGAACGCGCCGGTTCGGCTGCCCGCCCTGGCAGACCTGCAGGTGGCTGCTTGCTGCTGGCTTGGGGGCCTTGTTTCGAGGGGGGTTTAGCATTGCACCACAGGGGGCCCACCCAAAGCCTGCCCCAGGCATGGCACACCCCTGGGCCCCGCTTGCAATCAGAAAGCAGCCTCGGCTGCGCTGCTGCTGCATTGCAGCCTCAGAACCTACATCCCAGCCTCTTCTGCAACACTCCACTTGGCAGGAGTTTGAGCCTGGCGGCGGAGCCGAGCTGAGGCGTGCGCGTGCCGCCGTCGCCATCCAGCAGTGCTGGCGGCGCCACAGGGCGCGGCAGGCGCGGCGGGCAGCCATGGCCGTCCTCAACGGCCCGGCATTCACGTGAGACAAAAGCAAGGGGCCTCTTCTGGCTTGCGGTTTTGGGATGCTGGCACGCCAGTGCATGCAACATGTGCCGTGGCCGCACCTGAGTGCATGCATGCACACTCAGCTGCAATGCCACGCAACCGACCACATGCCTCCATGCTGTGCTGCCTGCTGTGTTGCAGGCGCGCTGTGCGCGCTTGGCGCGCCCGCCTGGCAGAGCGACGGGAGCGCGAGGCTCGGGAGCAGGCTGCTCGAGAGGAGCAGGAGCGGCAGCGGTGGGTACCTGCTGCGCTTGTTGGTATTGGATTGGGTGGTTGAGCTCGGTTAGCGCCTAGGCATGGCCTTCTTGATGGTGCTTGTCGCCGTTCAAGGTCCAAAGACACTAATCTCGGCACAGCCAGTCCCCTACGCTCCCTTGCCGGCTCAAGTATTCTGCTGACACTGGCTGCCCTCTGCCCTCACCACCTCCAGGGCGGCGGCGGCGACAGATGCATCCCTGCGCTACGAATGGGTGGAGTCAGCCCTGGCATCCGGCGGCCTGCCGGCAGGGGAGTGCCCGGTGTGCAGCGCCGACGTCCAGGCCGCCGGCCATGCTGCCGCTGAGGCTGCCCACCGCCCCGCCAACGCCGGCGGCAGCGGCCTCAACGTGGGGGCCGCCTCGTTCCTGCCCCACGCGTACACAGACGAGCACCAGGCAGCAGCGGCAGCATTCCGCCAGTTTGCGGAGCTGTACCGGCAGCACATGGCGCTGCCGCTGAGCGCCGCCGCCGCCCTGGCAACGCGCCTGAGCGCCGTCACAGAAGGTGGGCGGGTGCCAACTCCAGCCGCATGCCTGGCATGCCTGGCTACCAGCTGGCCATAGGAACGCTCTTGCCCAGCTGCTGCCTAGCTGTCATATTGGATACCGCTGTGCAATGGTTTACATTCCGGGTGTGTGGGCTGTCCTCAGGATGCTTTGTTAGCCATACATCTCACTGCTGCCACGTTGCTTGCCCGACTTTGCCACCCTGTCACAGGCCCCAGCTTCCCCCTCGCCATGAAGCAACTGGAAGCGCTGCAGCAGGCGGCGGATGCCGCTCGCGCCGCCCTGGCAGCTTACGACAGCCAGCGGCGGTGGGGCGACCACGCAGCGCTGCTGGACACATCAGCAACGCTGGGCCAGGCCTGCATGGCTGCCAATGCTTGGTTGGAGAGCTACGAGCGCATGCAAGCCGGCAGGGCGGGCGGGGCGTCAGGAGCAGTCCCAGGCAGTGGCCTCAGCGAGCACGAGCGAGCGGCGGCTGAGCTGCAAGCGGAGCTGCAGGCGCATGCGGCGGCGGCGGGCGACGACGACGAGTGGACGGCTGTGGGGCGCGGCGGCAGGGCTGCTGGGCCTGCAGAGGCGGAAGAGCTAGAAGATGTGGATGTGAGTGTGTCAGGGTTGATGCCGTTGAGTGCAGGAGCAGCTCTGCTGGTGCTCTATGCATGCTGGATAGGGAGGAGGACGGGGTGGCCTGTTTTGTGTCTGCCGAACAGACGCCATTAGGCAGAACGCAAAATGCATTGCTGTGCGAACGCCAACAGTGGCTGACTTGTCCCTCGTTCCCTTACCCTCCCATCCCCAGCTGGCGGACGACAACATCTACGGCATGCTGGACGACCTGGAGGCGCCGCTGGACAAGAAGAAGCGGCGGCGCAGCGGAGGCAAGAAGAAGAAGAAGAGCGGGCGGCCGRGCAGCGCGCCGGGTGCAGGCGGCGCCTAGGCCGCAACTGGTTCACAGAACCCTCAGCTGAATTAAGCTGAGGCTGGCGTGCCTGAATTCCGGTGTAGGCAAACGGAGTGACCTCTGGTGCGCTGGTTGCACATTTGCAACCAGCAAGATTCGCTTGAATTGCAGTGTAACATGTGCTGCGTGCAAAGCAGTGGCAGCGCTAACAGCGCAGTGGGGCAGGTGCGCAGGCCAGCATGGGTACTATAGGTTAATCAAATCACGCTCGACTGCGCCGCTGCGCCGCCCCAGCTCCAGCACTAGCAGTGTGCGCTGGCGCAGCCCTTCACAGGTGCGCCGCGCCCAGCGCCGCCGCCAGGTCATCGCCTGCCGCATCCTCAATCTCAATCCCATCGTCCTCGGCGCCCTCGTCGTCCTGCAATGGTTTTGAGGGGCAGCAATGTCACGGCTGAAGTGCACACAGGGGTGTGTGGTTGGCGCATAATGCAAAGCTGGCCGCGAGCCCTGCCAGCAGTTGACAGAACAGCCGGCAACCCGAAATATCAAAACCGACCTCCTCATCCGGCTCCATGTTGTCATCAAGCGGGCCCAGCGCCGCCGCCTTGCCGATGCGCTTCATGATGTCCTGCGCATGGCAAGCAGGCAGAGCGGCGCGGGCTGGGGTGAGGGGCAGCGGTTGAGGAGGCGGCAGGAAATGCGTTGTTGTCCCCCGCCCGCAGGCAATAGGGACCCCCCCTTTCAGAGCCGCGATGCCACCCTTCGACAGTTCATTCCTCGTCTAAAGCCTAATCTAGAAAGCGCATGAATCAACAGGGACGCACCTTCAGCGCCTCGATGNCCGCCCTCGCTCAGCTCGTTCTAATCCAGCGCCAGTGCTGCTCTGCTCAATCTAAAACGCGCATTAATCAACAGGGACCCACCTTCAGCGCCTCGATGCCGCCCTCGCTCAGCTCGTTCTCATCCAGCGCCAGCAGCTGCAGGCCCGGCTTGCGCGCGCACGCCTTGGCCAGCGCGCACGCGCCGCCGCGCTTCAGCTGGTTGCCGCACGCGTCCAGGGACTCGAGGGCGGTCAGCCCCACCAGCGCCTGTGGGGGATGAGAGGGAGTGGCGTGGTTTGAAGCAGTGAGTGGCAGGCCGCGCAGGGGATACTAGTACAAAAGAGGGCACGCGCTGAGGTGGGAGTAACCCTACCAGTTGCACGGCTCTGCCGCCGATCAGGACCCCTGCCCACCTTGGCAATCGTCACCGCCCCCTCATCTTCAAGCTCATTCTCCCGCAGGTTGAGCCGCCGCAGCGCGGGCTTGGCCGCCACGCAGGCCGCCACCGCCGCCGCGCCCTCGGGGGTGATCTCGTTCAGCGCAAGCTCGAGCTCCTGGGGAGAAAGACATATGGAAAGCACACTCGAGTTGCATGGACGGCTTTCTGGGTTGGAAAGGACGTGTGCCCTCAGGCGTGATCTCGTTCAGCGCCAGCTCCAGCTCCTGAATAAAGCGAAACGTAAAAAATGTCCCTAGAAACCTTGGTCCATCCATGGCCTGAAGGCCCACTCAGACAGCCACAATACGCCGCCAACACTGGCGCGCTCCTCACCTCCAGCTGCGGCGCTGCGCCCGGCTGCGTCAGCGCCTGGCACACCGCCGCCACTCCATCGTCACCCAGCGAGGTGTCATTGAGGATCAGCGCCTTGAGCTGCAGGGCGGCAGGGAGTGACGAGGACTGTGTGGAAGCCCAGCAACAGTGCCTGCAGATGGGTGTTTGCCGCTTGCTGATGGCACCCTCGCCTGAACAGGCCCAGGACAGTGCTGGCATCGACCCTCCAAGCTCTCTGTTCGCCCTCGCTGTTCGTTCATGTGGCCCACGACCTCTGCTCAGCAACTCGGCAATTTAGCAAATCCAGCCCACCTTGCCCTGCCGCGCCAGCACCGCAGCCAGGTCGTCGGCAAACTCAGCGGTGATTGGGTTGTCGTGGATGTCCAGCCGCACCAGGCCCGTGCCTGCACAGGCGGCGCAGCAGGCAGCATCACTGATTAGTAGCAACAGTGCAACAACAACAGGCAGTGCACTGAACGCTGCCTTATTGAACGACAACAGGTGTGGCAGCAGCAGCAGTCCGTGCAGCGGCAGCAGCGGCAGCACGGTTAGGTACAGCGCAACGCAGATCCAGGCAGCAGCAGCCCACCTGCCGCCAGGCCCTTTGCCAGCGCGATGCCGCCCTCGGCGCCCACGCGGGAGGAAACCATCTTGAAGTCCTCCATGGCGGGGCAGCGGGACAGCAGCCTGCGTGGGAGAGGTAGACGAGGCAGAGATGTTGGCAGCAGACGCACCCAAGTGGGTCTGGACCATTCAATACATCAAGCCAGGAGCGTGAATTCTGAATCAAACACTCAAACGAACGCTCACCGCGCGATAGAGGCCGCGCCCTCGTCCCCGMTCATGTTGTTGTACAGGTGCAGGCGGCGCAGGCTGCCCGTGTTGCGCATCAGCTCATCGACCGCGGCGCAGCCGTGCACGGAGCAGCCCACGTTCTGGAAGGCAATCGACTCCAGCGCGGGCTGCACGGGAGGGGGAGCAGAAGGGGTGGAGGAGGAGTTCATACGACCGGGCGGCGAAGCTGTGCTTGCAGCGGCAGGCAGCAGCGCATGCTTGGGGTACCCGACCAGCACACCACACTCAAGTGCAGCAAGACCCTTGCTTGCTGCTTCCACCTGCTTCGACACAGCTGCTGTGGCGCAGGCACTCCCAGCCTACATTCTCCCAGCAGCCCACACGCACCTGCTCAGAGAAGGCTGCGGCGCAGGCGCGGATGCCCTTCTCCCCCAGCGCATTGTCCGAGAGGTTGAGGTGGCGCAGGCGCGCCTTGCCCAGCGCCGCCGACAGGATGCGCAGCGCAGCCAGGGCCTCATCCTCTGCAGGGGCAAGGTGTAGTTAGAGCAGGCGGTGCATTCATTGAGCGGGGAAGGAGGAGCAGGGGCAAGGCAAGAAGTGCGCAGCGTGGCCAGCGCCTTGTCCTCTGCGAAAAGGATCGTGTCCAAGGAGAGTCTTCCTTTAGGTATTGCAGGTTAGGGCAGAAAGGGCAAGATTGGGTGCACCAGCGCTGGCCAGCATTGCCTCGGCAGCGCCCACATAAGGAGCAGCAGCGGCGGCTGTACTGCCGCCGCCGGCACAGCAGCAGACAGACATCACAAATCGCCACCCACCGGGGCGGCCTGCAATGATGTCGCTCATGTCAGCATCCACCAGGGTGCCCGCGATATTCTCAATGGCACGGGCCGCCACCTCAGCAGCATCCACGCCAAACGACTTGGTGCTGAAGCGGATCTGCATGTGGTGTGGACATGCAAAAGACGTTGCTGTGACGAATAGGAGCTGAGCAGGTCTGCAGCAGCAGGAGAGGGGGGCTCCAATGCTCTGCTGGTGGCAGCTGCTGGTGGGCCTTATAAGTCAGCGCATGCACCTACAGCTCCGCACATACGCCTGATGCTGCACCTCTGCAGCAGCGGCCGGCCCGCAGATGCAGCAGCCGCAGCAGCACCAGCAAGCAGCCAGCAGCAGCGCCGTGCCTTTGTGAACTTGGCTCCGGGGGCCAGCAGGGGCGCCAGCAGCTCCTCCGCCGTCTCCCTGGTCACAAACTCGCGGGCGCCCGTCAGGTCCAGCTCCTGTGTTGATGAGAAGCAATAGCAGCAAGACGACTCGATGCAGCTTTCACCATCAGTGTTGATTTAAACTCATGGGCGCCCGTCAGGTCCAGCTCCTCAAACGCTTGAACGACAGCAATTGAACGTCACGTAGGCTTGCACTTGATAAATAGATCACGCATGGATCGCATGGATCAAATCCGACTAAAAGAGAACCAGCTGCAACAGCATTCCCCGGCCCCGCAGCGGTCCAGCACCCACCTCGCCCTGCGCCTTGGCGCCGCCCGCCGCCTCGAGCGCGCCGCCGTTCTGCACCACCTCCAGCGCCAGCGCTGACAGCTTGCGGATGTAGGCCTTGAGCGTCTCGTGGTGCGGCCTGCGGCGGGCAGGGGCAGGAGGACGCTTGTTTCAAGCGGGGGGGCGGCGGCGGCAGCGGCGGCGCAGGCGGCGGCAGCGGCGGCAACCGATCGCTGGCTGGCAATGCCTTTGGCCGCTCTTGGCCGCACCTGACGCCCGTGGTGGTGCGCGCCTCCACGCGGGCCACCGTGTAGGCCTTCTTCTCGACCGCAGCCGCGGCGGCGGACACCACCTCGTCGGGGATGGGCGCCCCGCGGAAGAAGGCCATGGCCGAGATGTTCTTGGCCATGCGGTCCACCGTCTCCTGGCGCTGCGCCTCGGTGAGCGCCCACTCCTCCGCCTGCACGGTCATGGTCTCTGCTGGGGAGGGGCCTGCAGCGCCGCGCGCACGAGGATAGGGCGGGGRGAGACCGCAGAGAGCCGATGGCAATGCGCGATCGGGCGCATTGCGCCGCCTCACCCGCCGCCGCCGCTGCTGCCAGCGGGGCAGCGCGGCACGGTGTGGACTGGACGGGCGGCGCCTACCGCTTGCATACTCCCCTGACGCGGGAGCACTGCGAAGAGTGTTCCTACATACCCTTGCTGCCCAGTTGCATCTGCCACCTCAAGCCGTGCACCGGGTGCTGCTGCCTGCCCATGCAAGCCGACAAGGGCAAGCTGCAAATGCCGCACTGCCTGCATCCAGTGCTACCTGCGCGCCAGTGTTAAATTGGACAAAGTGTAGTTCACACATTCCAGCAGAACAGACAAAAACTGCTGTCACATTGGCTCAGCCCTTGGCTGCTGGCGGCTTGGCCCAGCGCTGCCCACTCTCCGTCTCTGGCCAGGCGTCCAGCCACCGCCGGATGTAGGCCAGTGCTGCATCGTCGTCGGCCGGCAAGCGCTGCATGCTGTCGTGCCGCCGCATGACGCGCAGCAGGTATTGCAGGCCGCTGCTCGCATATGCCAGCCCAATGCCACCGTCCTTGTGCCGCGGCACCGGCACCCCGTGCTCAGCCAGCAGGAAGTAGCGGCCTGCCAGCGCCGTTGTGCTGGACTTGAGGTAGGAGAGCTGGGTGGCAGACAAGGCGCGCTCAAGGGGCACGCCGCCCACCTGCAGCAGCAGCCATTTTCAAATGTGCAATCAAGGGTCAGCCAGCGCAAAGACGAACAATAAAGCTTACTCCACTGTTGATATGCATGTGCACCCAGGCGCATTCACACACCTGCGTAAGGAGGGCCAGCTTGTGCTGCGCGTGGGCATTTGCCATGTCCATGGTGAATGCCTGCGGTACCGCCCGCACCAGTGCCACAACCTCCTCGGGGCTGAGGCTCAGAGGCGCGCCTGTCAGCCAGCGCTCGTTAGCTCGCAGGCTGGCGGGCGCGGCCAAAAGCAGTGGCGCCTTGAGCAGCACTGCCAACAGCTGCTCAGGCTGCGGGAACCACTTGCGCAGCGCCGCAGCCGCGGGGCTGTACCGACTGTCTTTGCGTTCGAGCACCAGCGGGCACCGCTGCACCAGCTGCTGCAGCTGCTCCGGCTGCAGCGCTCCGTCCCACGCTGCGTGCAGTGCTGCCATCTTGCCGTCCAGCGTTGCTGTTGAGTAGCTGTGCAGCCGAGGGGCTGCTTGCAGCATGCTGATCGCCGCCTCCCTGCTGCCGACAAAGCGGACCAGCCAGGCAACTGCTGCTGCTATCGTCTCTGCTGTGCCCCACACCACCCCAGCTGCAATCAGATGCCCCACATCTGCTCTAGACAAGCTCAGCTGGCCCTGCTGCAGCGCTGCCAGCTTGCTGGGCAGGTCGCGTACAAGCAGCAGGCGGTATCTACTGGGCATGCTGCTGAGCATTGCCGCCATGGAATCGCTGCCCTTCAGCGGTTCTTCCTTGCTCTCCCTGCACTGCTGCTGGTAGGCTGCTAGGTAGCTGTCTGCCAGCTGCCAGTTGGCCTCAAATGCCAGCTGCCAGGTGGGCCACTGCCGGATGAAGGATGCATGCTGGACATTGCTGCCGCCTGCCATGCAAATGTACGCCACCAGATGCGCCGCCTTTGCTGGCTGCATTCCGCGGCCGACCAACCACTGCAGCGGCGCCGGCACCAGCTGGTCTGCCGCTGCGCCCAGCTTGGCAGACAGCTTGCCTGCCAGCTCTGCTGCCTCTGCCCGGCTGATGCCGTGCTGCTGCTGCAGGTACGGCTGCAGCCGCTGCTGTGCCGCTGCAATGTCCTCCTCGCTGTCCTTGCTAATGAAGGAGGGGCGGCCGCGGCGGCGTGGGCTGCTTGCGACGCTGGCTGGGGCTGTATTGCTCATGCCAGCGGCTTGCAGCAGCTGGTAAGGCGGCAGAGTTGCAAGCTCATGCCTGCACCAGGGAACCAGGAGTGGATGTGACGGAGGCCAAAGGGACCAAGACTACGGCAGGAGCGTGCGTCGCAGCAACTCAATGCATTATGGGCATCCCATATGGGCATCCCACCTGTTGATTGCAGGCTGGGAGAGCGACCAAGCGAAGCTGCCTAGAACCAAATGTGCGCAGGCCACTGGTCGCTGTGCTGCCGCTGCCGCCGGCAGCGAGCCGCAGGCGACCAAGTTGCACGCCAGCCGGAGCACAGTTGAGCGCCTCCGATGCGACATCGCGCCTGCGGGCAGCGGAAAGCGCGCAGCGCAGGGAGGCAGGGTTGGGGTGGCGCGACGGCTTGCAGAGGCTGCAGCTCCGCTAGGAGCGCCTGATCAGTTGCGAACCTTCGGGCCAGGCGCCCCAGCAGCCCCAGGGAGGCCCCCGCCCGCCGCATCGCCGCTTAGCAGCCTGGGTGAAGGCCGCTGCAGTCTTTCAGGCCTCAGTGCAACGCACGAGGATGTAAGGCAGCGGCACAAGGCAGAAGCGACGCTGCTTCCGCCCTTCCTTCATGCCTGGCCGGGCGGCGCCTGCGACCGGCACGCCGCCAGGAGAGCGGCGGACCTGGCGCATGCAGCTGCATGTTGTTGTGCAAGCATTGCCGCATGCGTGCCAACAGATCAGGATGTTAACAAAATGTCAAGCGCAGCTTGTGTGTGCTCAGTTCGCAAGGGTGCAGGTGACACTGCCCACCACCGCAACCTTGAGGCAGCACATCTCTCCATTTCTGCCGCCACACGCTCCAGGCCGATTGCCAATGCTACACACCGGTGGTGTAGGGTGGTTGGCTGCCAGTCACCACCAGCAGAGCGGCAGTCTGGCATGCGATTGTTGCACAGGTGTGTTGCACAGCTGATATCAATGCAACACGGCCACACAACATAACAGGCTGCACAAGGCACTGCACTGCTGTATCTGCCCGCTGCAAGCTGCTTGGCCGCGCAAGCGTGCCGCTGCTGCGCAGTGCTGCACGAACCGCCTGCTCCTGCAGCTGTGGCTGCAGCAAGCGGGCTGTGTGCGGGTGCAGCCAAGCTACCGCCTGTAGCGCTGGCGGCGGAAGTTGAAGTAGAGGTGGAGGATGCCGCGCTCAAACACGCACTTGAAGCCGCGCTTGTGGTTGTACTCCCTGGAAGGGGGAGGAAGAAAGGGAAAGGGTGGAACAGAGAAGGGTGAGCCTAGCGGGGTGGCGGCAATGTCTGGCAGGCGCTTGCACATTGAGATTGAGCGGATTGTGAGCACGCGGCACAAAGCCAGCCGGCTCCCTCACCACTCCTTGTTGATGACGCGGAAGGCTGCAAACCAGTGCTGACGCTTCCAAAGCGACACAATGCCAGCCCAGCCAGTTCTGCTCACCACTCCTTGTGGGTGGTGCGGAAGTCTGAGAGTGTCTTGGCACAGCAGAAAGGGCGCAAAAAACAGCTCAGAAGCCAGCTGCTCACCACTCCTTGTTGAGGATGCGGAAGGCGATGTCCTCGTAGGGCGGCCCCGCCGAGAAGCGCAGGATGCAGGTGGATCCTGCGGGAGGTATGGGAGGCAGGCAGCGCAGCAGTCCAGTTAGCATGAGGCAAAGCGCATGTGATGGCACTGCCGAGAAGCGCAGGATGCAAGTGGAGCCTGCGGAAGAAACAGACGGGCGGGAAGTGCAGCAGTCCAGTTAGCACGAGAGAAAGCACCCACAAACAGGGGCGGCGTGCGCCAAAGTAAGGGCAGTTGGACCCACCGTCTTCCGCCAGCGGTTCCTTCTCCACCATGCATAGCGGTGCCTCTACCAGGCAGATCAAGCAAAACTTAAGGCAAAGCCAACGCACCGTCTTCCGCCAGCGGGTCCTTCTCCACCTTGTACGTGGGGGCCACCGTCTTGTCAATGAGCTCCGGGTAGAAGATGTTGAACTTGTAGCCCTGTGGAGCAATGAAAATGACGTGACTTGAAGTTGAGATTGGAGGGTAGTGGAAGCTGGGCAGAGTGCAGGTGAGATTGGGGGTAGGAGATGTTGAACTTGTAGCCCTGCGGAGCAGAAATAAACGATTCCAAGGTTTACCAAGCGGCCTTATAATGACTGGACAGGCAGGCGGCAAGGCTTGGGTGGGACATGAGCCCTGCACAGCAAGAAAAAGAAAGGGGCCGCAAGACAGAACAACCGAATAGGGAGTTCTGGGAAGCAATGCTCCATTTGCAGCCACCTTGACCAGAAATCTCAAAAGGCAGGCGCGGCGCACCTGCACCGTCTTGGGCGGCGGGTTGTCTCCATCATAGTGCGTCTGGTTGTACTTGTTCCACTCGTAGCTGCACAGGGGAGGAGATCACAGGGAGACCGAGTGAGCACAGCTAGCCACAGGCAAAGTGCCAACATTAGTAAAGCCGTAGCGGTTCATGCGCCTGTCCGCAGCAATTAAGCATGGAAGCAGGCATGCAGGGCGGCAAGTATGCGCCAGAGGGCTGGCTGCACCGAGCGCACCCCGTGTGCACGCGGTTGAAGTACTTGGGTCGGCGCGGCCGGTACTTGTCGTGCCACCAGTACACCTGCATGGGGAGTGCAAGGAGACGTGGGATGGGTGACGACAGGTCTGTGAGGTAAGGGGTTGCAGGACGCCGCGACCCAGAGCAGCCGGCCGCCTGCAGCTCGCCGCAACAAAAACATGCGCCACACACCACGCGCCAGCCCCCTTCTCCTGGGGGCGATGTGCACACCGCAAACCCATGCAACATAAACAATCCCCAAAGCCCACCTGCGACTCCGGGTCCAGCTGCACCTCGCCGCCAAAAAAGTGCACACATTTGGTCAAACTGTGCAAAACCTTTATCACTGCGACGGTATCTTGCAAACCCACCTGCGACTCGGGGTCCAGCTGCACCTCGCCGCCAAATGGCGCATCCCCGCTCGTCCCCAGATCCCCCATCGCCTTGTCCGCCGCCTTAAGGAAAGCCGCCTCTCCAGCCTCCTCCTGCCCTGGCGCCGAGCGGCCCGCGGCGCCGATGGCGGAGATGGGCGGCGGCCCGCCGGTGTGTAGGAAGCGACCCGCTTCTGTGGATGGCAGGGAAAGAGGCAGAGGGGTGTGGTGCAGGTCGGCAGAATNAATTGAAGCAGCAGGGAGGAAAGATGCGCAGCCGCCGGTATGCAAGAAACAGCCCGCTTCTGTGGATGGCAGGGAAAGGGACAAGGGGTGGGGGTTAGGAAGCTTGGAGACATGCAAGAAGATGCAGAGCGCGCCGGCTGTGGAACCTCGCTTGCAAGCTGCAACAAGCAGCCAGTGCTAGCATGCATCTGCAGTGCATCAAGCAGCCGCCCCCTCACCTCCCGGGCGCGGCATGGCGCGACATGATGCGGCCGGCCTTCCATGAACAAACAAACAAAGAATACTTGCAAGCCCCAACAACCAACCAGCTGCTTAGCAGCAAGCAACATTTGCAAGCCCGCCTTACCTCCCGGGCGCGACATGATGCGGCGGAAGATGCGGTTGGCCTTGCCTAAGAAACGCACCTTGCAAGCCCCAACAGGCAATCAGCCTCCTCCAAACTAGGAGCATCAGGTCTCACCTCCCGGGCGCGACATGATGCGGCGGAAGATGCGGTCGGCCTCAGCCTGCGCTGGGCGCGCTGCCGCCTGCGCCGCGCTGACCTCGCGGTACCGCTGCGCCTCCTTGTATTTGACCTGCGCATGGGGGTGTATTGGACATCAGAACCAGGTTGGAGATGCACAGCTTCGGAGGGTCTGTGGCCCCCGGTCTCCAGCCCGCACGGCCGCTGGCTACGTACGGCACCCGCTTGCCTGCGGTGCCCTGCAACAGCTGGATGCTTGCATCACTGAACCAACGCCCGGCACAAATGAGAGCACCCACCTGCGACCGCAGCAGCTCCAAGAGTCGGGTGTCCTCCTCCTCTGCAATCACGTCCTGCCCCGCATAGGCCGTGGGTGCCAGCGGTTCGGGAGAGAAGCCGCGGCCACGGGCAGCGCCGCGCTCCACTGCGGGGAGGGCGAATGGCAGCAGTGTGTTGGCAACATTCGGCACAACGGGCGGCAGAGCAAGCAGCAACAGGAGCAGATGGTGGAGGGTAGGCAGGCGCACGTGGGTCGGACGACAGAGCGGCGCCATGCAGACCAGACCACAGCAAGCAGTATCCAGAGCCGCATGCGAGCACTGCAGCAGTGCAGCAGGATAACCGCAACTGAACCAACCAAGAGCAGCCACAGAACACAGAGCGGCTCACCCTCCTGCTCGCCATCCGACAGGTCATCCCAGGTGCGAGGCTCGCCGCGCGCCGCTGCCGCCGCCCGCGCCTTGGCAGCAGCAGCAGCCTCGCGCGCCACGTCAGCAGGGCCCGGAGCACGTGCCAGCGCTTCAAGCTCAGCGTCCACAGCAGGTTCCCCTGCTGCGCCTGCTGTGCCTGCTGCGCCCTCCTCCCCTTCCGCCCCTTCCTCCTCGTCCTCCTCCAACTCGATTTCGTTCTCGTCCGCCGCTGCCGCCTTGGCCGCCGCACGCTCCTCTGCTGTGGGCGCCGGCTGCCGAGCCGCCTCCTCCTCCTCACTCTCTACCACTTCCTCCTCTGCCTCCTCCGCCCGCCGCCGCGCCGCTGCTGCACCTCCCTCCTCCTCCTCCTCCTCATCTCCCCAGCCCATCTGCTCTGCCACATTGGGACGGGCCATCATGCGAGCCAGGTGCTGCTGCAGGATGTCTGCAGGCGGACAGTGGGGACGAGGGCGGGACGGCAGGTTCAGGAGTGGCGAGGCCTGCTTGAGCGCTGGTGCAGCGACCGCGGTGCAGCTGCAGCGCCCACCAAGCTGCCTGCAACCCTGGTGAAACAAAGCCTCCATTGGACCTCCTACCAGCATGCCCTGCCAGCTGCAAAAGCCACCCATGGGCACCCACCGGCCCCCTCAGCTGCCTCTCAGCCAACAGCCAGCAAATCCAGCTGCCAGCGCTCTAACCCACCTCCGTGAATCTCCCGCAGCCGCGCCTTGGCCTTGTGCAGCGCCAGCCGCTTGAGCACCGCCTGCAAGTTGCATTGGATGCGGCAGGGAGCGATTAAACTGAGCTTGGTGGCTGCACAACCGACGCTTGCTTGATGGCTGCAGGGCGGTCTGCCCGCTCTGCGAGGGGAGCTGGGAGCAGCCACACTGCTACTCCGGCAAGAGGGCAGTATGAAGCCGAGCTGCCAGATGGGTTGGGTGCTGTGCAGCACGCTGCAGCTGGTGCAAGCTGAACTGCCTGCTAGCGCCAACGGCAACAGGAACACAGCCACTGTCCAAAAAATCACGCACCTGCCAGTACTCGGGGTCTGCCGCGGTACCGCTGTCCAGCTGCTCCTGGATACCGCTCTCCAGCTCGCACAGCTCGCGGTACGGCTTGCCTGCAGGGGCNGGGGTGTTARAACGTTGCACAAGTGCGCCAAGGCAGTGTGGCCGCGGACAAAAGTTAATGCAGCTAAATGCAAGCCAGCCAATGCAAGTCTTGTGTGATATGATCAGGCAAGGTCATGCTGCATGGACACAAAGGCAGCAGCGAGCACCCACCCGCCAGCATGGCTGCCACTTCAGCGTCAATCGACTCGTGCCAGCCGGCTTCCCGCACGCGGTACTTCGCAGGAATGGGCTCGCCACGCATGCTGCAGACGGGATGGACCACAAGGATTGGGGAGGCAGAGGTGGGTTTGATCAGGCAGGCAAGGGTGGGCTGACACCAGCTCCTGAATATAACAAGCTTGCATGCGCAGACTCGAGTTGCTGTGCCCAAGCCGGGACTGAGCTGATCATCAATCAATCCTTTCTCACTTGGCGCGGKCAAWG
>JADXDR010000002.1:184831-247175 GCA_025026875.1 Chlorella ohadii
GYCNGCSSYGCCAGCTGCACATCATTTACGCGGCCGCATCGTCTTCAGCTCCGTCAGCAGACATGCAAACGTGCACATTACGGGCTGTGCTGCTCCTTTGGTGGATGAGCAACTGTGCTGCTGCTAGTGCATCTAACAACTCACTATGAATGCAGCCACGTCCTCCTTCAGCTCAGTCAGCTCCCGCAGGGTGCGGCCGGTGATCACAGACGTGGGATCGTCCTGCAGCACAACGCATGGAAACAGTGATCCGAACAACATGACGAAACCGGCACGGGAGTGTATTAGCATGGTGCAGCGGGTGGTGATCGAAGTGGACGATATCCCATTTCCAGCATGCGCACCATGAGGGGGGCCACGTCCTCCAGCACAAACAGGCCATTTACTGTATCCATTCCATACACAGACGTATTCCAACAGAGCGGACTACTTTCCCTTTCTCTCATGCGCACCATGAGCGGGTCGACGTCCTCCAGCACAAACAGGCCGTGCGCGAGGCGGTCGACGGGCTTGGGCCGCCCCGCCGCCAGCCGCTGCTGCGTGCGCTGCTTGGCCTGCTCGAGGTGGAACTGCTCCAGGTGGGGAGGCGGAAAGGAAACAACGTTGTTGAGAAGTGAGTGATTTAGCAGCAGGTTGAGGGAAAGGCAGGCTGCAGTCAGGTGCTACTGCTGCAGGTGCTACTGCTGCAGGTGGACTGCTGCAGGTGNACTGCTGCAGGTGGAACTGCTGGGCGCGGCGGAGAACAATCGCTTGTGTATCGGGCGTCTAGTGGGTTGCACCGCTGCCATCAGCATAGCAGCAGCCTCCAATCAAACCGAACCAGCACTCCACCACCCACCTCCTCCGCCTTCTTCTCCAGCTCAGCCGCCTCGCCACCGCCCCCATTAACAAGCAGCAACAATAGCTATGCCTAGGCAATGCAGCCTGCACCCACCTCCTCCTCCTTCTTCTCCAGCTCAACCGCCTCAGCAATCGCCCGCTCCCGCTGAATCAACTCCAGCTCCTCAGCCATGGCCGCCCGCTCCGCCTCGCGCTGCTCCCGCCGCTTCTTCACCTTTTCGATCTCCTCCTGCGATTGGTTAGAAGTGTCATATGGGGAATGCACACAACCGTCGGGTCCACCTCGCAACAACAACACTTCACCCCAACAACCACAAGCCCCAGCCTGTGACGGCAGCCAAAATCGCCTGCAGCGCCTCACCAGCCGCTCCGCCTGCCGCTGCATCTCAGCTCGCGCCGTCATGTCGCGCACGTCGCGCCTGCATGGGCAACAAATGGCATGGGCGGCAGATGGGCGGGTGTCGCAAAGCCCCACACAATCCAGGCACAAAGGCCACCTTTCTGCCGCCGCAGAATACAGCAGGCCGGCGCGCTTGGCTGCCCTGCTGTCGCTGCCGGGCAGCAGTGACTGTGCCGGCTGCCGCAGCACCAATTGCGAGTCAACACAGCAGCAGCACTTCAATCCCTAAAAGGCCTCACCCCGAGGCAATTTCCTTCTCAATCTTCTTGCCCCACACAAAGCGGTCCGTGAGGTTGGCATCGCCTGTGGGGGCAGGCGGCTTGCAAGCAGGATCAGCATGCGGCAGGGACACAAAAATGCAGCTCACAAAAATGCAGCAGCCGTGTGATCGTGACGTGTGCCAACACAGGCCACAAGGCACCGATCACAGGGGGTGCTGCTGGCCCAGGGAGCCTGCTTCGTGCCCCAGCAGCAGGCTGAAAAACGCAGCAGCTGCAGGCTTAGGTGCAGCAGCAGCGGGCCAAGAATGCGGCAGCAGCGGGCCAAGGATGTAGCAGCAGCAGCCCAAAAAAGTTGCAGCACCCACCAAACGGGTTGTCGTCGTTGGTGTAGCCCACGCCCGTGACTTTGTGCTTCTTCAAGTGCTGCGCCACCTTCTTGGCCTGCAGCGCACGAATGCAATGCTCCCCCTTGATATGAGGGCAACATCGGACACTGCTCCACCGCAATGTCCGAACAGCCGACCAGCGGCAGCAGGAGAGAGCGCGCAAAGCAGGCAGTACAAGCGAGGCGGGCATGGCAAGCAGGACATCGGGTCCCAGGACAGAGCAAGGTGCGCGAAGCGGCCATGTTGCGCCCAGCACGTGCCGTTGTGGCGTACAAGCAGCACGGTAGCTCAAGCAGTTCCTTGCAACGCAGTCTACTTGGCGCAACACAGTAAGCATCCCCCAGCAACGCCCAGCACCCACCAGCTTGGCTGCCTTGCGGCGCTTGTACTCATCCTCATCGCTGCTGCTGCCGCCGCTGCTGCTGTCGCTGGACGAGTCGCGCCGCCGCCGCTTCTTGTCCTTCTCCTTCTTCTCCTTCCGTCGCTTCTCCTTCTTGTGCTTCTTCTCCTTGCTGCCCATCGCGCCCTCGCCTAGGCGGCTGGCCTGCCTCCTGCGCTGGCCGGCCTGCGCTGCGGAGGCAAGAACGGCGGC
This sequence comes from Chlorella ohadii, assembly GCA_025026875.1. Classification (NCBI taxonomy): domain Eukaryota; kingdom Viridiplantae; phylum Chlorophyta; class Trebouxiophyceae; order Chlorellales; family Chlorellaceae; genus Chlorella; species Chlorella ohadii. The sequence continues at coordinate 187,271 of JADXDR010000002.1, forward strand.
AGCGGCGAGCGTGGACGGCGGCAGGCGTGGCGAGCAGCGGGTGCGACTAACGGCCGGCGGCGCTGTTCCGTAGCTTGCGCAAGATTTCCGTAACTCGATGCGGGAACCGCAAGCGCCACAGAGCTCTTCCGCAGCAAGCGCGCGGCTGGCGCGGCTGCCGGCGCGTCGGCGACACCCTCCGGGCTGCCTAAGCGCACCTTCGGTCTACCCCAACTGCTTTCAAGCCGTGTGCAAGACGCTGCGCTCCGCGACCTTCTTCGCAATCACGGCGTGCACAGCTGCGGGCGCCGCTCTCTGTAAATGGTGTGCAGGGCTTGAAGAGATCGCAGCAGGGCGCGCGGGCAGCCGCGCTCTCCTGCCTTGCCACATCGGCGTGCTGGCGGCGGCGGCAGCACGGCACAAGTGGCGGCCAGGCGGCGGCTGAGCTTTGCGTATGCATGTCAAACAGAGTCAAACAAACAGACACACGCAGCTATGAGTTTGCAAATGGAGGCATCAAACTACCTGCCCGCCCGCCTGCCCCTGTGCCTGTTGCGGCCGAAGCAATGCACTCTAGAGAGGGATTTGCGAGGAACTGAGCCGCTTGCTGCAGGCCTGTCAAGATCACCCAGCAGGAAAGCTCGGAGCGATGAGGCCGGAAATGTGCTCTCTGTTTACTTGTCCCCGCCTACCAGTGTTGCCTGCTCGTTTGGCCGTTCAGAGTCTGCTTCTCCCCCCTCCAGCCATGCAGAGGGACGGCCAGCACGGCTGGTTCCGCTTGTTCACAACTGTTCACTCGCACCATGCCATCCAATCCCTGCCAGCCCATCATAAAAGCCTTGGGAGCCTGCAAACTGGCAGATGGGATGCAAAGCACCACATGCAGTGACATGGCTTGGAGGGAGGCGAAGAGCAAGCAGCAGGGCAACCAATTGCTCAATGATCGGGGCACCGTTGGTGAAGGGGAGTGCGTTCCTGCATTCTCAGCATGTCTGCAGTGGCTTGCCACCAACATCTGTGCTCTTCATTCGCCAACCGGCCATTCCGCTTGCGCTACTGGCAAGCAGCAGCAGTCTCGCAACCAGGTCCGCCGCTCTCCTGCCGCAGCGTGCTGGTCGCAGGCGTCGCCAAGCCAGGCAGGGCAGGAGCAGCGCTGGTTCTGCCTTTTGAACCTGCCTGACATCCTTTTGTGCTGCACTGTGGCCTGAAAGACTGCACAGGCCTTCACCCAACCGGCTGAGCGGCGATGCGGCGGGCGGGGGCSTCCCTGGGGCTGCTGGCGCGCCTGGCACGCAGGTGCGCCGCTGATCAGGCACTGCAGGAGCGCTTGCCTGCTGCAGCCGCGGCGCCACCCCAACCCTGCCCCCTGCGCTGCCTTCCCGCTGCCTGCAGGGGCGATGCAGCGGCCGAGGCGCTCAGCTGTGCACCGGCTGGCGTGCAACCGGTGCAAGCCGGCCTCTTGCCGCCGCTCACCGCTGGCGGCGGCGGCACAGCGACCAGCGGCCTGCACACATCGGCTCTAGGCAGCTTTGCCCGGTCGGTCTCGCAGCCCGCAATCAACAGGTGGGATGCCCATTGAGTTGCTGTGGACGAGCTCTTGCTGCAGTCTTGTTCAGTTGCCACGGGTCTCGCTGACACCCTCCCATGCCCCCTGCAGGCGCCCACCTGCAGAGCTGCTGCCTTTTCAGCTGTTGCAAGCCGCTGGCATAAGCAGAACAGCCCCAGCCAGCATCACAAGCAGCCCGANCCGCGGCGGCCGNCCCTCTTTTATCAGCAGGGACAGAGAAGAGGACATTGCAGCGGCCCGGCAGCGGCTGCAGGCGTACCTGCAGCAGCAGGGCGGCATCAGCCAGGCACAGGCAGCACAGCTGGCAGGCAAGCTGTCTGCCAAGTTGGGCTCAGCGGCAGACCAGCTGGTGCCTGTTCCACTGCGGTGGTTTGCCAGCCGCGGCATGCGGCCCCTCGAGGCGGCGCAGCTGGTGGAGCGCATATGCAGAACGAATGCATCGTACATCCGGCAGTGGCCCAAACATCAGCCGGCGTTTGAGGCCAACTGGCAGCTGGCAGATAGCCTGCTGGCGGCCTACCAGCAGCAGTGCAGGGAGAGCAAGGAACAATCGCTGAAGGGCAGCCAGTCGATGGCGGCAATGCTGAGCAGCCAGCCCAGCAGGTACCTGCTGCTGCGGGTGCCCGACCTTGCCAGCAAGCTGACAGCACTGCAGCAGGGCCAGCTGGGCTTGTCAGCAGCAGAGGTGGGGCAGCTGATTGCAGCCGGGGCGACGTTGACGGGCACAGCAGAGACGATAATATCAGCAGTTGCATGGCTAGTTCGCTTTGCCGGCGACAGGGAGGCAGCTGTCAGCATGGCACGTGCAGCACCAACCTTGCTGGCCACCTTGGCAGCGACATTGGACGGCAAGATGGCAGCCCTGCAGGCAGCTTGGGGCGGAGTGCTGCAGCCAGAGCAGCTGCGGCAGCTGGTGCAACAGCGGGCCGCAGTGCTGCAAGGCAGTCAGCAGAAGTACAGCGCGACGGCTGCGGTGCTGCGCAGCTGGTTCCCGCAGCCCAGCGAGCTGCATGCAGTGCTGCGCAAGGCACCAGTGCTGCTGGCAGCATCGGCTGATGTTCTGCAGGCCAACCAGCGCTGGTTCACAGGCCCGCCTCTCAGCCTCAGCCATGAGCAGTTTTTGGCGCTGTTTGCCGCTCGGCCGAAACCGTTTTTGGGCAACCTGGCTGACCCGCTGACCCAGCACAAGCTGGCCTTCTTAGCCCAGGTGGTTGAGTGTTTGTTGGTTGGTCAGGGTGCAGCCATGCCTGACCCCCGTTGTTGGTAGCAGGCATTGCGTGCCACCTGCCTGCTTGATGACACGTCACAGTGCCTTGGTGCAAGGGGGCGCTGAACCCACATGTGATGCTGTTCTATGCCTCCTGCAGGTGGGCGGCGTGCCCTTGGAGCGTGCACTGTCGGAGTCCCAGATTGACCACATTCAGCGTAGCACCACAGCACTGGCTGGCCGGTACTTCCTGCTGACCAAGCACGGCGTGCCGGCGCCGCGCAACGAGGATGGTGGCACTAGCCTAACCTATGCACGAGAAGGTCTGCCTCACCTGCTGCGGCGCATGCGGCTGCACGACAGTCAGGGGCGCCTGCAGGCTGATGACGATGCAGCGCTGGCCTACATCCAGCAGTGGCTGGATGCCTGGCCGGAGACGGAGAGCGGGCGGCGGTGGGCACAGCCGCCGAGGCAGGACAGCAAGCCCTGAGCAGTGCGTCAAGCCCAAACCCAAACCTGCAATTTCTTGATGTTTAGGTCTCATAACAATCACCAGAGTGAGGCAGCGCACGCGGGCAGGCGCCCTCTTGGGGGGATTCTGCTTGTGTTGCCTGAAAAGCACAAAACGCAACCCTGCCGCTGCAAGGCTGAGCGCTGCTGCACCCCTCAGTGTCTGCTGTGCCGCAGCAGCTGATGTGTTGGTGAACAGAACTGCCCACGCAAGCGCAAGCAGGCCGGTAGGTCAGGACTGGTGGGCAGGCACCTCGTGTCACACCTGTGCACGGCGCTTGAGCACATACCTATTGCAGCTTGTCTCAGAGGAGCAGGCGCAAGTGGCGTAAGTGTGAAGCAAAGCAGCTCAAACGTGTTTCACACATCCTCCCACAAATCCTCTTCCGCGGGGTGCTCCTCTTCCTGCTGCTGCTGCTGCTGCTGCTGTTGCTGGCCGCCCTCCTCTTTCACATCCTCCCAAGCCAGCTCGTCCGCTGCTAACACTCCTGCTGCCTGCTGCTGCTGCTGCTGCTGCTGCTGCTGCTGCTGCTGCTGCTGCTGCTGCTGCTGCTGCTCTGGCTTGACTGCTGGCTCCTCTTTCACGTCCTCCCAGCCCATGCCGCCGTCCGCCGCCGCCTGCTCTTCCTTAACGCCTGCCCAGCCGTTTTCGGTCTTGATGCGCTTGGCGTCTGCAGGGAAGCGCAGGGAGGGCAGCAGCGGCACATGATTGGCGGGGTTTGAGCCATGAGGACCGCCAGGGAAAGCAGGCGAAGGAGGCTGCGTCGGTAAGGCAAGCAGAACCACTGGCAAAGCAAGCGGGAAGAAAACGCAGAGCCACGCATTCAGTACGCATGCCCTCAGGCCAGCTCCCACTCACAAATACATGCGACGGCCGGAGCGACAGCAGAGCGGCAGCCCACACAGACAGATCAGCAACAGCCCAGCAACAGCCCACCTTGCTTATCCTCGCCGTCTGCACCATCCGCCGCCTGCCGCGCCGCCGCCGCCTGCACTTGCGCCAGGTACTGCGCTAAGAACGCTTCCTGCAGCCGTCGCTGCTCGTCTGCGTCTGCCGCCGCTGCGCCGGCGCCGGCGCCCGCCTCCTGCTGCTGCTGCCGCTGCTGCTGCTGCACTGCCTCGCCTTGGTCGGCTGAGGCAGCGATGCCCACGCTTTCCGAGTCTGCAGCGTGAGCAGGACGTGGTACCTCATGCCACCTGGAATAGCACAAGAACAATTAAAGCGTGCAGTGCACAACAAGCCGCAACCATGCGCACCGCGCACCAGTCTAGCCCGGCGGCACACATTCCAGACAGGTGAGTGTTGTTTTATTGTTTAATAACAGCAGTGCAGCGCTCCAGCCCGGCCCAGCCCCCACACGCTTTGCCCGCCCTCGCACCCACCTGCGCCCCGGAACCAGGCAGGCATCTCTTTGCCGGGGCCCGCTGCTGCCGCTGCCGCTGCGCCCTCGGCGCCGCCCATTGTGACGGCCACCTCGGCTTGGGCGAGCCAGTCGAGCACTTGATCGTCGTCGAGGTGGTCCTGCACAGTGTTAAATTTCAGAACAGGCCGAATTGGCAAGGGCCGCAAGCATTGGGGCCAACCAGCCCAGTACTCGGGCGTCGTCTCGGTGCTCCTGCAAGGCGGATGCAACTCAAGGAGGAGTGCATGATGCCATTTGTAAATTGTCAAGGAGAGCCTTGTGTATGCTGGCCAAAAGCGGGCAGTACTCAGTGCACAGCTGCCCACCACAGTCACAAGTGTTTGCGAAGCCTCAGCACAGCACAGCGTAGCACAACGCAGCACAGCGCAGCACAGCACAGCACAGCAGCAGGCAGGCACCTGCGCCAGGCCGTGGCCCGCCATTTTCTGCCGACAAAATTATTTTAAGTTGAAAGAAACAATATTAGAAGCGGTTTGTTTGCTTTGGTGCATCAGGCAGCCACCCACCTGCGCCAGGCCGCGGCCCGCCATCTTCTGCCGCGCACGTGCCGCCTGCTCCGACCGCCGCCGCGCCGTGTCCACCTGCTTTTGGTGCCAGTCCTGCACACACGGGGGCATTATGCAATGGCGACAGTCAAAGCAAATTGGCCGAATATAGCTGCAAGGAAGCACAATAAGAGTGGCAGCCACACACAGGGCCCACAGACGGCAGGCGGCATGAAAACCGCAACGAGCAGCATCGCATTAGGCGCCTGCCCGCACTCCCTGTTCCATGCAATCCAGGAGTAGAAGGCAGCATAAAACGCCTCACCCGCAGCGATCCAAAGTCGGGCGGGGGCACGTCCTTCAGCCGCTCTATTTGCTCTGCAAAGCGTAAAAGCAGGATGGGGTGTGGGAGGGAACAGCGACGGTGGGCCCACATGGGAGCAGCTGTGTGCAGCAGGGGCTGTGCAGCAGCTGCATTCCTCGGCACGTACGCTTCCCACCAGCTGCAGGCTTCGCCTCACCTACAATCGGCCGCAGCTGCACGTCCAGCTTCTCCAGCATGCGCTTGGCGTACTGCTGCAGCTGCTGCCGGCTGGCGGCCCCGCCCGCGCCCGCGCCTGCAGGGTGCGATGCAAAAAGCGGGACGACCGGGTTCTGCTGCTGCCTGCCAGGCTACGTGGCATGTTCAGTAGCAAGTCAACAGCTGTGCTGAAGACTTCCTGTGTACCCATTAGGCAGCCTTGCAGGTCTGCGGCGGCACCCACAGGGCACTCACGCAGGCTGAGTGTAGCAGTGCAGCACATACGCCACGGAACAGCGCTCACCCAGCCCGCTAGCATCCACATTTGCGTCCAGCTCTGAGCGGCACTCCTCGCAGCGGAAGCCTCCGGTGGCAGGGTCCAACAGCCGGATGGCGTCTAGCGACGTGTAAGAGGCGCCGCACCGCCGGCACAGGTACTCCTGCGGTCAGTGGGGAAACAAAGCAACAGCAAAAGGTGCTAAGGCGGGGGCAAGGGTGTGGCAGGGGGTGAAGCCAGCGGCACTTCTGCGCAGCAAGCAGGTGCGCAAAGAAGATGGACACGCAGCAGCCGTGCCCAGCAGGCTGCAACTTGGATGCAGCATGAAGCAAGTAAAACGGCAGTCCCCTCTCCTCACCGCCACGTCCTCTCCGTGCCCCATGTGGCGCCGCAACACAGCCGGCGGCAAATGCAATACATCACAAAGCAATCGAAACGGAGACCCTGCTCCTCACCGCCACGTCCTCCCCATGCCCCATGTGGCGCCGCAGCACGTCCCGCATGCGGTGCAGGCGCAGGTGCAGGCTGTCCATGAGCACTGGGTAGGAGACGCACCTGCAGGGAGGGCAGGGAGATAGAGCACAAAATGAATGCTGGGAGAGAGGTGAGCCAGTGCAAGGATGCAGGCTGTCCATGAGCACTGGGCAGGAGAAGCACCTCCAGGGAGGGCAGGGCAGGCCAGGCGGGAAAGGAAAGTGGATAGAAACGAGGAGGGTCCAGGTGCAGGTGCAGGCTGCTGGTGACTTGGCAGTGAAGATCGTTTCACAAGCTTGCACAGGTCAGGCAGGCCTGCATGCTCACCACCACGTGTTGGTCAGCTGGCTGGTGGGGGCAGCCAACCGTGAAAATCACTGCAGCAGCGCCCAAGTTGCAGACAAAGAGCTCACCACCAGGTGTTGGTCAGCTGGCTGGTGCGGGCCTCAATCTCCGGGTCGTCCGGCTGCTCCACATTCTGCCGCCTCACGCGCGTCTTGGTCACCTCTGCACAGCATGGGCAGCATCCACAGCGTGCTCGCTTGCGGCTCAGCGCACAGAGCAGCAAGTGGGTGGGTGCGTCAGAGCGCAGCTCCACTATGCACATCGTCCACAGCTCCAGGTCGGGCCAGATGGGGTGTTGGGCTGTGAATGGGTAAAAGCGGCGGCGACGGCAGCAGCAGCAGCACCAACACCAGCAGCGCACCCGAGGCGAGCAGCCCCTCCCCCTGCAGGTAGCGCAGCGCACGATTGGCCACCTTGCCGCTCACGCCCAGCTGCAGAAAGGGATATGAGAGCAATGGCACATGCAGTCACTCCTTGCCACAACAGCAGAAGGTTGGCCACCTTGCCGCTCACGCCCAGCTGCAGAAAGGGATATGAGAGCAATGGCACATGCAGTCACTCCTTGCCACAACAGCAGAAGGTTGGCCACCTTGCCGCTCACGCCCAGCTGCAGAAAGGGATATGAGAGCAATGGCACATGCAGTCACTCCTTGCCACAACAGCAGAAGGTTGGCCACCTTGCCGCTCACGCCCAGCTGCGGAGCACGGTGTGAAGAAATTCCACACCGCCATAGGTTCCCAGCTTATGTGCTGGACAATGGCGGCATCCTGCACTACGCTGTGTGCCGCCACAGTCTCGCAGCTTGCGCCTCAACTGCAGGGTGAGACACACCCAAGCGCTTCTTTTACCTGCTGCACGATGGCTGCATCTTTGACATAGCCGTGTGCCGCGGCCAGGAAGTCCAGCAGCAGCACTCCAAGGTACTTGTACTCATTCTGCATGGCACACACCAGAAAAATTGCACATACGGCGTTCAAGCAGGGAAGGGCAGCTGAGGCCAGCAGCCTCCCTCCCAGCCAGCCGCAGTTGTTGTGCCATGCAGCCGCAGCTCGCCACCGCTGGCCCGCTCCCATGCAGCCGCAGCTGCACTCCATGCAGCTGCAGCTCGCACTCCATGCAGCAAAACAGCAGCGCACTGCATGCAGCCACATATGCGCATTATTCCACGCATCAAACCCAGCAGCGCACCTTGTCGCGCCGCACGGTGCGCTGGCCAGCAGGGACCTCCTCTTCTGGCTCACGAGGCGGGCACTCGCCCGCATAAAAGGCGCGCGCCAGCAGCCGCACCTGCGGCAGGGCAGGTGTGCGGTGTGAGATCCGCTGTCGGCAACCTGGGCTGCTGGCTGCTGTGTTCAAACGGCAGCACGGGCGACGAGCGGGCGGCAGGCACGGCGTGCTGCGGCAACACGGCAATGTTGGCAGCACCCAGCAAGCGGCACCACCACCTTGCGCACCAGGCGCTTGTAGCCAGCATCGCCACCAAGTGGTCTGCCACCGGCCGGCCCAGCGGCTGCAGCCGCCGGGGCACTCATGGGGCTGCACCGATCCCTGCAGTGGCTGGGCAAGGGAGTGGCATCAGGCGGCAGCGGTGGGCAGCGGCGGGTGCAGGTGCAGCTCCTCTGTCGGCTGTGTCGCCTGCTCACCGGTTCCTAGTACGTCTTCACGACAGATGTGGACCAGGTGCAGCTGCTCCCTTGCCCGCCTCGCCACTGTCCAGCGTCGCTTTCGGCGTGGGGATCACGGGCGCGCCTGCAGCTGCTCGAGATGCACGATCACGCTATCGTAATATCGTTGAGGGCGAGGCACGCCCTAAAGGCAGCGTGCAGGCGCTGCACTCGCTCGGCACCGCCCGCTGACTGCCCGCAAGCAATGTGGGTGTGTGCAAAAGTGATCTGCGAGTTTACATGGCCACTGATCAGCCCTCATTGGTGTCATCGACCATCGCCAGCTCGGACGCGCCATCTCCACTTCTCCTTGCAGCGGGGACGCGCATTGTGCCTGCAACGGTCGCCATGGAGCTTGCACGAGCTGTATCCGCCACCAGGCCAGCAGCGGGCCCCGCTAGGCGCTGCCCGCAGGCGAAGCCTCGCACAGCGGCGCCCCAGCCGGCCGGCCGGCGGCCCAGTCGCGCACAGCGCCTGCAGCCAGTCCATGCAGCGGCCACGGCGCAGGCAGAGGGGCTGAGCGCCTGGCTGGCGGCGGCGGGAGTGGACGCCGCCAAGCAGGCGGTGGCACCGGCTGCCGCCGGCCTGGTTTGCACCCGGCCCGTCAAGGCGGGCGAGCAGCTGTTTGCCGTGCCTGCGGCGGCCTGGATCACTGCGGAGACGGCAACACAGAGCGACATCGGGCAGCACCTGCAAGGGTGCGTGGGGTGGAGCGAACAGGCGCACTAGGTTTGGTTACCGCTGAACGGCCAATGCAGTGCATTGCCCTGGCCCACAATCTGCCACTTGCAACGTTTACCCTTCCCCTGCTCGCACACTGCACCCCTGCAGGCTGGAGCCGTGGCTGGCGGTGGCCCTGTTCCTGCTGCATGAGCGGGCCAAGGGCGCCGCCAGCCGCTGGGCGCCCTACCTCGCGGCGCTGCCTGCCGACAGCGGCAGCCCGGTGCAGTGGGGCGAGGAGGACCTGAAGGAGCTGCAGGGCAGCCAGGCGCTGCAGACGGCAATGGCATACAGGTGCGGGCAGGGGCTGGGCAGGCGGGCTGCTGCTGTGGGGCGGCACGCCACATTGCTGCGGGCCCCGCCTGAACGGGCTGCAAATTTGCGTGCAGCGCCGGTTGCGCCTGCCTACCTGCGCGTGTGCTGCCCTCTGCTGCATCCTAGCGTTTGGCTCAGTCCAGCTGCTGGCTCGAGTGCAGCACGGCTGTTGTGTTGTGCTGCACCTGGCTTGCCTGCCTGCCGGCGGGTGGCCGCCCACCTCCCTTGCTGCCTTACGCCTGCCGCAAGCAGCAACCCTGCTACTCTCCTGCACAGCATGCTGAAAATACCAAATGATGTTGCGTTCTGATGTGCAGGGCATACTTCCAGCAGCGCTACGAGCAGCTGCAGGCGGAGCTGCTGCAGCCCAACGCACAGGTCTTCGACCCAGCAGGTGCGGCGCTGCTGCTGGGCTGGCAAGTTGCTCCTGCGCTGCATGCAAGGAGTGCAGGAGTGTTGCGTGCTTGTGCAGCTAGCGCTGGAGCACCTGCGGCCTTTCAGCTCGACACCGTGGCTTTGAGGTTGTGTCGTTTCCCTGCACCGTGTGCCTGACCGCAGTTGCCATTCCCGACCGCTGACACCAAGCGTTGTGCGCCTGCCACCCCGCAGTATTCTCGTTTGACGCATTCCTGTGGGCGGCCTGCACCGTGCGTGCCCGCTCGCATGCGCCGCTGGACGGAGCAAACCTGGCGCTCGTGCCCCTGGCTGATATGGTGGGTTTGGGCTGGTGATGGCAGCTGCACGTGGAGGGATTGCGTTTTGTGTTTTGCTGCCAGGGCAAACCTGGCGCTCGTGCTCTTTGCCGATATGGTGGGTATGGCAGATGCTGCGACACCCTGCCTCCTGAAGCAGCCGCTTGCAGCGTGGGCATTGGACATCCGGCTTTACAAGCAACCTGAACGCATGCCGCCCTCCATTTTGCCACCCGCTGCAGACGCAACACCAGCGCGGCGCACGCAGCAGCGGCTGGCAGGTGCGGCGAGCAGGCGGGTTGGCTGGGTAGGGCAGGCACTTGTCTACTGGCATTCTATCGATTGGCAGCATGAGCGCTGCGCGCTGCGGAGGTATGCTGTGGGCAATGGCACTGTGGCATCCTCAACCCTCATTGCTTGTGCACCCCACCCTCCCACACCTCTCTTCCCGGCACCGCAGGTGCGGCAAGTGGGCGGCCTGTTTGGTGCGGGTGCAGCACCGGCGCTGGTGATGGAGGCGGCAGCGGCCATGGAGGCTGGGGAGGCAGTGGCCATGGACTATGGACCCAAGCGCACAGGTGAGGCACTTGCTGGTTGTTTTCATAAAACTTGTGACTACCTGGTTCTCGGCCAAGCCTGGCGCGCAGGAATGGCAGCGGCGGAACGAGGGTGCCCGTCTGAATAGCGTGTGTGCAATCAAATTTCCTGTTTTGCCTGCAGATGGCCAGATACTGGTGGATCACGGAGCGCTGGACCCACTGGTCAACCAGGCAAGCTTGCTTGGCAGCTGGGGGTGCCGCTTTGGTGGGCAACTGTTTGGGCCACATCCTGCACCTCATGCTGCCGCCGCTGCACCCGGTGCAAGCGATCCTCTGCCGCATTGTGACTGGCCAGAGTGATGTCTTCTCTCAGTTGCTTGCAGGTCAGCTGTGGACTGACGCCCGAGCTGAGCAAGCAGAAGCGCAATTTCGCCAGATAACATAGCATAGAATTGCTCATCCCTGCAGGCCAGCTACGCGCTGACGCTGGAGCTGAGCGAGGAGGAGCGCAACTTCGGCGACAAGATCGACATCCTGGAGAGCAACGGGATGCAGCAGGTGCGCAGTTTCAACGTGGAATGCTGCTGGTTGCGGATCCTAACAACAAGGCCGACACTCTCACTTGCCGCTGCCTGCCACTGCCCAGTGATATTTGTTACGTTTCTTCATGCAACTCTCTTCCTGTCCTCCCCAAGCAGGCAACCGAGTTTGTGCTGCGGGCGGACGCCGCGCCCGACGCCGGCCTGCTGCCGCTGCTGCGCCTGCTCAACCTGTCAGGTGTGTGCCTGCTGCTGTGTCTATGTCTACTGCTGATGCTGCCGCTGATGAAGATGCTGTTTTTGCCGAGCTCCAAGCGAGCGCTGCTGCCGCTGCTGTGCCTGCTCAACCTGTCAGGTGGGAGGCTGCTGCCGCTGCCGTCTGGCTGACTCACGATCACTTGGTTGAACCGGGCTTACGAGTTGCAACCCACAATGGGGTTGCAACACCTTGGCATTTATTCAAAACACGAACAACCACCATTACTCCCTTGCGCAGGCTCCGACTGCTTCCTGCTTGAGTCCATCTTCCGCAACGAGGTGTGGGAGCACATGGAGCTGCCGGTCAGCGAGGACAACGAGCGCGCCTGCTACCAGGTGCGGGATGGTGGTTGTTGAATGAGAGGCGCACTGAGCGTCACTTGACCTGCTCTCGTCAAGGGCATTCAGCGCGCAGTGGCTGCCGCACTTCGAGCCACCAACTCGGCAATCCCAGGCGCTGACTGCGCCACCATTCTGTGCACTTTCCACCCCGCCCCCGCAGCAACTGATCGACGGCTGCAGCGCGGCGCTGGCTGGGTATCCCACATCCATCGATGAGGATCTTGCGCTGCTCAACGGGTGTGCACCATGCAGCACTTCGTTTTGCTCAATGCCACCCAAGCCTGCTAAGTGCCACCCCTCATTGCAAGCCGCCACAAACTGGATAGCAGCCACCTGCCCTTGGGCCTCGCCCCTAAGCCGACAAGCTGCTCCTGCCTGCACCCTCCTTCCTCCCCGCAGCGGCAGCCTCACGCCGGGCAGCCGGCGCGCGGCGGCGGTGCGTGTGCGGCTTGGAGAGAAGGAGGCTCTTGATGCGACGCTGCGCTTCTTTGAGGACCGCATCGGCAGGTGCGTAGCATTGAGCATCGAAGTTACACAGAGGAGACGGCTGCTGTCTGTCGTACACGCGTGCAGTGCAGTATGAAGAACCTGGAGTGCTATGCGGAGCTCACAACTCTTGATTCAAGTTCTCTGGCTGCCTCACTTTNCGCCCCCCTTCTTGCAGGCTGAGCAACATGGAGTACTATGCTGAGCGGCGGCTTAAGCGGCTGGGCCTGCTGGACGACCAGGGCAAGACCACCTGGGATGGTGAGTTGTCGAGGGTTAACCAGACGGCTGTTTGGCGGGAAGGTGCGTGCTCTAAGGGCAAGGGCTGCGGCGGCCACTCTCCGCTCGCTCGGGCATTCCCAGCCCAGAAGGTGTGCTGAGCCGCCCTTTTGCTAACTTAATACACGTTTCTCATCTGCTGCAGGCTTCTTCGAGGGGGGAATAGCCTAGTTTATGAGCTGCCAAACAACATAACAAAAAAAATCAGAGCCATGCGCAAAGCAAATGTGACGCGCTGCCGCCGCTGGTGCAGCATGTACGCTGCCCTCTGACGCGCCATCAGCATTTCATTTGAACAACCTGAACCACTTTGTCCCATTCGATTGGTATCTATGTTGTAACACGGCCTCAGTGGTGTAGCATTGTTGATAACTTCGTGGCTCAAGGCGCATCGGATCGCAGCATGACCCAATGGGAGGGCACCCGCGTGGCGGCCGCGGCGGCGGCGCCCGGGCTTGTTTGAGAGCTTGCGCAGGCTTGATCGCGCCATGGATGCAATCATACCGCATCCCGTAGCATTGTCAATTGAACTCACAGTCGCGAGATCCGCTCAATCCCTCTCCCGCCAATCCCAAAGCCTGCTGGTGAATCGCCCCAGGCATGCTGTATCCACGTTTGTGGATACAAACGGGCAGGGTAGGTCCTGGGCAAGTCAAGGCGCCCTCCGCTAGCCAGTGTTGCCAATGCCGCCGCTGCCGCCGCCGCTTGCCGCCGCCGCTGCCCTGCCTCCCGCTTGCAGACATTGCACGGCCTGCTGCATGCCTGTGCACTTCCTTCCCCACATGTCGAGGCTAGCACTCACCAGCCTTCCCTCGTTCTGCTCCTGTGCAGTGCGCACCATCCTGCTGAGCTGAGGGCATGGCGGCGCTGGTGCAGGCGGCCGGCGCAGGGTCGTTGGCCCTGTGCGTCGGCTGTTGGACAGCGGTGTGCGTGTCGATGCGACCGACGAGGCAAGTGCCGCTGTGGTTTTGCATGGCTGTGTTCAACCAAAGGTCTAGTTGCTGACGTGAGCTGTTCAGCAGGTGCTGCATGCCACAGGCTTGCCATGGAGTCCAGCAGGGGAGCCAGCAGCCTGTGCAGTCGTGCCCCTATTGCTGTGATCGGCTGGTTGGTGCCTGCTGCTGTCCTTGGCCACCTATACCCGCCCTATCGCTGCATCTGATGGTCCGCAGGAGGGACGCACTGCACTGATGGCGGCTGCTGCGTTCGATCGCCTGGCAGTGCTGCGGGAGCTGCTCGAACANTGGGGSSGACGTGCACGCCCGCTGCGACCAGGTGCGCCGGCGCTTGGGNTGTGTTGAGTGGATGGGTGGGCTGGCTCGCTTCCAGCTGTTCATTGCGGGCTTACAGGTGTCCATTGCCGGACGGCCTGCTGTGGTGACAGCGGCGGAGCGCATGCAGCACGCCACGACAGCAGGCACCAAAGCAGCACACGCCTGCCCCTCGCACTGCCGACCGACGGCACTCACCCCTCCCACCCCTGCAGCGGCGCACCGCGCTGATGTATGCGGGTGCAGGTGACCCAGAGATGATCCGTCTGCTGCTGGATAAGGGTGCTGATGTCAATGCATCTGACCGCATTGGAGGCTCGCCGCTAGTTGGGGCCGCGCAGCAGCGCCCCCAAAACGTGGTGGCGCTGCTGGCTGCTGGCGCAGACCCCAACCAGGCAGACGCCTACGGCTGCTCGCCGCTGTATTTTGCCTGCGGAAACGGCCAGCCTGGAGCTGCCGCCGAGGCGGTGCAGCAGCTGCTGGCTGCCGGAGCGGACCCCAAAGCTGCCAACTGTGAGCATGCATGAGTGATGGCGGTGTTGCTGGGAGGCAGCGCCTGCTGCTATGCGTGAAAAACGAATGGGCGGAGTGGCCGGCAAGCTGGGCAAGCTTTCATGTGCACATGCACGAACAAAATCCCCAAGCTCACACCACTCTGTCCCCGCCCTTCCTGTGTCCCTCCTGCCAGACATGGGCCAGACGCCGCTGCACTTTGCCAGCGAGCAGGGCCGCCCGGCCATTGTGCGCCAGCTGCTGGCGGCGGGAGCAGAGCCTCGCGTGGTGGACCGCAGCGGAGTGTCTCCCCTGGCCATGGCAGCCCGCCAGGGGCACAGAGACGTGGTTGTGCTGTTGGCGGAGGCCATGCGGGATGCGGCCGCCTAGCGCCGCCGCTGCTGCGGCAACGTGGCGTCATGGCAGGCCCTGCACATGCATCGGCAGGTGCTGCTCCCAGTGCCGCTTCGTTTTTCCCCGTGCCACGTGTTGTGCATGTTCGCAGCCTGCCTGCCTTCTGGGACGCTTTGCAGCCGTGTGCAATGGCATTTATTTGTTAGCGTTGAATGCAACAGTGCGAGTACAGCACCGCTGAAGGGGCAGCAGAGGGCAGCTATGGGCGGTGAGTCGGCCCGCCCCTGCTCCAGTGGCCTCGCTGCCGCATACGCCAAACCTGACGCCCAAGACAGGTCACGCCCTGGATCCCAGTCTGCTCATCGCCTTGCTTCGGCATGCATGCCAGCGCCCCTGGGAAGCCAAGCAGGCACAGGTGGACGTGTGGGTGGTTTGTTCGCAGCGGCGGCGGCGGCGGTCGGTGGAGCAAAGCGGTGCATGGTCGTTCATTCTCGTGCAAAACCGAAGCGGCAGCTGCTCAACCATCCCTCCTGCTGCTTTTGAACACACCAGCACGGCTTGAGCAGGGGCGGTGCACAGGTAGCCGGTGCCGTCGCACGGCCCAGCTTCAAGCCGTGACGGCCTCCGAGCAGCACAGACGATCCTGCCCGTGTCGCCAGGCTGCCATGGTGCGACAGCAGCCACCTGCAGCCGCACCCGCAGACGCCGCCGACGCCACCGCCTCCGCACGCCGGCAGCCCCTCTCTCCATGTCTGCTTGGATGTGCTCATCAGGCTCCTACCGCCCGCTTGCTGTGCAGCGTGCCACCGGGCCTTGCCCCCTGGCTGACTTGTCTTCACTGGCGCTGGATCGGATCCTTGACCTATTGACTTTCAGAGAAAGGTGAGGGGCNGGGGATGCGGGGCATGGAGAGGACAGCGCTTCACCTGCGCTGCTGCCGTCGAAATGCAGCTGCCGGGCCTGTCGGCAAGCTGCTCCCACCTCAAGTTGCCACCCCTCAACTACCCACTCTGCATGCAGAATCATGCTGTGCACGGCTATCAAGGGTCTGCGCCACCTGCTGGCAGGCGGCCGCCTGTGCGAGCGCGTGCACTTTGTGGCGCAGGCCAGCCCCGCTCGGCCGCTGGCGGCGCACCTGCGGCAGTTTGCGGGCTGGGCGCAGGCACGGGCGGCGCACCTGCGCTCCCTCACCATTGCCCACAGCCACACCACTACCAGCGATCCCGGCTATGATCCGGACTACGATCCAGAGGACGAGTTTAGCTGGCTGTGCCTCTGCTTGGTGCCCGACGCTATACCCGCTCTGCTGGGCCTGCTGCGCGCGCTGCGCGGCGCGTGCCAGCTGGCAGAGCTGCGCCTGGAGTTTGAAGCGCTGCCTGCTGGCTTTGATCGCGAGGACCCTACAACCACCGACCTGCCAGCTTCCTCCGAGCTGCTAGATCTGCCCCGCCTGGAGATATTGCACTTGGACTTTCCGGCGCTGCGCCTGACGGGGTCGCTGGCCCACTTTTGCCGCCTACGCACGCTGACGCTAAAGGGAGTGCTGCTGGACCCCGCCACCAGGCTGCCGCCCAGCCTGACGGCGCTGCAGGGGCACGGTGCTTATTACAGCGCCATCGAAAGTATGGCGGCAATCTGCGAGATGCCTCGCTTTGGCGCGCCCGGCCTGCGCTCCCTGGCCATCCGTGGCGGCTCATACTATTGCAGCACGCAGCCGCTGCTTCTGCGGGGCCTGAGCCAGCTGATTGGCCTGACCTCGCTGTCCATCGATGGCCCACGGCTGGGCAGGGAAGAGGGGGAGGAGGAGGGGGAGGAGGAGGAGGAAGAGGAGGGGGAGCAGGATGGCCAGCAGGCTGCTGCAGCGCTGCTTGAGATGGCGCAGCTGCAGGCCCTGCAGCGCCTCAGCCTGCTGCATGTCATTGGCTTCGCAGTTGAGGGCCAGCCCCTGGTGCTTCCCCACTGGCCTGTCCTGAAGGTGCGCCTGCCCTGACTCTACCTTGCAAGCATTGTCCGGTTGTGCATGGCCCCAGCCGCCACCTGGCCGCTTGGGCAGGGCTGGTTGACCCTGGCTGCCTGCGGCCCAGCGAGGGCGGGCATCACATCAAACGTCCTGGTCATCTGGCTGTCCCAATGAGCGTACTGCCGCCCAGTGTTTTGTGCAGGAGCTGGAACTGTGCAGCGTGAGCAATCTGACCGACTTGCGCGTCAGCGGCTTGCCCGCGTTGCAGGCACGGCCGTGCGCGCCTGATGGTGCCAATGTCCGCTTGGCGTACTGTGCATGCGTGTGGCCAGATGCTGCTTCAAGCTTGCCCCCCTGCTGTGTCTCTTGCTGGCCATGTGCAGTCTGCCTGCCTACCTCCACTGCAGAAGTTGTCAGTGAGGGACTGCCCCTGGCTGGAAGCGCTTTCACTCGCCGACCTGCCGGCCCTGCAGGTGGGCGGCAGCACTCCAGCATGCCTTGCTCTTGCTGCCGGAGCACGTGCATCCAATGCAGGTGCTAGCTGCCTGCCAGAGGCGGGCCTCCGAGGAGTCACTTGTGCCAGCCCATGTGTGCCCAGTGGACAGCCGCAGGGCGGGACTTGAGGGTTGTGCTCACCGTGTCCTTTGATGCAGGAGCTCACAGTGTACAACGAGTACCAGCATGCTGAACCAACGCTGACCCGGATCAGCCTTTCCGGCCTGCCCAGCCTGGGGCGCCTGCATGCCAGCGCCGACGCGCTGCGCCTGCTGCCTGCGCTTCCGGGTGTGGTACGCCTGTAGCTGGCTGGCTGTGCCTCACAGCATTTGCTGGGCTGCGCGTGTGGCCTGGCGGCGGCTGAACGGGGCCGGCTTTGATCTTCTTATCAATGCTCAGCGCTTATGATGCAGCAACTCCACCTGAGACGCTCATTGCCAGCGCAAGACAGCCAGCATGCTTGGCGCCGGCACCAGCTTGCTTAACAGCCAGCGGCAACTGTTTGTTTACATTACATGCCTGAAACCTGCTGAGCTGCAGCCATCTCAGCACCTGTCAATCGACATGCACCCAGAATAAAATCTCGCTTGCAATGAACCCAAGCAGTCACTACAGTTCGCCGGCAGATAAGAAAGCCTGAAGGTCACGAGCAACAAGGGCGAGTCGAAGGCAGCTGCTGCGCCGTCAGCCGTCAAAGCAGGCCGGGCGGCTCACGGGCTGCCCCACGGCCTGGCTGAGCAGCTGCGCCAGCTGGCGCTCCTGGCGATGGAGCAACTGCATGGCCAGGCAAGTGCCGCATGGCCAGCACTCCAGGGTGCAAGTTCTGCCTGTGCAGCCGACCGCAAGGCCGGGCCGCCGCTGGGGCAGCTCATCGAGGAACCAAGCCCAGGCCTGGTTGCGGCGCAGCTGCTGCAGGCTGGGGGCGTGCAGGGTCAGCTGTGCCAGCCGCGGCGTCGCGAGCACCACGCCCAGAAGCGCCTCGGCCGCCGACCGGCTGGCAAGCGCAGGCGTTCCTCCAGCCGCCGCAGGGCAGGCAAAGCCGCCAGGGTGGCAGGCGCCACATCAGCAGCGGTGGCCAGGTCCAAGGTCAGGGCCTCCAGGGGCAGCGCCGCAGCGTGCTGTGCAAAGCCGGGCCCCGGCGCGAGGCCCTGCAAGCTGGCCACCTGTGGGGTTTGGGACACAGCAGGGGCGGCAGGGCAGAGGCTCAGGGGTGGCGGTGAGGCTGCATGAGGAGAGGAACCAGCCGCAGGAGCGGTGACAACACCAGTGCCAGCAGCGCTAGCGGCGGCAGCCAGGCTGGCGGTAGGGCTGCCGCATGGCCAGCCACCAGGCAGGCATGCCAGTTTTGCGCATGGCATCCAGCCCTTCTCCATCCACTGGGCTCTCACCTTGAGGTGGGGCAGGCGCCAGACAAACTCCGGCACCGCCGCCGCTGTGCGGCTGCTCGGCTGGAGACCCAGCTGCACATGGGTCAGGGTGGTGAGCCGCGAGAATGCGGGCGGCAGGGAGCGCAGCCCCAAGACCACCAGCTGCCGCAGGTACGGCAGCAGTGGGCCGGCGGCGCCGCTGGCCCAGGCTGCTTCCTCCGCACGTGCCGAAGCGCCGCCGCCTTCCTCATCCCCGCTGCCATCGCTGCCGCTGGCGCTGTCGCTGTCTCCCCATTCCTCGCCAAACGGCCAGACCGCCTCTGTATCGCGACCCAGAGAACCCAGCTGCAGGGAGGTCAGGCCGGACAGTGCGCCCAGGTGGCGCAGCGGAAGCGGCTTCAGCGAAACCGTGGCCAGGTGCAGGTGCCACAGGCTGCTTCCCAACTGGCGTATGGAGGCGGGCAGCGCGTATCGCCATGCGTCGCCTTCTCCGTCGTCTTCGATGCACAGGCGCGCCAGGCTGGGGGGCAGGCTGCCGGGGTTGAGGTGGTGCAGGTAGGGGCAGGCGCCCTTGCCAAGCTCCTGCAGAGAGAGGGGTGGGTTGGGAGGGTGACAGGTGCCATGCTGTGAGGTTGTGAGTGCGCTGGAGTCAAGCAAGGCGGCACAAATGCAGGCTTGGAATCTCAGCATAATGCAAGTTGCAGGCAAGCAGGAGAAGAGCGGCAGGAGGAGTTCGGCAGGCTGGGTGTGCAGTCAGGATGGCGGTAGGCAGGTTGCAGGCACAGCGGGCTATGGAATGCAGCGCATGCGTCGCTGTGCACGCCTTGCAGCCTTACCAGGCTGGTCAGGGCCGTCAGGTGGCCGCACTTGAGGTTGAACCAGCACCAGCCCTCGATGCGCCGGTGGCGCAGGGCGGGGGCCTTGAACGCGCCGCCGCCCAGCTCTGACCGCGGGCCGCCGCCCGGGTGGCACCAAGCTGACCAAAGTGGCCTGCTGCAGGGCCCCTCCCTCCAGCGCCTTGAAAAAGTCGTCCACCAGCATCTCCATTTCAGCCGCCTGGACGGCCGGCCGGCCGCGCATCAGCGGCGCGAGGCGCACGCTGCGCACGCTGTGCCGCTGCCGGCGCAGTGCCTCGGTCAGCCGGTGCACGTCAAACATGTGCATGGCCACCTCCAGGTCGGCCCACAGCTCCTCGCATTCGTCCCCAAGGGCCACCAGGCGCCGGCTGGCAAGGCAGAGCCGCGACCTGCAGGGGTGGGCAGGCCACAAGAGCCGGGGCTCAGCACCCACAAGCTGGTCAACTCCTACCGCACTGCCACTCACTGCTGGGCATACGCAGTAGCTGGCATGTACAGATGCGTGGCTGAAAACGAGATTGATGGGCAGCAGCCGACGACGGCAATTGCAAGGGCGACGGGCGGCGAGCGGCGGCGAGCGGCGGGGCTAGCTGCGGTCGGTTTTGGGCGCTCTGCTGCTGCATACATGCCAGCGTCCCACCTGTCGAGCGGGTTCAGAAGCAGCGCAATCCGGCGCAGGAGCGCGTCTGGCAGGTGGAGCAGGCCCTGCTGCGGGGCCTCTGGGGCGTTGTCCATGGCTGCAACGTCTCGAGAATAACAAGAGAAATGGTCTGCGTCAATAGGGCATCGGGGAGCCTGGCTTTGCATGCCTGACCCGGCGCTGCCGCTACGGCGAGTCGGCTGTGCTGCCTGCGGTTTGCCAACTCCCCCTGTGCATCAGGGCAGGACAGCAGCACCATGCCCGGGCTTTCCTATGAGGCAGCAACTGCCTATTCAATGCAAGCGGGTGCTGCTATGGCCGGTGTGTTGCCAATGGTTTGTTCATTGGTGACAAGCCTGCAACTAAACAAATGGTGCATTATCACAGCAATTTGCAGGCAGACCGAGAGATTGGCGAACAGTAGAGCAGTCCAGAGCGTATTGTAGTGGAAAGGCGCCAGATGCCAGGGTTGGGAAGAGAGTGCACGTGTGCGTGGGCCCAGGCAGAAGCAGCGCCACCCTTGCTGCTGCTGTGGCACTAGGCAGGGGCGCGCAGGGTGAAGCGCACGCGCGCCACGCCATCGCGGGCC
Organism: Chlorella ohadii; assembly: GCA_025026875.1. Lineage (NCBI taxonomy): Eukaryota > Viridiplantae > Chlorophyta > Trebouxiophyceae > Chlorellales > Chlorellaceae > Chlorella > Chlorella ohadii. The sequence goes on from JADXDR010000002.1 coordinate 207,919, forward strand.
AGCCAGGGCGAGCCATCGGCCCAAAATGCCTGCCACGTGACGGGCACGGTGAGCCCCCAACAGCAGTAAGTGGTGGGCAAGAAAGTTTTCTCCCTGCCATTCAGTGAGGCGGTTTGGCCGCTGCCGAGCACTTGGACTGAGTAGTCCACCTGTAACAGGCAGGCGGGCAGAACAAAAGAGTGTTGCTGCCCTTCCGCAACCTCTCGCTGCTCACACTGCGTATAGTACAGCTCAAGCTGACCTCACCTTGATGCCGTACGTCAGCAGCTTGGCTTTGTTGCTGTCGACTGCTCGATTGGCCAGCGCCATAGAGGGCATCACATGCGCGCCAACACGTTCTTCATCCTGCCCCTCCATTTTCCAGATCATAACATGCCAAAAGCAGCCATCCCAGTAGTGCTTGCTGGAACTTGCACTGCGGATACCCTCTACAGGCTTGGCCGTCTGCGGTAAGGGTACGGGTACGGTTTTGGTGCAATGAAAGTTGCAACGGTGGAGCCAGCCGCAAGAGCACCATTTGGCATGTGTGGCACCATACAACTGCACGACCAGGCACGNACCAGGAGCAGCAGGGCAGGGCCGCCGCTTGCGCTGCATCGCAGCCGGCTCCTCACTAGCTGCGCTCTAATCCAAACAAGCCCACTCCCAACCCATTCAGTCGTTGCACCCGNCCCAACCGTGTGCACCCATCAAGTTTGTGCACCCGNCCAAGCNATGTGTTAACAAACCAAGGCCCTCCAGCACAGCTCACCTCCACCTCAAAGGTCGCTAGCTGAGGCTCGCCTCCCAGAGGCGGCTCCCGAGGCGCCCACCAGCAGCTGCACTTGGCCTTGAAGCTGGCTGCTGTTAGACCTGAGCCCTCCTCGTCCTCGTCCTCATTGCCTCCATTGTTTCCCTCTGCAACTTCCTTCCACGCGCTGAGCAGGGATGGCTGAGCAGCTGCAGTGACCTGCGAAGAAAACGGGGCCACAGCCACATCACAAAAAAGTTGTGAGAGGCATTACAGGTGTAGGTAAGAGTCGCAGAGCACATGAATGGGTCCCAGGAATGCCAAGCTGCACACACGCCCCGGCCTGCGGTAAGGGCACTTAAACCCAGCCACATGCGCACCGCGCGCAGCAGGATGTGCTGCCCAGGGTCGAAGCGGCGCAGGAAGGAGAACTGCGCCCAGTAGCAGTGCAACAGGCCAGGCGGGATCTCCGGGAGCCGTATGCGGCTGCAGATGGCCTCCACATTTGCCGCCGCATCTCGCCGCGGTTCGTCACCAGCCTGCCCGCTTCCAGCCCAGAAGCAAAAAGCTGCCAGGATCGTGACTTCTGCATTGCAGCGCACGCTGCCATCGGCGAGCACACAGTCCTGGGTGCAGGAGCGGGAGACACGCTTGTTGGAGGGGACAGGGCAGCCGGACGGGCTTGTCTGCGGGCTGCATGCCACTTGCATCAGCATACTGTGCATCAACAGGCAGCGTGCATGGCAACACCACCCATGCCGGCAGTAATCATGCCGGCGGCCTCACCCGCAGCATTTCAAACGGCAGCTTGCTGAACAGCGGCCGGCGCAGCTTGCTGTCGTTCAGCACAGCCTCAAGCGGCCCCAGCAGGTCCAGGAGCGATGCCTGCACTCCAGCATCGCTGCGAACGCCTGCCTCGCCCAACAGGCTGGCTGCGCGGTCGACCGCGGCCAGCATCAGCCGGTCTGCCGCCCCCTGCACCGCGCTGTGCTCGGAGACACCGGTATCCAGCACGCGCAGCAGCGCGAGGCAGGCAGACGCATCAAGCTGGTCCACCTGCAAGAGTTAGACGAGGCGCAAACTGCTGAGGCAAGGCGTTGATTGATCCTGGCCTGGTCTGGCCATGCAGCGCCAGGCAAACGCCACTTGCCATCTGCTTGCTGCCTCTTCTTCCAGCCGGGCAGCCGCGGTATGCGCACATGCACACCTGGCCCAGCAGCGCCTTCAGGCAGGCCGCTACGCACGGCTCAACGCCCTGCTCCCGCGCCAGCAGCAGCAGGCCATACAGCACCTGCGGGTTTGCAGCAGCAAGCAAACAGGAATCTCGAGATAGTGTKAGAACCAGGGCGGTTGAGGCAGTAGGGAGGASGATGAGCAGCCAGCAGCAGCAGCAGCAGCAGCAGCAGCAGCAGCAAAGCAGCCATCAYGCCAAGCGGTGTTCAGCAGAGTCGCCTCCAGCCCCAGCCAGGATGCATGCGCGCACCCTGGGGCAGCGTCCTGCCCAGCGAGTTGACAAAGTCAAGCAGGTGGCGGAACAGCTCGACCTCCAATTCGTCCCGGCACTCAATGCGCAGTCTGTTGTCCTGCCCCACTGCCCAGCGCTCCATGGACGCCCTGCAAGTCGGTGCACTGGGCACAAGGTAAGCCTATCTGCAGACTTCCTTGCCGCAGCTTGTGCCCAGCATGCACATTGTGCATGGCCAGCAATATCAGCCTGCGAAACGCAACGCACCTGAACTTCTGGCTGGCTGCCTTGAGCAGCTGCGAGGCCGCCTCCACCACCACCACTCTAGGCTCCTCCTCCTCCTCCTCCTCTTCACGCTGCCGCTTACGTGTCACTCGTGTAACACGTGTCGCCCGCCCCTGCTGCTCTGCTGCCGGCTCGGGCGGCACCACCAGCTCCACTCTGCAGTCCCGGTCCGCCACCGGCTCCCAAAAGTCAGCTGGGTGCAGCAGCGCCGCCTCATCTACGGCCCCACCACCGGGAGCCGGCATGTTGCCCGGCACAGGCCTGCAGAAGAAGTTACAGGCGGAGGCGTGCATGAAACTTGCCAGCAGCGGCGGTGGCGGCAGCAGCGGCGGTGCAGCGGAGCATGGTGCTACAGCGTCGCGCGCTTGCACAGGTCTCAATGCACTGGACCTCACCTTAGAAACGCTGCCACAACCGCTCAGCAGCCGTCGCTTGCAACGGGGAGCAGACAAGTTTCAGCCACGACCGCGCAAGACCTGCCGAAGCACCACGAACGACGACACGCACGCGATGGCACAATTTGACGGAGGTTGCAGGCGTCAATTCTCGGGTCGCTCAGCTGCATGGGGGATGCGGCGGCGGGAGGTCCCGGCAGCCTCCGCCCGCACTCTGCCAGCATTGACCTGGACTCGACCGGGTTCCATTGAACCAGTTAGCGCGAGACCTGTCCAATCTACAGAGAGGAGGGGCTGGACAAGCGGGGCAGGGCTGCGTGCATGAACCCGGTCGGCAGCAGCGGCGGCAGCTGAGCTAGGGCGCATGGTCCGGGCGGCGGCAGCCGCTCTGCCTGCCTAGGGAGATGTGCAAAACCTACAGACACTGCAGCAGCGGCCGACACAATAGGGTCATCGTTTGGCCTGATTGTCCAGCGGTTGGCTGCTGGCGCATCACGTTAATCATTCACTGAATGCGCCCATCTGAGCCAGTCACAGCGCACCCAAAACCCTACTTGCCGCTGGCCATCCAAACCCACCCCATTTCGTCGACAACGTACATCATGCGGGTCTCTACGAGCATGTCAGTCCTTCTGCGCCGCCTTGCGGCCTCCACCGCGCCACCAAGAGCGGAAGCGCGTTGGCTCGGGCTACGGTGCGCCGCCAGCGCACTGCAGAACACCAAGCGGCGCTCAGAGGTGCTGAGAACTCCGGCAGACCCGGGCGCCGAGCTTGCTTGGCGCGCCTTTGGCACCACAGCGGCAGAGGCGGCGGCAAGCGGCGGCGCCGCCGTCACCAGCCGAGAGTGGGTTCTGCACCAGTACACCCAATCTCACTTTGAGGGAGCAGAAAGAGGCAGGCCGCACGGCTGTATCGGCGCACAGCCTATGGAGGCATCCGACTTGGCGGCTGCTGCCGCACAGCTCGAGCAAGGTAAGTGCTCGAGCGTGATGTGAGACGGAAGGGGCACCGCCAAGGTGCCACAGAGTTGCAACAGCAGGTGCCAGCTCTCCTCATGTGTGATGCAAGCATGCTTTTTCAACTGCATCCAACTACCTTGCTGCAGCCTAACCGCTTCTGCCGCTGTTTCATGCCCCCTCTGTTGCGCAGAGCTGGCCAGCCTTGTTAGTCGGAATGGCGGCGGGAGCGTGGCGGTGATGCGCCACACAATCCGGCTGGGTGCCGCTCTGGCAGGTAGAGAGGCTCTGAATCTCCCTCTCTGAAGGCTGCCTCTACTGCGCGTATGGTTTCTCACGGCTGGGTGCTGGTCAGCTGACCTCAGGCGTGCCTGCCGCACTGCTGGCTGCCGCTCTCCCAGCAATGCGGTGCGCCCACCCCCTCCAACCCTGGCTGCCTTCCAGCATTGCACCCAGCCAGCAGCTAGACACTGCTGACTTGCCTGCCTGCCTGCCCGCTGCCCATGCAGCGTCCGGCAGACCACAGGAGGCCTTTCCATTGCTGGAGCAGGGGCTAGAGGCGGCTACCGCCTGCTTTGCAAGCAACGTGAGCATGCTGGTGGCTGGACAACGGGCATGGCTGCTGCCGCTGTGCAGGACACACAAGCAGAACTGCTGGTGTGGATGGCAATCGAGCAGCTCATATGCTGTGTGCCCTCTGGCCGCCTCCTGTGATTCTGTGCAGATGCCGAGGTTGCACCTGGTCAGGAAGGAAGCGGCAGACGGCACTACCCAAGACGCCCAGCAGGTAGCCTTGTGCAGCTGGCGCCATATTCAGTCCTCCTGGCCGCCTGCCTCACGAGCATGCGCATGCCCTTGCCACCCTCAGCTGTTGCACGAGGCAGGCCTGCTCACCTCCCACCTCGCCTGCTGCCCATGCCCCCGCGTCTTTGCAGCTGGTGGCGGCGCTGGGGGCGCTGCAGCGTACAATCTGGGAAGCCAAATTCTTCCGCTGCCTGTGGTGCGCTGGCTGGTTGAGAAGCTGGCCATGCCATCCATCCGAGTTGACCCGCCTTGTGTGTCCCGCCCATTTTGACCCACCCTGTGCTGCTACCATTTGTGCCACGCCTGAGTTGCTTGGGCACATGCTCCGCCTTGGCAGCGCCTTAACGCACACACGCACTGCCGCAGCTTTGTGAGCCTGCACGGGCCTGCGATCGAGGAGACGTGGCATGCCAGCCAGGACACATACCTGGCGGTGCGCCACGAGATGAGCGCTGCGCTCCCAGGTGCGAGAAGTGTAGCACATGTACCGAATAGCAGATGCATGGCGACCTGCTGCTGCTTGACCGAGTCCTGGCCAACTGCATGGACATCACCAGATGGAGCCCTCCTGCCTCCCAAATCGCCGCAGAGCTCGCACGCTGGAGCGGCCCAGCTGACCCGGTGGTGCAGTGCGCGCTGCGTGAGCTCAGCAGGCACGCCGATGCCTGGGCTATGCCTGGGCTATGCCTGGGCTATGCCTGGGCTATGCCTGGGCTGCCTACGGCGCAGAGCTTTGCCGATCAGCCCCTGGCATCGCCACATCAGTGCTGGGCACTTGAAATGGACTGCCCAGGCATGCTGATGTCGAATGAGAGGCTGCAATGACACAGCTGTGTGCCCACTACCTACCTTTCTGGGACCTGCAGGCTGGTGGCTCAGTGCGAAGAGCGTGGCCTGACGCACCTGGGTGCAGACCTGCGAGTCAGTTTGGCGTCAAAGTGGCAGTCCGGTTGCCCTGCGCGACAGTGTGGCACTCAGGCCTTACCATGCATGTATGCACCATGCGCCGCCGCCCATCGCATGCAAGCTGTCGGATTCACCCGCCTGTTTTCGCCCCACTGCAGGCCGAGCACGCGTGGCTCGTGGGGGTGGTCGGCAGGAGGGCGGCGGCCACAGCCGCCGGCCGTGGTTGAGGATAGCGCATGCATGGCGCAAGCGCAGCGCAACCTGGACTGCCTGTCCCACGATCAACCCTTTTTGATGGCTTGGTGAATCAATGCTTGTTGTGGTACCAAAGGACCGCGGAGCCGTGTAGCACCATCAATCCATGTGAAGTGCGACTTGAGCCACTGTACCATGCTTGCCTGCAGCAACCAAGCACACCTTGCCCTGAGCTGTGTTAAAATGCTAGTGCGAGGACGGGCAACTCGGTGTGCTTCGGAGCTGCAGGGGGGAATGAGCGGTCGATCAGCGGCGGCAGCGTGGGCGCCAGCCAGGGGGCAAGTGCAACTGCGGCCACTCGGCCCGTCGTTCCGTTTACTACTCCTGTCGCTCCTCCTGAGCGCAGAAGCGCCCCGGGAAGTCGCCCGAGCGCAGCGCACTTCAAAGGACCGCGGCGGGCGCCTGGGGTGCCGCCGCTCTCACAGCAGCATGGCGTTCGCGCTGGCTGGCAGCCAGCCACGGGGGCCGTTCACTGCAGGCCGCGTGCTGGCTGCGGCAGTGGCCGCGCTCGTAGCGCTTCTGCTCGTCCTAGCTGCGCTGCGCCCGGGCCACCGAGACCAGCTGGTGGCCGGCATCACAACGGCGGTGGGGTCGCTGCGGCCTCGAGCGCCAGAGCTAGCGCCGCTGCCGCCGTGCAACGCCACCGCCGTCACGGCACCGGAGCCTGCAGCGGCACCGCAGCCGGCAGCAGCAGCACAGCCAGTGGCACCCGCTAGCACAGCGACAGCTGCCGCAGCGTCCGAAGCACCGGCAGCTGACAGCAACGCCACCAGGCTCATTAGAGGCGCGGTGCCGCAGCTGCCGCAGGTGAGTGCGACCGATTGCTGCCTGAGTCGTTGGATCCCAGTGTGCATGTATCCCTCTTCGTGCGGCTGCTCAACGCCCCTGCGGGCCAGCACCCACCTGCCCTTCCTTTCTCCCCTGCCCTGCCGACAGTACAAGCGCGCCATTGTGCAGCAGATGTGGCAGTATCAGCCGTTCCTGTCGCAGCGTTCGCTGCGCCGCGGGCTGTACAGCCTGGGGGATCCGGCCCGCATGCGCCGCTTCGTCCACAAGCTGCTGTCGGGTGCGCTGCGCTGTGCACGGTGGTGCAAGTTGTGTGCGGCATGCAGGTGTGGCACGGGTGGCTCCTGCCCTGCTGTACTGGCTTGCTGCTTTTTGCAGTCGCAGATTTGGGCTGAACATGCTGTGCGCTTTTAGGAATCCTGCATGCCTGCTGCCGCCTGCGTTTGTTGCAGGCGATCCAGTCTCCGTGTCGATGCTGGGCGGCTCTGTGACAGCGGGGCAGGGCGCCATGCACGGTAAGGCTACCGCAATGCCACAGCACAGGGCAGCTGCTACAGCTGGAGTGCTGTGCTGCCTGAGCTGGGGCTTTTGCTGCCGTCCTTGCAGCTGGGTGCGCCCACTGCCACTGCAGCCCGTCGCCTGTCGGTGTGCTAAGCCTGCCTCCCCCAACGGTATGTATTCCTGCCGCTATTGTGCTGCTGCAGGTGGGCCGTATGTCGCGCGGTGGTTCAATTGGCTGAAGGAGATCTCAGAGGCTGAAGGATTGCCGGCTAATCACACGCTCAAGAATCCAGCCTTTGGAGGCAGCACCTCGGGTATGGGCATGCCGGCTCTTGCGTGGTGCTGTGCTGAGGCGCTGCTGTGCTGCTGCTGCTTGCTTTGAGTGGCATTATTGGCAGCAATTGTGGTGGAGCGTTGCCCTGCGCCCGCTGCTAATTATGCTGCTGCTTGATAATGCTGCTTCTTGCCGCTGCTGTGCCCGCTGACTGCCTCTTCCACTGTGCCCACCGCGGCAAATCTGCGGCGGCGAATGATGGCTTGGCGTGCCTGCCCACCCCTTGTGCAGCCATCTTCACTGTGTGTGTGAACGACATGGTGCAGGAGGACGCCGATCTGGTCGTTGTGGAGGCAAGTGTGAACCGTTTGGGCGGCTTGCATCTCTGTGCTTTGATGACAANCCCAACCCCACCACACACATGTTTACAGGGNGTTTCCCATGCGCAGCAAATTGTTCCACTGCCTGCTGGGCTCCCTTGCTGAGACTGATCTGCCGAGGTGCCTCAGCTGGCTGAGCTGCCCTGCGCTGGCTGCCCGCTGCCGTGTTGCAGTTCAGCCTGAACGACGACCCCGGATCCAGCGGCAAGTACAAGGAGAACGCGCTGCGGCTGAGCATGGAGCGMCTGATGCGCAAGCTGCTGGCCCTGCCCAACAAGTGAGAACGCATGCCGAGGTGTTCGTGTTGTACAATGCTTTGTGCAGCGCCTGCTCACAAGCTGCTGGCTGGGGCCCGGCAGGCGAGGCTTCTGATCGCAAGGTCATTTGCTCGTATGTTCTTTACAGAGCTGCTTGACGGCTGTCCGCTGCACTGGTGCCTGCTGCTTGGGCTCACACTCGCTCCCTCGGTTGCCCTTGCCTCTGACTTGCGATGCAGGCCGGCAGTTGTCGTGCTCAACCATTACGGCTGGCTAGTCTGCAGGCAGCCCGGCAGCAACCTGGCCTCGTATGCATGCAGCGCCGAGAACGATTTCAACGTGCTTGGTGAGTAGCCAGACCCGGCCTGAGTTGCAGCACCTCACTTGCAAACCGCGGCTGTTGGTTGGCCTGGCGGCACTGCATTAGGACATTTCCCATCTGCAAGCCCCTCACCCCGCCCCTTTTGCAGGGCAGTACTACGGGCTGCCATCCCTGTCCATCCGCGCCGCTGCTTACCACCTGATGGCCCAGAATGTGTCGGGGTACCAAGGTAGGCACCCAGGGCTTGTTGCAGGTTACTGCTTCGGGGCAAGTGAGCGATGCTGAACCCACAATGACAACCTTTGGCCGATGCTCCATGTGGGCGGTTCACGCAGCAAGCTGCTGCGCCTGGTATGCGTCCGGTTCACGACCTCTTGTTCTCTGATTGGCTGCAGCGTACGGTCCGTACCGGGATCATGGCAAGGACGCGAACGAAAGCGACCTGTACTACTTTGGTGCGCTTCTGTGCACTTTGATTTCACTGCCATGGCCTCTGGGCTGCTTGCTTCTGGTCACGTTGCGTCTTGGGCTGGAAACGTTCCTGCATGGCCAGCTGCTGCAGCCGGGCCGCAACCAAACACGCTAGGCCAGTTCGCTCTGAGGTACCGCCAACAGCCTGCTCCTGCATGTGTGCTGGCAACACATTGCAAAAGCAGCAATGCGTATCCCGCTGCTGCCGCCCCGCTGCTGTCGCCAGATGAGGTGCACCCCCAGGACCGTACCGGACACTGGGCACTGGCGGACCTGTTAGTCACGCTCACGCAGGTGGGCTGCCAGAAATGCCAGGAGCCCTGCTGATTTGCTGGCGGAAACAGGGGCAGCCTGTTGGCATGATGGATGGACTGCGTTGCAAGCCAGCAGGGCGGGTGCGCTGTGCGCCACAGCAGCTGCCGCCGCTGCTGGCTTATGTTGGGAGTCCCAGGACGTCTGTTGCTTTGCAGGAGACGTCAGTGGGACTAGCAGCGCGGCCGCTGGGTGTGGATGATGAGGAGATTGCGCATGTGAGTCTTGCTGAATTGGTTGCAGGGGCCGGTTGAGCAGCTGCCGGCTTGGCAGCTTTGCTGCGGCCCTCCGGACTCCCAAACACGCTGCTGCACTAAACAACCGTTCTGCTCTACTGGTCACTCCTGCAGGAGCCGCTGCCGGCACCCATGACCCCCNGGCAACTACGAGCGGCGTGCGTCCGCCTGCCTGCTGCAGCGGGCGTTTGAGAAGGTGGTTGTCCAGCAGCAAGGCTTTGAATGGTGAGCGCGGCGGTCTTCAGTTCTGCCTCACCTGGGATGCTACTGTGCCTGCATGCCTTGTTCCCCTGCACTTGAGACACGTGTTCACTGTTGCTTGCGGGCCGTTCGTTCGTGGGGCCGCTATTTCGGACCGAAGCCTGGCTCCGGTTTGGTTCCTCTCCAAACAAAGCCCTCCCTGCCTCTCCCTGCAGGAAGAATGAGCGGCCGAAGGCGGAGTTTGCAAACCAGAAGTGGGGCTGGATTGCAACTGTCCCTGGCTCCTGGGCTGAGCTGGAGGTTGACACTACCACCGGAATGCAGGTAAGGGCCCCAAACTGGAATTATTTTGCTGATGTTTCCAGTGAGGCCATGATGCCGTCGAGCTACGGGCATGAGGGCCCTGCCTCTGCAACGCAACCCTGCGGCAGGCAACACAGCGGTGTGGCCCTGAAGCTGCTTGCACGCACCGTTCCGACGAGCTAGGATGGTTTCACTCCAGCCAGCTAACTGAAGCCTGCGGCCCTCTCCCTGCGCAGGGCGACCTGGCAGCTGAGCAGAATGATGTGATGCTGACGCATCTCATCAGCTACGAGCACATGGGGAAGGCCAAGGTGGAATGCATCTCCGGCTGCACGTGAGTGGGGTGCACACAAGCGTGTCAGGCTGCACGGGTGCAAGCCAGCCCTGCTTTGCCTGCTAGGCACGGATGCAGGCGTAACAGGTGGCCAAGCAACGCCGGCCGCTGAAGCTCATCAGGATAACATGGCTATACATGTACTCGACATCACAGCAACTGGGCTGCGCTGGCCGCCGCCCTGCAGGTGTGAGCCCACCGAGTTCAACGGCCATGTGCAGGACAAAGTGTCCCTCACCGCGCTGCACCGCTTCCCGGTGGGTGGCGCTGGCTGGACGGGAGGATCGCAGTGGTGCACAATATCAAACGACCACAATCACTCTGCAACACCACGAGGCACACAGCAGCCAAATAGCGCTCAGCCATCTTCGGTCGAGTCCTGCCCCTAATGCTCACCACGCTGCCTGCTGACTGCTGCTGCCTGCCTTGGCTGCAGGCCAGCCAGAGCGAGAAGTGCCGGATACGGGTGACGGTGCTGAACGAAACCGCCAGCCCAGATGGGGAGCACAAGGTGGGTTTGATGGGCGGGCATGCAATTGGGAGGGGCAGGGGTGGGTGGGGGTCCGCTGCCCAGGAGGCCTGGCTGGCCTCTGCTGTTGAGTGCTGCATGCAGATGCCCCTGTTGGGTGTTGCCTGCAACAATTGCACACACCTGCTCAGCCATGCGCCCTTGTGTGGGCACGACGATCCTTAACACGCACACTGCAAATGCAGCCTCTCGCCCGTTTCTTATCGGATCCGTTTGCTGCCTGCTCTGCAGGTCAAGCTGGTGGGTGTGATGGTCATTGAAGCAAAGTCGAACATGTGGGGCCTGCTGGGCGTGCAGCTGGACTTGTTTGCAAACAAGGGAATCGGCGAGCTGCCGGCGCCAGAGGAGCAGCAGCCACAGCCGGAGCAGCAGGTGCAGCAGGCGGAGCAGCAAGCACAGCCGGAAAACCAGCAGCCGGAACAGCAGCAGGCGCAGCAGCAGCAGCAGCAGGCGCAGCAACCAGAACGGCGCAGAAGGGGGCGCAGATGACTGGCCAAATGACCCGCTGCTCAACTTTGTGACGCATGATACAATTTTTGAAAGGGCTCAGAATCAATCTCCGTGACAGCAACCACTGGCAAGCCATTGCTCACCCCTTGTACTCTTTAATTTATTCCATCCATCATTTGAGTGCCCATTGCCTCACCTGCTCTCCTTCAACTTGACCCGCGCTGCTGGTATCATTGTGTGGCAAGCATTGTTACACATGGTTTTTCCATTGCAGTGTGAGCAGAGTGTAGTGAGCAGAGCTTCTGCTTCCCGGGCATGCAGGGCAGGCCAAAAGCTGATGGCAGCCTTGTTGCCCTGCCCGACAGACAGGCGGCATCACGCGCACATGCCACATGCGCCGCCTCTCGCGCGCATACCAGCAGCCGGCTTATTGACATTTGCTTCCCTCCCCCGCAGGCTGAGCATGCATGGCTCATGGCGTGATCGCGGCGGCAGTGTGGGCAGCGGCAGCGTGGCGGCAGCCAGCAGGGGCAAGTGCCTGTCCGCGAACGGGCCATCTCTTCGGTTTTTCGCTCCTGTAGCATCGTGGCCTGGAGGCCTAAAGAAGCGCTGACGAGCGCAGCCCACTTCAAAGGGTCGCGGTGGGGGCGCCTGAGCGGTCACGTTAAACAGCATGGCGTTCGCGCTGGCGGGCAGCCAGCCACGCGGGCCGTTCACCGCAGGCCGCGTGCTGGCTGCGGCGGTGGCCGCACTCGTCGCGCTTCTGCTCGTCCTGGCTGCGCTTCGCCCGGGCCACCGAGATCAGCTGGTGGCAGGGCTCACCACGGCGGTGGGGTCGCTGCGGCCTCGAGCGCCAGAGCTAGCGCCGCTGCYGCCGTGCAACGCCACCGCCGTCACGGCACCGGAGCCTGCAGTGGCACCGCAGCCGGCAGCAGCAGCACAGCCAGTGGCACCCGCTAGCACAGCAACGGCTGCCGCAGCGCTTGAAGCACCACCATCTGACAGCAACGCCACCAGGCTAATTGGAGGCGCGGTGCCACAGCTGCCGCAGGTGCGTTGGATTCCCCAGTGTGCATCGCTTTTACCCGCTTTGCAGCCGCCCAGCACCCTTGCGGGCCAGCACCCACCTGCTCCTCTGCTCTCCCTTGCTCTGCCAACAGTACAAACGCGGTATCGTGCAGCAGATGTGGCAGTACCAGCCGTTCCTGTCTCCACGCTCGCTGCGGCGCGGGCTGTACAGCCTGGGGGATCCGGCCCGCATGCGCCGCTTCGTCCACAAGCTGCTGTCGGGTGCGCTTTGCAGTGCACAGTGCCCCGCTGCTGGGTGGCTGCAGCCGGCCCGCCTGGGCGCCCTGCGCAAGACGCACACAGCCGTGCCTGGCATTGCTCTTCTTTCGGCCTGTCGTCGCCTGCAGGTATCTGTTAGTCTACCTGCTCGGTCGTTGCTGCCTTGCTGCCCAGTCCTGCTTCCCGTGTTGTTGCAGGCTTGCGCTGCGTTTATGCATTGCACTGTTGACCCAGCATGCCTGCCGTTTGCCTGGTGCTGTTGCAGGCGACCCAGTATCTGTTTCAACGTTGGGTGGCTCGGTGACGGCGGGGCAGGGCGCCTTGCATGGTGAGAATGCCAGGGTGCCACAGCATAGCCCAGCTGCTTTGGCTAGAGTGCTGCCCTCGACATGCAGGAGCCGTTGCTGATGCAGCTGCTTAGCACGGCCGCTGCCGCTGTGTCCTTTGCCTGGCCTGGTGCAAGCACAACTTGCCACCCTGCATCATGCCGCTGCTGCCATGCTGCTGCAGGCGGGCCGTACGTGGTGCGGTGGTTCAACTGGCTGACGCAGATCTCGACGGTTGAAGGGGTGGCAGTCAATCACACGCTGAAGGACCCGGCGTTTGGGGGCGGCACGTCAGGTGTGCGGGCGCAGGCATTTGCGTACTGCATGGTGCTACTGCCGCTGCTGCCGCCGCCGCTGCTGCTGCTGCTGCGGGTTTGATGGTGGTGCTCGGCTTGGTTGGGTGGTGGCAAACTCCATGAGTCCTGCTGCTGCCTCTGCAATGCTGGCGGTTGCGACAGGCTGCCGCTTGTGCACCCATTGGCCTTGCCGTCTGCCCTTGCGGCAGCAATGGATCGCGATTGCGAGGCGGCGTGACTGTGCAGAGCATGCTCACCCACTCCCTGTGCAGCCATCTTCACGGTGTGTGTGAACGACATGGTGCAGGAGGACGCCGATCTTATTGTGGTGGAGGCAAGTGCAATCAGCTGCGGTGCCGTCCTGTGCTGGTGTCTTTTAACACACGGGTACACACAGGTACACAGCATTATCCTTCTTCCACACTCTGCTGCTCCTGCTTGGCTCACTGCCATGCCTGGTCCGCTCAGCCGGCTGAGCCGCCCTGCGCTGGCTGCCCGCCGTTTTGTGCGCAGTTCAGCTTCAACGACGACCCAGGATCCAGCGGCAAGTATAAGGAGAACGCGCTGCGGCTGAGCATGGAGCGACTGATGCGCAAGCTGCTGGCCCTGCCCAACAAGTGAGAGCGCTGGTCACGACCTGGTTGGGCGTCAAAGCGCAGCGGCTTAGCTGGCTTGCCTTTGGTTTGGTCTGGCTCGGGTCCGCAAAACCGTGTTCTTTGGGGTCCGCCAAACCGTAGTCTCCTGCTGCTTGCACTCACGCCTGTCTCCATTCCTACTCCGGTGCCTCACGTGCGCTGCAGGCCGGCAGTCGTGGTGCTTAGTCATTATGCCTGGCTGCGGTGCGGGCAGCCAGGCAGCAACTTGGCCTCGTATGCATGCAGTGCAGAGAACGATTTCAACGTGCTTGGTGAGACGCCAGGTTTGCATTGCAGCACCTTGCTCGCAAACTGCTGCCGTTGACAGGCCCGGCGGTACATGCTGCACAAACACACGTTCGACCTGTAAGCCCAATGTCGGTTTGCCGGACCTGCACCGCCAATCCTGTTATGCTTAGTTGGCGACCTTCACCTTCTTTCCACCTATACAGGGCAGTACTACGGGCTCCCCTCCCTGTCCATCCGTGCCGCTGCATACCACCTGATGGCCCAGAATGTGTCGGGGTACCAAGGTGAGCGCCCAGGTTTTTAAAGGTCAATGTTGCGGGGGTCAGCGAGCGATGCTGGCACCCACATTGACTTTGACAACCTGTGACCAATGCACCTTGGGCGGTTCATGCAACAAGCTGCTGCGCCTGATGCATCTGGCTCATGGCCTCTTGTTTTCTCATTGGCTGCAGCCCACATTCCGTACCGGGAACATGAAAAAGAGGCCAACGAACGCGACCTATATTACTTTGGTGGGTTGCTGTGTGCCGCAGCCAGCTGCCATGGCCCCGGGATGCTTGGTTCTAGTGCCATTCATGTGCCGGCACCTCACGCTTGGCATGCCTGTCTGCGCACGCGCCCCGCCGCCGCTGAGCCGCCGCCTGATCAGGCTCGCCTCCCAGCGTGCACAGCTTGCTCGTTACATGCACGCTTGACAGCGTTGCAATCGTTCCTGCCGCTGCTGCCCCTGTGCTGTTTTCAGATGCGGTGCACCCCCAGGACCGAACTGGCCACTGGGCCATGGCAGACCTCCTGGTTGCGCTCACGCAGGCGAGTCACCACCGCACCAGCAGCCCGGCTGCTCTGCTTGAAGCTGCAGCTGCCGCCGGGCCGGAAGGAGTGCCTTGCCCGCCAGCAGAGCGGGCAGACCACTTGGCACAGCTGCCGGGGGTGTTGCTGAACTTGTTGCTGAGGTGCGGTATTGGCTTGTGGAATTTGGTGGTGCCGCGGCTGCTGCTGGCTAATGACGGCACTCCCAGCAACGTTCGTTGCTTTGCAGGAGACGGCGGTGGGGCTTGCGTCACGGCCCCTGGGTGTGGAGGATGAGGAGGTGGCGCAGGTGAACCGCTTGCTGAGTTGGTTGCAGGGGAGTTGGTTGAGCAGCTGCCGGATTGGCAGCTTTGCTGCAGCCCTCATCAATCCCAAACGCACTGCTGCACCGAACAACGTTCTGCTCTACTGGTCACTCCTGCAGGAGCCGCTGCCGGCGCCCATGACACCTGGCAACTACGAGCGGCGTGCGTCCGCCTGCCTGCTGCAGCGGGCGTTTGAAAAAGTTGTTGTTCAGCAGCAAGGATTTGAGTGGTGARCGCAGCGGCTACNAGATTTCTGTTTGCAGGGTCGCTCTGTTTTGGCTGCCCACACCTTTCTGCCCGACACGCGTGAATCACGGCAACTGGCAGGCAGCGCCTGTGTGCAGCCACTGCTCTGTCCCAGCCTTGCTGTGCTGCGCCCGTCCATCCAAGACTTCGTCCCCCTTCCCTGCCCTGCCCGCAGGAAGAACGAGCGGCCCGACGCCGCGCTTGCAAACCAGAAGTGGGGCTGGATTGCAACCGCTCCCGGCTCCTGGGCTGAGCTTGAAGTAGATACAACGACGGAGGTGCAGGTGAGAGCAGGATGAAACATTATAGTTAATCAGGTGATTACGGTATCGGCCGGAATGGAAGGGTGCGGCGACACTCTGACATTGCACCTCGTGAATCACCGGTTGGAAGGGGCGCATCAGGCAGATTGTTGCGCAGAGGCTCAGGCGCGGCCCGAACCGAACCAGCAGCCCAGAGTTGAACCAGCAGCCCAGCCAGTCTAGTTCCACGGCAAGAGAGCGAATGCGAGCTGTGCCTGCCGCGTCCGTCCCTGCGCAGGGCGACCTGGCGGCGGAGCAGAATGATGTGATGCTGACGCATCTCATCAGCTACGAGCACATGGGGAAGGCCAAGGTGGAATGTATCTCCGGCTGCACGTGAGCAAACCACCCATGCTGTGCATGCTTTGCATGCTTGCTGTGCGCGCACTGCGCAGCGCCGGCAGCGGTTGGTTAGCTGTTTTCTGTGCCGTAGGCGCGCGCCCCCCGCTATGTCTGGCTTGCACAGCAGGGCAGGCCAGGCAGCACTGGCGGCCGAAAATCTGCACCGCTGCTTGGCCATGCTTGTGTCATAAAACCGCTGAGCTGCAGCTGCACTGCGCTGGCCGCCGCCCTGCAGGTGTGAGCCCTCAGAGTTCAACGGCCACGTGCAGGACAAGGTGTCACTGAGTTCGCTGCACCGCTTCCCGGTGGGTGGCACTGCATGGGCGGCACTTCAATCGGGATGGAATGGGGGCGCAGTGCGGCAAACAAGGCGTGGCTTCTGCCATGCCTCGAGCGCCGCTGCGTGGCGCTCCAACAGCAGCGGGCCTGCTCGGCAGGCTGCTGGCGCGCTGTGCCACCCGACAACCAGNCATGCAATTGCCTGTGCGCATCCGCAACTTCCGCCCGGATCACCCGCATTGTCCGCTGACTGCTGCTGCTGCTCGCCTTGGNTGCAGGCCAGCCAGAGCAAGAACTGCCGGATACGGGTGACAGTGCTGAATGAAACCACCAGCCCGGATGGAGAGCACAAGGTGGGTGGGTGGAGTGGCTCATGCTGGAAGGGTCGTTGGGCAGTGCTGCCGTGGGGAAGCATGGGCGGACACGGTTGCTGCCTTGCGTACAAGGCGAGGCTGCCCTCAACATGCGTGGTGCGCTTGATTGCGTGCTGGGCTGGCCGCCCTGTGGGTTGCAGCNAATCCAATTCAATCCACTCAGGCGCCCCCTTGCCNTGCTCTGCAGGTCAAGCTGATGGGTGTGATGGTGATCGAGGCAAAANTCAAACATTATGGGCATCCAGGGGATCCAGATTGACTTGNTTTGCAAACAAAGGAATAGGCGAGCTGCCSGCGCCCCAAGAGCAGCAGCAGCAGGCNGAGCAGCAGCAGGCGGAGCAGCAGCAGGCGGAGCAACAACAACCACAGCAGMAGGCGGAGCAGCAGCAACAGCCAGAGAAACGAAGAAGAGGAAGCAGATGACCAGGCGCCCACCTCTGTGGCATGTGATACCATTTGATTGCCATTGTCTGCTAACCCTCCGTACTGTTTGATTTACTCTCCGTCCAGCATTTGAGCGCCCATTCCCTCGCCCGCCCTCTCTGTGCATTCAAACCGCCCTGTCCGTACCATTACAAGCTGTCATACGAATCTTTAATGTGCACTTTTCCGTTGCAACAGCACAAGCATCTGTGGAACTTTAAGCCAGAACACTTGGCGCAACAAACATGGTCGGGTGACCACCACGCTGCACCCCTCAATCGCTGCCGCTAACAGTGCCGCCACCAGGACCGCCCGCTGCCGCACCCTTGCCGCGCCGCCGCTGCCGCCTCTTCTTCAGAGCAGGCTGCTCGCCGCCCTCCCCACCAGCCGCCGCTGCCTGCTTCTGCTGCTTGGGTTCGCCGCCGCCGCTGGCACCGCCGCCGGCACCAGTCCCCGCTGCCGCCTTCTTGGCCTTTTTCGGCTTCTGCACGGACAGCGGGTTGGGCCCCTTTGCTTTCTTGCGGCGCAGCTGCGGCCGCGCGCGCTGCTCCTGCTGCGCAGCCGCCACCTCGGCCAGCGCGGCGCTCTTCAGCTCGGTTTCGCTCGGGGCCATGTGCCGCTTTTCTTCCTGGGAGGGAAAAGACGTTTGCAAGGGGCGCGGGTGGGGTGCAAGGTTTGCAAACAGCAAAGCAGACTGGCTGCAATGGACACATTGGGGACCCGCGCGAGGGTGTAGCCGGCAAGCCGCTGGCTGGCACAGCACGCACGGCATGACCAGTGCGCCTCTTGATCATCCATGCGCCGCCCCGCTCCCGGCTTCTGATGCAGTGCTCCCCCCACATCCARGCCAGCATTCAGTGCGCACCTGCTTGGCTGCCTGCTTCTGCAGCTCGCTGGGCGTCTCCAGGTGCACGCCGTTGACGCTGGCAAACAGCACCGCGCCGCCCGGCACCGCCATGCACGCGCGCTGCGGCAGGAGGGGGAATCCGTCCATGTGAAAGTTAGATACAAAGGCCCCGCACTGCCATGCATGCGCGCTGCGGCAGGGAGGGGGCACCTAATGGCGAGAGTGCATGGGAGTCGGAAAGGTACATTGAGACGGCCCTTTGCACTGGCACACAGTGCAGCCATGGGGCACGCACGGCCACCCCCAGCTGACTCCAGGGCGGGGGATGCCCGGCGAGCACAGCACTATCGAGCGCAGCGCAGCGCGATCCTGCAGCCTGCTGACCAGGCAGGAGCCTAACCAAGTGCGGAATGGCACATGCCAAAGGCACATGCCAAAGGCAGCGGGCGCACCTGCAGGGCGCGATCCTGAGTGGCCACGAAAAAGTGCTCCCCATTCTTGTCGCCTGCAGCACAGGGGAGAGCATAGCCGTACATATGCAACGTAAATGCCATTGTGCTTACGGGGCAAAAGCGCTCCTGTGCTGGCGTGCGGTTTGGGCCGCGGCAGCCAATCAAAAAAGCACTGCTATNCCCCAAGCAGGGCTGGAGACCAGCGGCACACCACAGCAGCATAGCAAATCACACTCGCAACACACANCCCAGCTGTGCGCGCAGGCAGTCGGCCGCTGAGCACTTGTCCTCATGTCCGCACTTGTGCAGCGGGTAGCGCTTGAGCAGCAGGCGGGCGGCTGCGGGGCGACAGAGGACAAATGGATGCCAATGGTAAGCGCGACATGGTTTGTGCAGTGACGAGCGCGGCAAGTCGTGGGCAGCGGTTGAAACAGCTGGCACGCGGCTGCAACACAGCAGAGCACAGCATCAGCGAACCACTCCGCCCAGTTCAGCCCAGCGATGGGGAGCGGCTCGATCAGATATGCACGATCAATGAGCTGCAATGCCCAACTGCAGACAAGCTGTGCACCAGCAGTTGCGGCAGCCACTTGCGTGTGAAATCCTTGCCCAGCTTCTTCAGCTCGGCCTGCAGGCACAGGAAACCAGGTGGCAACATGCCCTCAGCACAAGGTACATTCCTGGCTNGATAAGCAGAGGGGTGCATGGGATGGGAGCAGCTGTGTGCTGCACCAGCTGCCAGCACTGCTGCCCTTGTGGACAAGTCCACCTGCGGCTACAACGTGGCTGGCACGCACATGTGGCACACACGGCATGGCGCACATGGCATGCTCACAAAACACAGCCTGCCCGCCCTGCTTGCCTGCACGCAGGGCGTGGTGTAGCACTTGACTGCATCGCCCAGCAGGCGGGCAATCAGATCTTTGCTCTCCCCCTTCCTGCGGTGCGGTGTGCGCAAAGGAGGCTGAGCAGGTGCGCAAGCTTTTGCAGCATCACTTCATCAGGCGCAGCAACACGACAGCAGTGGCTGCGTGCTCATTCGACAAGGCTGCAGCACAGCAGGCCCACTCCTCACTTCATCTGGTCCAGCGAGTGCACAAAGTTGCCGTCCAGCAGCACCTGCAAGATACAACGATAGGAAGGAAGGCAATAGGCATGAGATCAGCAGGGCGCAGAGCAGGCGCACCCTTCCACCAGCCCGCCCTGGCTGCACCGCCCAGCAGCCACCTTCCCCCCCAGGTACTCGCCTTGTAGGGCGGGCGGAAGCCGTGTGTGATGCGATAGAAGCGCAGCGCGCGCCGCGTGTGCTTATGCTTCTTGCGCCGCATCGCCGCCCTGCTTTACCGGCGCCTCCTGCCGCTCAAGGCCGCCTGCTGCCGCGCTTGGTCACCACCCTGCTGCTTGGCTTGCTGGCTGTCACGAGTAACTGCTTGCAGTAGGTGCAGTCGAACAGGCCCGGGGCTGCTTACTACGGCAGGCAGGAAAGCAGACTGCTTGGGGTGAGCAGCCAAGCAGCGGCGGCGGTGGCGGCAGTGGCGGCCGGCACGCCCTGGCGCGGCGGCGAGCGGTATGCATGGCACCGACGTGCAGTACCGACCACTCTAAAGCTGTTTGCAACGCGAAAAGCCCAGGCGCGACACCGCCCGGCGGCAGCAAGCCTGCTTCTGCGCACCTGAAACTGCGCAGCTATGCTGCAGAACAAGTCGGTGAAGCCGAGAACAACGCTGCCGCCTCGCGCCGCCACGCCATGCATGCGCCGCCGCTGCCTGCCGACCGCCCGCCTGGCCGTGATAACAGGGTGCACTTCCATGAGTGAGCATCTTCCCATGTTTTGAGTCTATTCTAACGGAATACATGCAGTGCGTTCACATAAGATGGCTGTCCCACCATCAATTGCCACTCTGGCTGCCGGGCATGGCTGGCCATACACTGGAACAGCGGCAGACGATGCTGAGGCAAAACAGAAAGCACCGTGCAGCAATGCCAAATACAGAGTGAACGCAAGTGATTTGCAAACGAAGCAGTATACAGAATGATCAGCAGGGACAAAAAATCAGAACCAGAAACAAACGACCTTGAAATCACGGCTGGCTGTGCTCCTTCGGCGGCTGTGCCCAGCGCTGCCCGCTCTCCGTCTCCGGCCAGGCGTCCAGCCACTGCCGGATGTAGGCCAGCGCTGCATCGTCGTCTTCCGGCAGGCGGCCCTGGCTGGCGTGCCGCCGCATGCTGCGCAGCAGGTGTGGCAGGCCCAGCTTCGTATAGGTCAGCACAATGCCGCCGTCGTCGTGGCGCGACACCGGCACGCCGTGCTCGGTCAGCAGGAAGTAGCGGCCCGCTATGACTGTCGTGCTGTATCGAATGTAGTCAATCTGGGACTCCGACAGTGCGCGTTCCAGGGGCACGCCGCCCACCTGCAGGAGGCATTTGACGGCATCATATGTGAGTTCAGGGTCCCCCTGCACCCAAACGCTGTAACGTGTCGTCAACCAAGCAGGCTGTATGCACTGCCTGCTAACAAGCACAGGTTCAGGCATGACAGCAGCCTGACCAACCAACAAACACCCACCCACCTGGGCCAAGAAGGCCAGCTTGTGCTGGGTCAGCGGGTCAGCCAGGTTGCCAAAGAACGGTCCTGGCCGAGCGGCAAACAGCGCCAAAAACTTCTCTTGGCTGAGGCTAAGCGGTGCGCTTGTGAACAAGCGCTTGTTGGCTTGCAGGATGTCGGCTGATGCTGCCAGCAGCGCTGGTGCCTTGCTCACAGCTGCAAGCAGCTGACTAGGCTGGGGGANCCAGCCGCGCAGCACATTGGCGGCAGGCTGATACCGCGCGTCGTTATGCATCAGCACNATCGGTNCCCGNTGCACCAGCTGCTGCAGCTGGGCCGNCGGCAGGGCACCTGCCCAGGCTGCCTGCAGGGCTGCCACCTTGCTGTCTAGCGTTGCTGCTTTCCAACTCAAGAGTGACGGGGCCGCCCGCAGCATGTCAGCAGCTGCCTCCCTGCTGCCTGCAAAGCTGACCAGCCATGCAACAGCCGCTGTTATCGTGTCTGCTGTGCTCGTGAACGCCGCCCCCGCCGCAATCAGCCGCCCCACATCTGCAGCCAACAAGCCCAGCTGTCCCTGCTGCAGCGCTGCCACCTTGCCGGGCAGGTCGGGCACCCACAGCAGCAGATACCTGCTGGGCTGGCCGCTGAGCAGTGCTGCCATAGACTCGCTGCTCTTCAGCGCCCGCTGCTTGCTTTCCCTGCACTGCCGCTGGTAGGCCGCTAGGAGGCTGTCTGCCAGCTGCTAGTGGGCCTCAAACGCTGGCTGCCAGGTGGGCCACTGCCGGATGGTTGAGGCATCCCTCCTGCAGATGCGCTCCACCAGCTGCGCCGTCTTGACTGGCTGCATGCCGCGGCCAACAAACCACTGCAGCAATGGGGGCACCAGCCGATCTGCCGCTGCACCTAGCTTGGCAGACAGTTTGCCCGCCAGCTCCGCTGCTTCTGCCTGGCTGATGCCGCCCTGCTGCTGCAGGTATGCCTCCAGCCGCTGCTGTGCCGCTGCAATGTCCTCCTCACTGTCCTTGCTAATGAGCGAGGGGCGGCCGCTGCGGTGTCGGCTGCTTGTAACGCTGGCCGGGGTTTTCCCGCTCATGCCAGCGGCTTGCAGCAGCTGGTAAGGCGGCAACTTTGCAGGCTGGTGCCTGCGAGCAGGCAGCGTGGGAGTTGAGCAGGGTGTGAGGGAGACCTGGGGCAGCTGACGAAGAGTGCGGCAGGAGCGTACGTCACAGCAGTTCAATGGGCATCCCACCTGTCGGCTGCGGGCTGGGAGAGCGACCAGGCGAAGCTGCCCAAGGTCAAAGTGCGCAGGCCGCCGATCGCTGTGCCGCTGCCGCTGCCGCCGGCGGCGAGCGGCGGGGGACCAAGTTGCACGCCAGCCGGAGCACAGTTGRGCGCCTCCGATGCGACATCGCGCCTGCAGGCAGCGGGAAGGCAGCGCAGGAGGCAGGGTTGGAAATGGTGCCGCGGTGCAGAGGCTGCAGCTCCGCTACAGTAGGGGCCTGATCAGCTGCGCACCTGCGGGACAGGCGCGCCAGCAGCCCCAGGGAGGCCCCCGCCCGCCGCATCGCCGCTTAGCAGCCTGGGTGAAGGCCGCTGCAGTCGTTCAGGCCTCAGTGCAACCCACGAGGATGTTAGGCAGCGGCACAAGGCAGAAGCGACGCTGTTCCCGCCCTGCCTGGCCAGGCGGCGCCTGGCAACCGGCACGCTGCGGCAGGAGAGCAGCAGACCTGGGTTGGAAGATCTCTTTGCGGCCGGATCATGCATAACATAAACCTGGCGCAGCGGTGTTGCAGGAGGTGCATGAAAATGTACGGGAAATGGGTACATGCAACAGGTGTGGCTAGTCTACTTGCATGGGCGCAGGGTCTGCGGCAGCACCCGGCTTGTCTTTTCCTGAGCCTGACATGCCCACCGCTGCACCCACTGCAGGGGCTGCATGCTGCCGCTTGGCCGGTGGCTGCTGCCCAGCGGCGGCATCTGGGCCCGATGGCCCCTGCCCGCCGCTGCTGCCGGCCGCTGTGGCTCCTCCCGCTGCTGATGGCGGCGGCCCTTCTCCCGCACCACTGCTGCCGCCGCTTTCTTCGGCCAGCTTGCGCTTGCGAGGGCTGCCGGCCGGCTTGCTGCGGGCTGCGGGCGCATCCCCTGCTCCAGCAGCTGCCGCAGCAGGCGGCTTGCCTGCCTCGCGACTGCCATTGGCTGCGGCAGGAGCCCGCTCTGCTGCCGGCGGCGCTACTGCCGGCAAAGTTGCTGCCCGCCCTCCTGCTGCTGCGGGTGCCGCCGCCTGTGCGCTGGCCGCGGCTGCAGCTGGAGGTGCCGCCGCCTGGGACTTGCCCTCGGCAGCTGGCTTGGTGCTGCCCTGCTGCGGCGCCTGCGCTGCATCCGGTGCACCTCCAGCCGCCGCSGSCCCTGCTTGGGTGCGCCGCCGGCGGGCGCGCCGCCACCTGCTGTGCTGCCGCTGCCACGTGGACTGGTGGGCAGGCCAGTCGCTGAAGGCGGGCGCTTGACGCCGCCCATTTTGGCAAACACGTCGCACTCTTCTAGTGCCGCAGCTGGCTTGCCTGAGGGCCGTGCCTTGGGCTGCTGCTGCTGCTGCTGCTGCTGCTGCGCCGGAGGGGCTTGGTTGGAGCCCTGCTGCTTGCCGGCGGGCGGCGAGGCCGCCTGTTGCTGCTTGCCAGCAGGTGGCTGGCTCGCCTCCTGCTTCGGCTCCTGCTTAATCTCCTGCTGGACCTCCTGCTTCACCGCTGGTTTGCTGCCGCCCTCCTTGGCAGCCTGCTGCCCTGCGGGCGCTGCTGCCGCCGCTGGCTCAGCTTTGGGCTCCACCTTGGGTTCAGCTTTTGGCTCAACCTTCGGCTCAGCCTTCGGCTCAACCTTTGGCTCAGCTGCTGCTGCGGGCGGCTGCTTGCGCCGCTCCTGCTGCTTGCTGGGCTTCTCAGCAGAGCCCTCCTCGCTGCCGCTGCCCTCTGCAGGTTGGAAGGACAGCAGCCGATAGCAAAGCTTTCGATAATGCAAATCGGTGTGACAATGTTGCCGCCACCAGCCGATGCAGAGACGCACGACAGCATGGGCAAAATTTACTTGTCCATGCCCGCCACCTGCAATCCATTTCGCCCCTGCCATTCCATGCACCCAACCGATGGTCGCACTCGGCTTTGCATCCTGCTCCACACCACCCCAGGTTACACATAAATCCCACTCACCCGATCCGCTGTCCTCATCCTCGTCTTCCTCCTCGCTGCTGCTGCCGCTGCTGCGCCCGCGCCGCTCCCAGGCCCACATTTGAAGGCGCTTGAGCTCCCGCCCGCCCTTGCTGCCGCGCCGGCCGCTGCCGCCGTCCCGGGGAGAGGCAACCGCTGGGCCTTCATCCTCCGAGCCAGCGCCCTGCGGGAGTGTGCGGTTTGATAGGGGGAAGCAGAGTTGAAACAGAGTCGCTGGACGAGACAGGAGAGATGAAACAAGGCCTCTGCTTGCGCTGGGAGGGCAGCCACCCTGCTGGCCAAAAGGGCAGGCAGCATGGGCCACACTCAGCAGCAGCAGCAGCAGCAGCAGCAGGGCGCAAGAGCCTCAGAATGAGGCAACCGCATCCCCATTCTGCACCGGGTACCACCCAAAATAACAAGCAGAACTAGTTGAAGCCCAGCGGCAGCCGCACCTCTGCTGCCTTTGCTGCCTGGCGCTCCGCCCGACGGGCCTCCCGCCGCTGCCGCTCCTCTTTGTCACGCTCCCGGTCAGCCGCCGCCCTGCCGCCGCCGCTGGCTCGCCGCGCTGCCCCGCCCTCAGGCTTGCCTGGGCTGACGCCGCCGGGGCGCCGCCGCGGCGCCGCCGCCGGCCGCCCCGTCTCCGCGCTGCCTGGAGCATACCCCGCTCCCATGAGCCGCCCAGCCTTCAGCAGGCTGTAGTGGTGCCTGAACCACGACTCTAGGGGGTCCTCTGATCTGGAGGCGCCTCTCTGGTGCGCTTCCTTGCCGCTGCCCCCCCCAGCAGCACCCGGCGCGCCGCTGCTCACCCGCTCATCCTCGCTGTCCCCGCTGCCCTCCTGCTCCGCATCGCTGCTGCCGCTGCTGCTGCTGGCGTCGCCGCCGCCGCCGCGCCGGCGCGTTCCGCCCTCAGCGCCCAGGCCGCTCTTGCGGCCCATGCGGGGCTTGGGGGAGGCAGCTGTGTCGGCGGCGGCTGCTGCGTGCGCTTTGCGCAGGTCCGACTCGGTTCCCTCCTCTGCGGCGAGGCAGGGAGGTGAAGAGGTCGGCATGCATGCACCTACAGCTCCAGCAGATCCAGCAGTGAGCTGGCTGCAGGGCCCCAGCCAGCTGGCAACAGCGCCAGATGCTGTAAGCATGCTCGTCAGGCATCACAACTCTGCGCAAAGGAGCGAGTTATACTTGCGGCAAGCCCGCCCCAGCGGCCTGCACACACCTGTGCTGTGCTTGGTGCCGCGGCTGCGGGTGGCGCCGCCGGCGCTGCCTCGCGAGCGGCCGCTGCCACGCCGCTTGAAGCTGGCAACCCCCTCGCCCACTGGCTTGGGCTCCCAGCCGCCGTCTGCAGCGCGGGCACAGGACCATGGCAGGTGAGCAAGCTGGCCAGCAGGCAGCGGTTAAACAGGCAGCACACATCAGCAGCAGCATGCAGCCAAGTGCTTAAAGCACTGCCGCAGCAAAGCAGCCGCTGCAGGCGCAGCCAGCTGCTCTCAAGGCTGCTATGCAAGCAGCGTTTTGAGCGACACAGCACCCACTTAAGCCCTGACATGTAAGCAGCACCCACTTCAGCCCTCCCAATGGTAGTGCAGCACCCACCTGAGCCCTTGATGTAGCGCCAGTAGCGGGCCTCGAGACGGCCGCGCCAGATGCGGCTGCTGCGCTTGTCCACCCACTCCAGCCGCTCGTCCATCTTCTTGGTGGCTGCAGGGTGGGAATGTTCAGTTCAGTAAGACAAGTGAGGTGAATGACAGGCTGGTGAGCGTTTGATCAGCTGTGACTGGGAAACGAGGTTTGTGCTGGCTTGCCGCGCAAAACATGAACCATTCCCAGCTAAGCCAAGCCACCGCACCTGGAAACAGCACCCGGATCTCTGTGCTGCTCTCCCGCATGACCGAGGCTTGGTAGTAAACTCGGCTGCCTGCCACCAGCTCCATCATCGGCTTGTCGGGCCTGCAAGGCAGCCAGCAGGGCAGAGGGTCTTGCATCAGCAGGTGCAGTGGGGTGTAGCACAGTGGAGCAGGCAGCTTGTGCAGGCTGCGGGCGCTGCTGAGCAGCTGAGACATGCACAAAATGCCGCAGCGGCGGCGGCAGCGGCGGCGGCAGCGGCAGCGCAGCGATTACAGCAGGCAAGGCAGCAGCAACAGCAGCACGGCCACAGCAGCAGCGAGCAGGAGCAGCAACATTCTCAATAATGACTGCAAAGGGCGCATGCAGCACGCACCCTGTGGAGCAGTCGAAGGACGGCTGGTCGAGTGTCTCATTCGGCTGCTGGATAGCGTAGCTCGTGGCCTGCGGGCAGGCAAACGACGGGGCAGGTCGCAGTTGCAGCACAACAGCTGGGGGTGCACCCTTCGCCAGAGCGCAGGTTGAGTCGCAGCCCTTAATCTGGCCCTTCCATGCAGCAACTGCAGTTTCTATGCCACAGCCATAAAATATGCACCAACTGCACATCGCACAGCGCGTCAACCGCTGCCACGAGCAGGGCAGCAAGCGGCACACAAGCCCTCAGGCAACAAAGGCACCAACTCCAGCAGCACCCGTGTGCAGCAGCACCAACCTGCGGGATGTAGGCATCGTTGCCGCCCCCGCGGCCGCGCCCGCTGCCGCCCTCATCGCTGTCGCTCGTCTCCTCCTCATCCTCGTCAGCCTGCTGCTCCTTCTCTTCTTCCTCCTCCTCCTCCTCTCGCTCTGCCCCCTCGCTGCCGCTCTCGTGAGGGCTGCCGCAGCCGCTGCTGCCGCCGGCCTTGCGCTTGCGCCCCCGCGGCTTGAGCTCCTGCAGCGGCAATTGTAGTGTGGCAGCAAGCTCAGGAAGGAGTGCCAGGCGGTGTCAAAGCGCAGCAAGCAGGCAGTAGGGGTGGCCCTCGGCACCTGCGGATGGGCAAGCGGGCCGGCAGCTGCAGCAGGCAGCAGCAGGGCGCCCAGCAGCAGCGCGGTTGAAACGGCGCAATGCATGGCATGCACTGAAAGCATGATTGCGCTGCCTGCAAGCTGGCGGCTGCTTTTCTGCAGGCAGCGGCAGGAAGGCCAATCAGTCCGCAGGCTGCGGCAGAGCGGACGCACCCCNAGAGTCCTCGCCCTTGCCGCGCTTCTGCGATCCGCGCCGCTCAAACTGCTGCGTGTTGCACTTCTTGCAGTACTGCGGTTGGGCAGGAAGGGCGGGGGCGGCTGTATCAGCCACCCGGCGGCAGCGCGGTCGCCCAGGCGGCAGACGGGCGGCAGCGGCGGCACCGACCGCCCAGGCCCAACCCGACCCGCGCACCTTGGTGGCGAGCGTCAGGACCTCCCGGCACTCCTTGTTGATGCAGCGCTTGTGTGCGCGGGGCAGCTTGTCGCCCTCTGGGCTGTCTTTTGCGCCGTCCGCCATCTGGGCGGCCGCGCTGGCGCAGCGGCGGCTGCTGACAGCCTGCGATCACTCACGAGGCCTCAGCGCAGGGCCCAGCCGCTGCTGCCGGGCGCCGAGGCGTCCCTCTCAAATTCGCTCTGCTGACCGCTTCCCCACGGCGCGTCGGTCGCTGCTCCAAGCTTGTAGGGCTACAAGCGGTGAATCAAACCACCTGCCATCCGGCTTGCTCAACCCGAGCAGGCTGACCGGGCCGCTCAAAGACTTGAGTGCGAGCGTAGAGCTCTGGGCGGTGGTCCCAACGTGTGGCGGGGTGGGCAGTTTCCGAGAAGTGCGGCAACGCGGAACGGCGGTCCGCCTGGGGCCTGCCGCCGCCGGCACAGCGCGGTCTGCTTTGGCGTGGCCCGTCTTCCAAATTGGCCTCTTACACTTCACAGGGATGGTCTCACAAGGACACACAGCGCTTGGCTACTTAGCTGACGAGGCAAACATTGAGTTAGCCCCAAAGCAGTTCCACCCCGCTCTGCATGCCTCGAACCCGCACCTACGCTTCCCTGCTAAAATTATGCTTTACAGCAGACAAACTAAACAAACGTGCCGCCTGCAGTGCTGCCTGGCAAGGTGTTTGCCACTGCAACGCCATCAGCCACTGCGTTGGTGCCAGCGCTGCTGCTGCTGTTGCTGCTGGCACCAGCGGTGCCGCCTGCCTCGCCCCCAGGGCTGCTGATGCTGCTGCTGCCACTGCTGCCGCCCTCGCCGCCTGCTGCGCCATCCGCTGCGCCCTTGGCTGGGCGCTGCCAGAGGGCCGCCACCTGCTGGAACGGGCCCGCCACCCGCTTCCGCAAGCTCAGTCTGGGCTCAGGCGCCACCAGCGGGCCGTCCCAGTCGTGCAGTTTGTGCGAAAACGCCGGGTGCTGCTTGCAGAACGCGTCCAGGCAATCCAGGAGTGCATTGAGTTGCCCCTGGCTGAGCCGCGCCACCGCAGGCTGGCCCTGCTGCGCCGCCGCTGCGCCCGGCACGCCAGCGCTGCCGCCCGCCGGCCACACCGCCAGCTCGAAGCGTGCCTCATCTGCCGGCTGCTGTCGCTGGCCCCGGCCGCCGGTGCTGCCGGCCGGCAGGCGGCGCAGCTGGATGCGTGCATTCATGGGCACCCAGCGAGTCGTTTCGAGCCCCATTACGCTGCCCTCCAAATAAGCCACTGCCAGGACCAGCTCGTCCAGCTCAACTGCGCTACCGCTAAACTCAAAGTTGCTGCTACCGCTGCTGCTGCCGTCGCTGCTGCCACTGCTGTCGCTGCCGTCAACAGGCAGCGCCGCGCCCGGCAGGGTGCAGGTGAAGGCCAGCTGCCGGCCCAGCCGCACACGCTGGAAGGCTGTGGTCTCCAGATAGCGCTCCTGGCGCGGCTCGGGGGCGCACAGAGCAGCTATGAGGTCGAGGTCCTGCAGTATCTGCGCCACCACATGGGGATCCCGCTCCAGCTGCAGGTGGCGTGGGCGGCAAGGAAAGCAAAGGGGGCAGGAGTGAGCGAGGCAGCAAACAAGGGGGAGGGGGCAGCTTGGTAAGACGAGCAGCCTGCTGTGGCACAGGCTGGCGCGTAAGCAGGCGGGTTGAACAACCAGCAGTGCGCGGCACGGCCAGGCTGGCAAGCGCACTTCCGCTGTTGGCTGGCGCACCTGGCTGCACGTGACAGCCCCAAGCTGCATGAGCACAATCTATCCAACCGCACGATCATCGACCCAAAAGCTGGCCGGCAGCCCGCCCACGCTGGCCGCACGCTGTGCCCACCTGGTTCCTCAGCGCGATGCCCTGCTGCCGAGGCACTTTGATGCGCAGCTCATGCTTCATTGCCACCTCATCCGGCGTGCAGCTGTGGATGATGAAAGAGGCTTGCAGGTCCTGGGGCGCCTGGGCCGGCTGCGGCGGCCGCGGCTGTGCAGCCGCAGCAGTGGCTGCGGCGCCGCCCGCCGCCGCCGCCGCCTGGCTGCCACCGCCTGCAGCCGCCGGGCCGTCCGCACTGCCGGCTGCTGCTGCTGCTGCTGCTTGCTTCTGGGCCCTGGCTTCAGCGGCTGCTTGGCGCTGCCAGGCGATGATGGCATCACGCAGGCGGCGGTTCCACTGCTGCCACTCCCCCGTGCGCACCATCGTCTGAGGCAGCAGCTGGACTGGGTCGATGCCTTTCTTCACCCTGAAAGTGCCGCCCTGCTGCGCCTGGGTGTCAGCTGCCGAGCCGCCGTCTGCCGCTCCTGCTTTCGCTGCTGCGGCTGCTGCGGCTGCTGCGGCTGCTGCTGGAGGTGCCGCTGCTTCTCCCGCGCCTGAGTCGGATGTTAGCGCGCCTGCTGCACCAGCCTCTGCGGCGGCGGCTGCCTGCCCTGCAGTGCTGCCGTCAGCGCCGCTGGCCTCCTGGGGCAGCACCGGCTCGAGCCACCTTGACTGCATCTGCGCTCCCATGGCCACTATTTCATCGACTATCTGATCGGCCTGCAAGCAGATTTGGAAGACGCCAGCAAGCGTGAAGCACATTCAGCAATCGTTTCGAACCTCTTCAGCTGTCTGCTCCGCCTGCAAAGATGGAAAATGCCAGCAAGGGCAGCAACCACATGCTGCCCCAACGACGTGTGGCTGACCCTCTGTTGCAGGCGTCCAAGTGTCGCATGCAGCTCACCACGTCAGGCGCCACCTGCTCGCACAGCCTCACCATCCCATCAAACCCATTGAAACGACCGCCGGGCAGTACAGAGTCGACCCTTCACACCCCACTACTCACCACTTCTGGCGCCACTTTTTCACAAAGTTTCATCATCTCGTCAAAGTAGAAGACGGTGAGGGCGGCTCGCGGCTCGCCCGCGGCTTGCATGCGGTCAAACTCCTTGAGCACTGGTCAAAGTGAGTGGTGGCAAGTAGAAAGGCAGGGTTCAGTGTGACTAAATGATGGTAAGCAGCCTGCGGGCGAGGTCCTAACAGCGGGGCTTCCACAGCACATTCAGCAGGACAGGCGCTGGTCCGGCGGGCCGGCCAGCTTGCTTTGGGGCAGCAGCACACCAGTCGGGGCGAGCAGCACACTAGCCTTTCACTCAATCATCATCAANCGCCCAGCTGGCAGCCAGCGACAACACTTAATCCCAGTTCCATGGCAGCCACCACTCACTGGCGGGCGCCAGCAGGTCTGGGAACCGCTCGCGAGCCAGCTTCAGCGCCGCATCAAGTGCCACAGAGCGCTTGTGCAGCGCAACAAGGGCCGCCGCCAGCAGCGCTGCGCGCGACGCCTCTGACAGGGGCTGCTTGTCTGCTGGATCTGCAGGGCAGGATTGGGAGGGCAGGGATGAGGGTTGCAGCAGCTGCTGGCGGCAGATGGCACATGCAGGGCGGCGAGAGCGATGTGGCAGCAGGAGTGCGGTAGCAGGCACGCACCGGTTGGGAGCTTGCCGCTGACCCGCAGCGTGCAGAGCTTGTCGACATCGTACACGAACTCAACAGAGGCGGGGATCTGTCTGTAGTCGATCGCCGGCTGTTGCTGCTGCCCTGCCGCTGCTGGCGGCGGCGGCGTGGCGGCGGCGCCTGCCGAGTCTGCAGCAGACGCCCATGCGCGCCGGCCACGTGCAGCAGGGAGCGATTTGTGTGGGTTGTGCAAGGTGGGGGCAGGCGGGGCGCACGCTTCGCGACGCTGCTGGGCGGCTTGGGGGCTGGAGGCCGCCGCACCCCTCGCGGCAGGCACAGTTGCACGCATTGAGGTTTCAAGAGCGCCGATTGAGCGCCGAATGGCCGGCGCTGTGAGCTCATGACGCGCCGCCGCCACGCATGCCGCCGCTGAGCAGGGGCAGCACACAGCTTCGATGCCGAGGATCAACTTGCTTTGATGTTGGCATGCTGTTGATGCTCTAGCAGCCGACTGATCGGACCATTGCTGCTGTATGAGAGGTTGTGAAGAACACAAACGGCTGCTTCACCTCCCCCCCCTNGCTGTGCTTGTGCAAGTGTCGAGATTGTCGAGTGCCGCCGCACTTCCGCCTCCAACTCCTCCTCATTGATTTCAGTTACAAACAGCAAAAGCTTTGCATCAACGGATGCAACGTAGTGTCCTCGTGTGTTGTTGCCAGTACATCATCAGGTGAAGCGAGCAGCCGTAATGGCAAAATGGCAATGCACACGCAGCAGGGCATGGACGGCAATGGTATCAGGCGTTGTGAGCTTAAATACGGATGCGTACACATGCACTCGCAGCAATCCGCTGAGGTTGCACACAAAAATGCTCGGTGGCGGGTGCTAGTTAGATAATATAACACTAACGGTGCAAGAAGGCGGCTCCCTGCAGGCCATATATGGCAGGCGTGTGCACCAGGGCGCCATGGCAAAGCGCCTTGACTCTGCTCAGCCCACTAGGCCAGTGACCGCCATGGAAGGATCAGCTTACCGCTCAGCCGCTCAGCCCACCAGGCCGGTGACGGGCGCCACGAGGCGCTGCGTGTGGGAGCGGGGCAGCTCCCATGCATCATCGCTGCTCAGCTCAGGGGCGGCCCCGCCGCCGTTCTGCTTCAGCAGCGCGTCCAGCTGGGCGGCGGTGTCCTCTCCAGTCACGATGGCGCCCTCGAAGAAGCCGGGCCAGGAGGGGGAGTTCTCGGTGCCGGCCCTGGGGAGGGGAGAGGGGAGTGGGCATTGCTTGCAAACTGAGCGTCCGAGCCGGGATTGGGTGAGGCTGCAGGGCGAGCCAAACCATGCCAACAGGCCGAGGCTGTTGGGTGGCGGGGCGCGTGTGTGCACGCTGAGCGCACAGCGGGCATCACTATGCTGCAGTGCAAAACAGCGGCAACATTGCAGCTCAACCATAACATCAGAAGGTGCAAAAGCAATCAGCCCGCTGCAGCCACAGCAGCGCAAGGTGGGCAGAGCATCAGTGCGTTGCAGGCAGCAGCGCAGCAACAGCAGGCATGTCCCACCAGTGGACGCGGCCGCAGGGCTTGAAGTAGGCGTCCTTGAGGGAGGTCCAGGCGCCCGGCATCATGAAGGCTGCAACGGGAAACAAAGCAGGTTTTTTTGAGTGAAAGAGAACACGCCTGCGGCCTCGCCTAGGTTGCTACTAGCGCCCTTGGGCAGCCATGTTTGACTCGTCCCACTGAGCCCTGCCCTCACCACTCCCCTCTCTCTACAGCAGCCCTGCCGCCCACTACCCCCCCTGCTCACAACTTCAAACTGATTCCCCCTCGCTGCACCCACCTGTGTAGGAGCCTCCGGTCCAGGGCTGCCCCGGCCAGTCCACTGCAATGAAGTTGATGGCTTCGGTGGCCACCTCGGGGCAGTCCATGAACTGGGCCCAGGTGCCCAGCACGGATTTCTTCACGACTTCTGGGCCCTGTATGGAAGGCGAGCGAGCAGTTTGTGTTTGAACCACCACCCTCGATTGATGGAAGTTATCGGCCTGGATAGAACGGAACGGGGCGCAGGGCATCAGGCACATACAGGGGTGTAGATAAAGTTGCTGCCAACATCATCCAGAGCCAGCAACAAACCCAGCCCAAACATCCTGCCAGCCCCACCTGCGACCTCAGCTCAAAGGCATCGTCGTTCCACCAGAAGGAATGACGCAGTCCAGGGCCGGCAGCATAATGCGCACCTAACAGGGCCCCACCTAAAACCCCACCCAAACTGAACACACCCACCTGCGACATCAGCTCAAAGGC
This sequence comes from Chlorella ohadii, assembly GCA_025026875.1. Taxonomy (NCBI): domain Eukaryota; kingdom Viridiplantae; phylum Chlorophyta; class Trebouxiophyceae; order Chlorellales; family Chlorellaceae; genus Chlorella; species Chlorella ohadii. The sequence goes on from JADXDR010000002.1 coordinate 240,989, forward strand.
ATCGTCGTTCCACAGGAACGAGGCCAGCACGCCCGGCCCGCCCTCTGCCGGCCCTGGAGGAGACACCTGCGGCGCACATGTGCGGTAGACATCCTAAGTTTAGCGGCAGCTGCCTAGGGCTTGCCGGCGGTGCGCAGGCTGCCCACTGCCCTGCGTTTGAGGTAGATAGCCTTGCATTGCCTGCTGTTGCTTGCAGCTCAGGTGAGCAAGATGCAGGGGCTAGCAGTCCAGCCGCCGCACGTCGAACACGCTGTCAATGTACAGGGGATGGTCTGGGTTGAAGGCGGCTGGCTCAAGCGCCACAGTGGCCTGCTCCTCAAGCGGCACGCCCGCCTTGCGCCAGTAGGGCTTGGCGTAAAAGGCCAGCACCTGAGGGTGGCATTGGAGGGAGCGAGGTGCATGAAATGAGATCAAGCAGCGAGGTGCATGCGGTGAGCTGGTGGGCAGGGCACAAAAGGGCCTGCCAACAGGGGCAAGCCAGGCGGCGCATCCACGGGAGTTGCCCGCACGTCCCCTCCCAACACACGCTGTCCCGGTAGCGCTGCTCCTGCCCTTGACCCTCCCCTCCCCCACCAGCTGCAACTTGCCTTGACCACTGCGCCCATGGGTGTGCGCTGTGCGACCTGGTTGCGCTCGCGCGGCAGCGGCGGGTCGTAGGTGATGCGGCTGAGGAGAGGAGGGAGCGGATGGAAGAGCGGAAGAGAAAACAGGGGTGGGTGTCACGGCAGGGGAGGGACTCCAGAGCGGTGTGGCACTAAGGCCTTCAGCATGCATGCACCGGTGGCGGGCCACCGCAAGTGGCAGAAGACCAAGCAGGCCAGTGCAGGCGGCAGGGGACCAAGCATGCCAGCGCAGGCTAGGTCATCTGCTGTGATGTAAAAGAAAGTCTTATCAGGGCAGGTCCTCACCCGGTGAGGTAGGGCGGCATGGCCACAACCGCAAACTTGCCCTCGAAGCTGCAAAGCAGGATCCAAGACAGAGTTGCGGTTTAGTGACAAGTGGGGTTCGCATGGAGCATTGGCAATTCCTGCTGCTGCTGCTGCAACTCCTGCTGCTTGGCCATCCTGAGCATGCATCGGTCAATCGAGCAGCCAGAGGACTGCCCACACCCATCCTCCCAACCCCGCAACGGTTGCGGCTGCACTTCTTGCACCCACTGCCGGCAGCGCAGGCCCACGTGCCAGCAGTGGGTGCAGGGAGTGCAGCAGGAAACACTTGCGGTTGGCAAGTGGCAGGGCAGACTCACGTGCCGGCATCGCTGGCCACCGTCACTCCCTTGGCGGTCTGARAARTGTGGCGNCACAGGCGNCCTTGCACACCATANGTGCCGCCCNAGCTGCTCCACCNTCCTGCANGCANGGAAAGGCAGCAGCTTGGTGCCAGTGGGCCGCTGTGTTCAAATGTGCAGGCTGTGTGCAGGCACCTTGGCGCCCTGTCTCAGGCTGGCTGACCACCGCGGAGCGGCTGCTGCTGAATTTGAGTCGGCACTTGCAAGTCACCAGCAGCTGCAGCAACTCTGCCACCCCTGCCCCAACCGTGCCAGCTGCTGCTCTCACCTTGGCCAGCAAGTCCACAAACTGGCCTGCACACACATGCAGGTGGGGAGTGCTATGGTTTGCAAGGCCGAGCTGTCCGGTTGGGAGCTGCATGCGTACGCAAGGCAAGCACAGCCCACACCAGCTGCTTGAGGTGCTTAGAGCGTCTGCCTTAGCTGCCTGCCTGCACGCTCACTTCCATCCTGCCACTTCGACAACACTAGCCCACACACAAATGAGCAACTCACCGGCACCTCCCCAGAAGAGGTAACGCTCAGGCTCTTCATCCTGGGGGGCCGCCTTGATCTGAGAGCATTTTGCAAAGTGAGGGGGCAGGGAGGGAGCCAGCCGGTTGGTGGCTCAGCGGGCACAGGAGCGGGGGCTCGCGACTGCTCGCAGCACAGCCCTGCGCTTGGTGTGTATGCACTCAGCGCTGCGTTGCACGGTGCTGCAGAGGGCCGTATAGCGGCAGCACAGCATGGCATAGCGCAGCGCAGCACCACAAAGCGTAGCGCTGACCTGGCGCGCCAGGTGCAGCACCGACAGCCAGCCGGGGCGGATGCCGCCCAGTGCTCCGTCTGCGAGCGGCTTAATGGCCACCAGCAGGTCCTGTGCAGGGGCAGGGATTATCAGAAGGCAGGGGTATGTGCAGGTACATGTGAGATGGAAGGTTGAGACTGCACTCCGTCAGCGAGCGGCTTGATCGCAACCAGCAAGTCCTGTGCAGCGGGCAGGTGTGGTGGGCAGGTACGTGTGGTTGACACAGAATAGAATGGGGAAGTAGACGGTGCTAGGGGCTGTTGGTCTCGCAAAAGGCTGCACAGGTACAAACCGTCCCCCTTGGCGCTCAGAGGTCACTGCACCCCACCCTGCCAGCCGCCTACCTTTGCAAACTTGTCGTCCGAGTTCTTGTCCAGCCTGCACCAGGGTGAGAGGAGAAGTGGCAGGAAAATCAGCAGGAAAGTGGAATAGGTAGGGCAAGAGCCGATCGCATGGTGAGCTGCAGCACGCAGCGCAGCAGCCGGCGGCTGCACGCCAGTGCCCTTGCATGACCGTGTGGCCGCCCTAGCTGCCCCAGCTGCCCTAGCAGGCACAGCGGCTGCACAGCGGCTGCACAGCGGTGCACAGCGGTGCACAGCAGCTGCACAGCAGCTGCACAGCGGCTGCACAGCAGCTGCACAGCGGCTGCACAGCGGCTGCACAGTGGTGCACCATCGTCTCTCACCAGCTCTGGAAGGTGGTGGCGTCCAGCTCTGCGGCATTCGGCGTCTTCCAAGGCTCCTTCACATCCACTGTGTCCACGATTTTCTTCAGCTCCGCCACCAGGCGAGCATACTCGCTCAGCGACGCCTTCTGCACGCCAGGCGAGAGGCCAGGGGGTGCAGGGGGGCCAGCGGGCGTGAGGGGGCGCGTGGAGGGTGGGCCAGCGGGCGTGAGGGGGTGCGTAGAGGGCGGGCAGTGAGAGCTGGGGTGTGGCTGCAGCTGGACGCCCCTTGACCTCACTCCAGCCCCTGCTCAACTAGAGCGCAACAGCACCATGAGCAAGCAGGGTCGGCAGCAGAGGGCACCTGCTCAGGCGTGAACTGCGCCAGCTCGGCTTCGGGCACGGGCAGGCCCACCATCAATGCAAAGAGACCAGCAGCACCACATAATGAGGCAGCAGCGCAAAGCGTGTAATCCGCACCAGCTCGGGTGTGAACTGCGCCAGCTCTGCCTCGGGCACAGGCAGGCCCACCATCAGGTCAGAGGAGACGAGCAGCGGCTTGTCATCAACGTACAGCCGCGTGCGACCCTTCCCTGCAACAGGGGGCAGCATTTAAAAGGGGAATAGCCATAAAAGCGGCAGGAAGGTGGCCGATAGGAGTGAGGAGTGCGCATGCTCAATTGCTCACGCAGCGCTTGCTGAGCAGCAGCGCAGCTGTGCCACACGTGGCGCAGCCGGGCAGCGGTTTGCTCGTTGCGCTACTGACTGGCGGCCATTGCAAAACCAGCTGCAATGCAAGCAGATAGCTGGCTGGCCAGCAGGCTGTGTGCAGACACAGGCTGTGCAGAAACGCCGGCAGTAAGCAGACACAGGCCCATGAGCAGACACCAGGAAAAATATTTTTTCTCACACTGGGTCGCCTCGTACAGCTTCACTCCGTACTCCTCAGCCATGGATGTTTGCAGGCAGCAAGCAGACGCATCTGTTATTTTTGGGGCAATAAACTCACACTGCGTCGCCTCGTACAGCTTCACGCCGTACTCCTCAGCCATGGCCAGGAAGCGCTTCTGGGTGGGCCCCACCCACTGGCCTGCGCAGAGCAGGAAAGGGCAGGGGGCGGGGCAAGGCAATGGGCCAGCTGGCTCGCCCGGGAGCGAACGGCACTTACGCAACGTTGCCACACTGCTGATGCCAAGGCAGGGCGGGGCAGGGCAGACGACACCGCAGCCTCAGCGGGAGGTGAGGTGAGCAACGGACCCAGCAGGCTGCGCAAGTGCCATGTACTGGCGAGGGCAGCCTCTCCAGAGGCGCGAGGGCATGCTGAAGCGGCGGACTGCTTTTAAACCAAACTGCAGCGTGTGCACCTCTTGACGCTGCTGAGCCGTCAGCAGCATTTGCCGCCATCCATCTGCTGGCCTCCGCCAGCCAAGCAGTGATGCGCACACACACACCACCCCACTCGCTGCCCGTCACTCACCGCCAACATCGTACCAATACACGCCTCCGCACTGCAGGTGTGGGCAGGAGAAAGGGTGGGTCTGCTAGGGCGCTGGCTGCTGGTGGCAAACCTGACGAGCCAAAGAAGAGCCATCTTGCGCCGCACTGCGCAGTGCATGTCCGCCCCTCTCCTCGCTCGCCTCCCCTCCCTTGCAAGCTGGAACAGAACCTCGCAACAAGCAGGTGCACCCACCATGTCATTGTCTGCTTCGGGCAGCACGCAGGGCACCGGGGTGCCATCGGCGGCGGTCACCGGCTCGCGCAGGCAGCGCCCGCCGAGGCCACCCCGCGCCTCGAGCACCAACACGCTGTGCCCAGCGCGCAGCAGGTTGCGTGCCGCAGTCAGGCCTGAGATGCCGCCGCCCACGATCACGACATCGTAGGACCGGCCGCCGGTGGCTTGGGCAGCACCTGCACGGCGGCGGAGCAGCGGCGGGGTGGGTGACGGCGGCGAGGGGGCATAAAGTGGTAGAGCGCGCGGCGGCTGCACCGGCCGCCGCCTCTCGCTGCGCCTGTGTGCGGCATGAATGTGGCGGCTCACTCATGTGTGCAGGCTTCGGGTCGTGGGCGGGGTGTCGGCGACTGGGCGGCTGGGAGGGCGGAGCTGTCGTGGAGCACCGCTTGATCACCCGTGGTGCGCACCAGAGCGAGCAAAGCAGACGATGGCCACCGCACCTGCAAGAATGGCCCCATCATATATTTAGCGCCGCTACGGCGCATCTTGGGACGCCGCTAGATTTTTGTTATGTGCACAGCATGTGCACAGCACCCACACTCCTTTGGTTAAATGTTGCATGTGCAGCATATGCGCGGTTGTGATCCATGCAGCATCGCGAGGGAAGAGGGGCGTTTCTTCCTTTCTGTTGGTCGAACGCCGACGTCCACCGCTGCCGCCGCCAGCCGTGCACATCTGTCTGCAGCTGCCCTGTGCCCCGCTGAGTCTGGCACCCGCACACACTCTCTGCCTCAGATGCTGGGATGCAGAACGGAAAAGCAGCGGAGGTTGCGATGATGTGCAAACGGTGCCGCCGCAGTCGGGCTTGGTCGGGATAGTCAGGGCGGCAGGCAGGCTTAAAAGGCAGAATGGAAAAGACAACAATATAATGAACAAAATGCAAAATGTCGTCATCGAGGCTGATTTGGATGATTCCTTCAAGGCCTCTGGGCCAGCCCTATCCTCAGCGCCCACAAGTGTGCCAGGGTGCCATGCTTCGTTTCCGACCTTTGGCGTTGCCCTGAAATTATCGAATAGCAGCACATCCCGTCAGGGAAGCGATTGAAACGACACCCATGTCGCTGAGGAGGCGACCGTAAACGAAGNCCGAAGGTCCGAATCGAACCTAAACTTCTCCATTTAACTGGCCTCCCCGATTGGAGATGACAGCGGGAACCCGCCGGCACAGATGGATTGGACGTGGCGCAAAAATTCTGGCCAGGTTCTCACTACCAGGAGGTGTCTCTTTGTCTCCTGTGCGCAATTTCTGGTCCCACCTGACTGACTTCATCGCTTTTAGCTGCGCGCCCCCAGGCTGGCGCAACCACTGCCCCACTGGCCACCTTTTTATCCACGTAGACCCTGCCACAAACAACCTCGCTGTGCACTGCCCTGCGGCTGAGGCACCCGTTGCCGGCTGAGGGCTACCTGCTCCATGTTGCCCACCCCAGCCACCCTCCTCCTTGCTCCCTCTAGTCCAGCTGATGGCATGCATCGCGCCCCGGCTGATGCCTGCTGCCCTACCCGCCAGTGATGTCCCTCCCCGCAGGCAGCCGGCCCCAACAGCGGTGTGGAATGCGGGCGGCCTGCTGGAAGGTGGGCCCTGCTGATGCCTGGGCTGGCTGCTGCTGCTTGGTGGGAGGGCCGGTCTGCGCGGTCTGGTGATGTGCCCGTTGGTGAGCCGGCAGTTGGGTTAAAGTGCCCAGGTGGGGGATGCTGATGGCAGCCTGCAGTATG
>JADXDR010000030.1:2789-86194 GCA_025026875.1 Chlorella ohadii
GCCGCCCGCGGCGGCCGGCGGCGGTGGCGCTGAGCGACGGGCGCCCGGCGGCCGCCGCGCACTCGCTTGCAAACTGAGCTGCTGTCAATCCTAGCGGCCCGCCGGCCGCTGAGCGGCCGACCACAGGCCGACCGACAGTGCCGCACCCAGTCCCCTGCCTCGGCCGGCCCTGCAAGCCGCTGGACCTGATCCCTGATCGCAATAGCTGATCGCAATAGCAGTGCGGCTATGGTGCCGCAAGAGGGCGGCAGCCCTCTCTAGCCGCCCCATGCCGCCGCCGCTGCCTGCTGGGGGTGGGTTGACCGGCCTCTTCCCGCCCCAATTGGCCGATCGCCCACCATCCCCGGCCTCCCCACCATGAACTGGGCCATTTTGAGGAATTGAGATGCTTCAGCTCATTGTGGGAGCCGTCTGCACTTGGAAAGCGCCAGGCTGCTTGCCGCCGACTCGATGCGGCTGCCCGCCCGCCGCAAGCACCCTGGCGCACGACTCCTGCGAGGGCAGGAGGCATCTGGGCGTGTGCGGCACTAGGAGGGGCATCCATGGCATCCAGAAAGATTCCTGCAAGTACGTCCGCCCTCGTAAGCTTGCACAGCATGATTGCCAGCCACAGGCCAGCCATTACAAGATTCGTTGCACTGCCGGGGCGCCTTCTCGCTTCCTCAATTCACTTGCAAGCGCTCACTCACACCAGGGGGACCCACCGCTGCGCAGCAATTATCGCTTCTCTTCATGCAACGCAAACCTATGCCAGCCTCAAAGCTTCGTGGCGCACCCCTAGAACAATTGGTTTGTTTGCAGGCCGCCCTGCCCCTGCCCCTTGCACCCGCCTGCCTGCCCATGTCTAGCTGCTGCTGCTGTGGTGCCCATCATCAGCATTCTATGTAATCCCGAGCGGCTCGATCCCTTTGCCTGTGCCAGTGCCGCTGCCCCTTTCCCAGCCTCCTTTGCGCAGCGCAAACGGCGCTGCTCGTCTCAAGGCGCTCGCAGTTTTGAGACCACGTTACATGGGGCCAGCGTGCATGGCAAGGTTACATGCATCAGCAGTGCGCTGAGACGTCAGAACAAGAAGACACAGGCNAATCACAACGCTGGCAACTCAGTCGCCCCTCTGCTCCACAAGGACGTCCACCACGTCGCCGTCCTCCAACCCCAGCTCATCTACCGTGTCCTCCCACCGACAGCGAGTTCCCTCAAACACAAAGAACAACTGGGAAGGATCCATGCCGGTCTTGGCACAGTAGGCATCGACCAGCCTGCTGAGCGGCATGGCACGCTTCACACGGAAGGTCACCCGGTTGCCAGTCAAGCTCTGGAAGTGGATGATCAGCCGCTCGTGCTCAGCCACATCCTGCACCATGGCCGGCGGCGCCTCACCATGAGCACGCTTGGGCGCTCTCTGCTGCTCGCCTGCTGCGCCGCCGGCTGGCCCTGCAGCTGCCGCTGCTGCCGCGACATGCTGTGCTGGCGGGTTGGCGGTGCGGTGGGTGGCCTCAAAGCGCTCCATGATTTCGCGGTACGTGGCAGGCTGCGGGAACCTGCACCATACAGGATTGGCAGCAGGGCTAGCATCTTGCAGCCGGCACAGTGCCTGTGTAATAATGCCCGCATCTTGCCTGGGCGTCACTACACAGGTGTTCAAGGCAGGGGCAGCAGCAACAACAGCGGCAGCAGCAGGCAAAGCTTCAGGACCGTCAGCCGGCTGCAACAGCGATCATTTGCAGCAACCCGCTGCGCCGCCCTCACCCACCTGTGCACCACAGCCCCCAGGTCATGCCCAGCCGCCTGCAGCACTGGCAGCAGGTGGATTGCCGCCCCCGCCTGAGCCGCTAGCTTGTACGCCAGGCTGCGCCGCTCGCTGCCCTCCAGTACAACCTGCAGCAGGCGGGGGCAAGGGTGCCAAGAGTGGCGCTGTGAGTGCGAGAAGCAAATGATGCTCAGGCAGGTTGTTTTGAACAAGTGACACTCAAGCTGTGGTCTGACGCTGCCTGACCCCTAGCGCAGGGCTACAGCCTCACCCTGTGCTGGCTGGAGCGGATGAGGCCGCATGTGGCATACTCCAGCGCATGCCCCGCCATCAGCAGCAGCTGCGTGGGGCCCAGCTGCACGCTGCGCCACTGGCCGCCGGCATCCCGAACCTGCAGGTGGCGGTGGAGACAGCCAGGAAGGCAGATGTCATGCCCAAGGCATGCCCAAGGCATGCCCAAGGTCCAGCAACAAGTAACAGTGCGCCAGGCACACGTGAAGCGTGCAAGAACCGCCCACAATGTGGCCAGGGCATGCGCCTGCGCCAGCCCGGTGCCAGCCGCACAGGCGCAGCGTCCAGCACAGATGAGCAGATCCACGCTCAGCAACACAGCAAGCGTTGCATGATCACATTGAATCAACCCCTCCCAACTCTCCCGCCGCACCTGCAGGCCCGGCTCGCCCGGCGCGTAGAGCAGCGTGAGGAGGGCGCGGTCCTCGTGCGCTTCACAGCCGCTGCTGCCGGCGCGGTAACGGAAGCACTGCAGGCTGCTGGCGGCCCAGGCCTGCGGCGGCAGCGGCAGGTCGTCCAGCGCGGGGGCCAGGGCAGCGCCGGGCAGCCGCACAAAGCTGCTGCGGCACAGCGCGGCCAGCGCGGTGCGAGCAATGGGATCCAGGGCCTGGCTGGCCTGCGAGGGGCGCGATGGTTCAGGGCGCGGATTACGCATTTCAGCAGCGAGCAGGCAGTGCTGCACTGTCCGAATTTCCAGGTCTCCATCTGCACTGAACAACTGCATCTCCAAACAAACCTCCTGGACCTCCCTGCCCCCTCAAATCGCCCAGGCGCGCTCACCGCCGCTAGCGCCGGGAGCGGCGCGTCGGCCCGCAGCCAGGGCCCGACTCGGTGGTCAATCAGCTCCCTCTCATCGGTAAGCTGCCGGTAGCCCACGCCGTCCCGCAGCTGCGCTGGGCGCAGGCCGCCCTTCTCCTCGCTGCCCTGCTCCCAAAAGTCGGCCACCGCGTGCCGTGCAGCGTCCAGCTCGGGCAGCTGCTCGCGGATGTCGATCAAGGCGTAGCCGTGACCCAGCAGGCTCTCGGCGAGGCTGTCGCAGGCCGCCTGGTGCCCGGCCGGCGCCACCAGGGCGCCAGGCGCCAAACTGGCGAGCAGGACAGCTTGCGGTGGCATGGATGGTTGTGGTTTGATAGTGAACGCAACGGCCCGAGTGCATGACCGCCGCCGCCGCCGCTGCTGCCGCCGTCACGCTGCGCTGGCGTTCAAACGGTGTTTCATTTCGTCAGGGCATTCTGCATCCTGGGCTGCGCTGCTGCTCCCATCTCCACTTGGACTGCCACAAACGATATCAAACCGAATGCATTGATGTTGATAGGGACGACCAGCTGCATCACGCCCACAACCCTTTGTTGTTGGCAGTAAGGGTGGGGCCCAGATTTGTGCCAGGGGAGGATTACATGCTGAAGCCAAGCTATGCAGCGCAGATGTCATCCGCCCGCTGGTATGACGCCCGCCGTCCATTGCACCTCCTCTGCAGATGGACATGCAGGCGCCGGCATCCCCAGTTAGAACCCCAGCGCCGCTCACTCAGCGTCACAAAAATGGCATCGCCACCCTGCCCCACATACCTCTCCATTGTCTCACTCTACTCACCACCACACAGCCACCTCCAACCTCACCCACCCGGCGCCGTCTTGTGCTCGCTGCGAAACGCGTCGGGGTAGCGCCCCCGCCGGTTGACCGCCAGGTTGGTGCTCTGCCGGTCCACCACATTGTCCCATTCGGCCTGGTACTTGAGCCAGCACTCCCCCGTGGTGTGGTTCCCTGTGCGCACATTCACAGGGGTGGTGAAAATGAGCAAGCAAGCAAGCAGTTGGTGCTGCCCGGGCGGGCAGCAAGCGCTCACAGGCCAGGCAGTCTGCAGAACCTCAGCAGTTGCCAGCCACTGTCCAACTCACAAATATCCGGGGACCAGCACTCGCCGGTGCGGCTGCCGCAGTACACCTGCGGAAGTTAGATGAGGGGCGGCGTAGCATAGGTGAACAACTCATGCAGCATCTCAGCCAGCCAAGCGCATGTGGCAAGCTGCAGCCTGCCTGCCATAGCACAACGTTTACACCGTAGCACAGCTCACCCACACGTTGCAGCGCTGGCCGTCGGGCTGCGGCTGAAACTGCGGCAGGCAGCGGGCGAAGGCTTGGCAGGGGAGTTGAGCCATGCACAAGGCAATGAGAGATCGGCTGCTCCTCCCCGCAACCGTCCCCGCCGGCCGCTGCCCCACCATTCTTCTGCCTCCGCATGCACCAGCTCTTCTTACCTCCTTGCACGCCTGGCAGCACTGCGCGGCAGATGCCTTCTTGTAAGTGAGGCCCCAGGTCAGGGCAGGGCCGTCGTAGTCGGCATGTGCCTCCATGTGGCAGTCCTGCGGTACTGGCAGGGCAGCCAAGAGTCGCGCACTCTGCCACCAGCGGGCGCTGGCTGGCTGGCGGAGGCGGGCAACGCAAGATCAACCCTGTTAGTTTGCTGCTGCACGGCATGCACATACCTTCCAGGCACAGCCATCTACCCATTGAGCGCCATTTACCACCACACTCATGTCCACACATCCAACCCACCTCCGCCACCGGCTCTTCCAGCAGCTCCATCTTGGCGGGCGGCTGCCCCTCTCCCTTCTCCACATCAAACCACACGCCCGTGCGCACGCCCTGCCCGCCGCCACCGCCTCCTGAGCTGCTGGCATCGCTGCTGCCACTGCTGCTGCCATCTACGCTGCTGCTGCTGCTGCCTGAGCTCCCGCCATCGTCACTAGCGGCAGCTCTTGTGCTATCGAGCGGTTTCTCTGTGCTGGTGGCGGCGACGGCTGTGTCGCCGGCAGACCAGCCTGCATCTGCTGCCTGGCCCGGCTGCTGGATGTCAGCCGCTGCCAGTGCTGCTGCTGTCAACTGAGCCGCTGGCCTAGGGCTAGCCAGAGACTCCTCCTGGGCAATAAGGGAGGCCAGGAACGCAGAATGGCGGGAAGCAGCGGCGGCGGCGGCGCAGGTGGCGGCGGATGGTGCTACAAACATCCAGCGCCAATGATGGAATCAGTGACCGATCACGATCGCATGCATTGCCTTCTCAAGGACAGCAAGCAGCCGTGCGCGCCTGCCGGCCGCGCCCCAGCACCATCAACAGCGCCAGCGCCGCAGCTGCTATCCCAAAAACTGCGCATTGTCGTGCTCTTCGTCGTGATTGTAATGAGAATCCCGCGGGCCGTGCCCTGTCGATTTTGGCCATCGGCTCCGCGTCCTGGGGCTTGGTTTGCAGGTTGCGATGACTGGATCTGGTGGTGATCGCTCTGCAGTAAAGAGAGGTGGGCCACGGCAATGTGCTATCAAGCGGACCAGCATGGTATGCAGCGCCGCCATGGCACCGCCGGTTCGCATCCGCTGGACGAGCCACATGCCTGCCTTTGCGCATTGTCTGCAGACGTGCTTGTTTATAAGTTACATGGCCTAGCAGTATCGAGATTGGCCATCATGTTGGGAAGCGTCGTCCATTAATTACTTTAAATATGGTACACAGGAAATATGCGCGTCTGCCGGCCGCCGTGGCGCTACCGCCACACCCAGTAATGCTGCAGCAGGCCGTCTGAGCGCTGCTCGTCGGTTGTGAAGGCCCCGTCGGGCAAGCCGTGCAGCACCCGAGCAGACACCCGCTTGCATACATACTGCAGGAAGGCATGGAAGGGGAGAGGATCATGCAACACGTTCACGTCAGCATCCTCCTGAGCACAACGCAACTGCGGTGGAGCAGCGGTTTGCCCCAGGACAATGTGTGCAGCAGGCACGCAGGCAAGCGTGCTGTGGCGAGCGGCCAGGTGTGCAGGTCACCTTGGACAGCAGGCCGGGGTAGCTCTGGCTCTCCTTGGTCTCCACGCTCTCCTGCATCGACGCCTCATCCACCTCCACCTGCATGGCATGGCAGGCAAAGCAGGTTGAAGCATGGGGGCTTCCCTAGCTGGCCTGTGATAGGCGCGTTCAGGCAATGCAGCAGGGCATGTCATTATATCGCCCTCCCGCATCACGCTCCGCGCTATGCTCGCCGTGCACCCTGCCCCAGCCACGGGCTGTGCAGCGCAGCAGCTGCACAGTGCCCACCTGCRGGTTTTCCGGCAGCACAGGGCCAAGCTCTTCAACAACTCCTCGCACAACTGCTTCCTGCCACCGCTCCCCTGGCAGCAGCTTCTCGCTGAGCGGCAGCCCCCGCGGCCGGCGGCTGCCGTTGGGCAGCACCTGTGTGCCGGTTGGGTGGGTTGTGGGAGTCGAGGTGCTGGGGTGAGCCGGGCAGGCGTGGCAAGACACCGCAGGTGCCCACCAGGGCATGCAGCTCTTCCTGCAGGGCTCAGTCGGTTGCTGTCACATTAAAGGCATGGCAGCAAGCAGCCAAAGCTGGGCCATCTGCCCACCTGTGCCTCCTCATACAGCGTCTGCCCTTGGCCGTTCTTCAGCAGCACGTTGAGCACCGACACCTGCATGAGCAACAGAAAGGTGCTCCCAATCGGTCTCTGAGCGGGCAACGCCAGCGGCCGGCGGCTGTGTCCTTGGAGCCAGCAAGAGCGGCAGCTGCTCGAGCAGTAGGCAGCCTCGGCCCACAGAGCCAGCAAGGGCGGCAGCCCCACCCACCTCCCGCATTGGCCGCCCGTCTTCCGCAAACAGCAGCGTCTCGCCCGCCTCCACCTCCTCCCTGTCGCGGGTGCAGCGCATGGTGAGCGGGGGTGAGCTTCCGACGGAACATGCCAGCAGGCACATCACTGCTCCAAGCCCGTTCAGTGCATCGCATTACGCAGGGTTCTCAGCCCCCGCACTACACTGCCACCAAGCACGTGGCCTTGTGAGACACTCTATCCACTCCTCCTCACCACAGCTGCTCCAGCGTCTTGGCGCTGCCGCGGCCGTAGCAGGCCACATCGATGCCGCCGCTGGCCAGCCATGCGCCCAGCTCCTGTGGGCCTCGCCCAGTGAAGGCCTGCCGCCCTGCCGCCGCCGCCACAGCGCCCACCATGCACCGCCTGCTCCTTGCTTCCCTATGCAGCCGTCTGGGGCAGAGTGGCTGAGGGCGGACCAGCCGCTGCACTGGGGTGACTGCAGGTTGGGCGAGGGGCGGAGCGGCACGCGCCGCCGTCGACCGGTGCTGCCTGCACCTGGTTGGGACAGTCGGCCGGCCACAGCGCAGCTTGTCAAGCATCCAACACAGCCTGGCAACCTTGCTCACCGGCTTCCAAGCGGCGCGGAAGGCGGAGCAGAGAGACCGAACTTGCAGCCGCTCCGTGCATGGCCCAGCCGGGCCGGGGTCAGCTGGGTCGCCGAGTGATCGCTAGCGCAAGTACAACCAAGCGCTCCGTTTAGGGCTTCATGCACTGCTGCGCCTGCCGCCGCCACAGCGCCGCCACCACTCCTGGCGCACCCTGCCGGGCCTGCCATCATCGCATGCAACTTGACACACACCGTTCATATGTCTCGTGCTTCGTCGCAGCCCTGGGCTGTCTGCGCAGGGAGGCCGGCTTTGGCTCCGCCTCTCCGCTGCTCGGCGCGGCGCTCCGTCCCCCTGCATTGCCGCGCAGCTGCGCAAGGTGGCGCTTCAGACGTACTGCTGATCGATGCGCAAAACGTGCTGAGCAGGGCGGGCGCCGCCGCCGGTGGCCGCCGGCGGCCGGGCGAGAGCGTGGCAGGCTCGTTCGCCGACTGGCTGCGCTTCCTGGCAGCCGCAGCTCAGCCGCAGCTCATGGTGGCTGTATTTGACACGCCTGCCGCCAAACGGGCTCCCCAGCAGCAGCGGGAGCAGCTGGCAGCAGGCTACTTGCAGCGCCGCAAGCGGCGACGGCAGTCGCCAGCAGATGGGCAGGGCAGCGCCGGGCCTGCCGCCTTTGGCAGCACAGCGGCGCCCAGGCCTGCAGGCGGTGACCCGCTGCGGCCCTTCAAACGCGAGGTAGAGCAGCTGGGCGGCATCTGCCTGGAGGCAGCAGCCGGATGGGAGGCAGATGATGGGCTGGCTGCCGCTGCGGCGGCGGTGGGGCAGCAGCATCCGCCCGCTTGTGTGCTGGTTGCTTCCGGGGACGCCGACATGCAGCAGCTGCTGGCACCCCAGGTGAGGTTTATGCTGAATCAGTAGCTGCTTGCAGTGCAATGTTGCCTCTCAGTCAGCTGGCCCGCAAGCTGCTGATCTGTTCCACCACACGCATGCTTCACCTCAGCCAAGCGTTGCCCACCCGACGCCGCTCCCTCCTGCCCTACCCTCCCTCCATCCCTGCAGGTTGCCTGGCTGCAACTGCACAACCAGCCCAGCCCCTCCTGCCCACTGGGCTTGGAGCTGGTCACTGCCGCCGACTTTGTGCAGCGCCTTGGCTTCCCTCCTGCTGCTTACCCAGACTGGCTGGCGCTCGTAGGTGCGGGCTGCTTGCGAGGACAGGGTTATGTCAAGTGTGGGAGCACGGCTGCCCTGTCTGCTGTAGCATGCCCCATGCTGCACCAGCGCTGCATAGCACCTGCTGCCCTGCCATCCCCAGCGTCAACCTCTGCCACGCCGAGAGTTGCACCTCTGCCCATCCCCTCCTGCTGCCCTGGTGCAGGCAAACGCGAGGCGAGCATCGGCGGTGCGGGTGTTGGCGGCAAGGCCGCTGCCAAGCTGCTGGCTCGCTATGGCAGCCTGGAGGCTGTGTTGCAAGCAGCAGAGGCAGGAGAGCTCAAGGGCTGGGGGCCCGCTGCCCAGCGGCTTCTGGACGGCACCGGGAGCAGCACACGCGAGGAGCGAGCGGCACAGCTGCGGCGCAACCGCCGGCTGTTTGCCGCCAATGCGGACGCTTCAGTGGTCCAGCCGCGGGGCATGCAGCAGCTGGAGGCGCGGCTGCAGAGCTTGCAGCCGGTCCAGCAGCCAGCGGGCGCAGCAGAGCAGCAGCAGCGGCCGGTGTGGAGCGGCCTGTTGCCAGCGGCACAGCTTGCCTGGCAGCACCCCTTGCATGCCCGGCGGTGGCGCCACCTGCAGCAGCTCGTGTATGAGGGCCAGTGCCAAGCGGGCAGCGGCGGCAGCAGCAGCGGCTGCAGCAGGGGACCGTGGCAGCCACGGCAGTCTGCCACGCCAGAAGGCCTAGCGGCTGACGAGCTGTGGGAGCAGCCAGGCGGCCGCAGCACAGCTGTCTTCTACATCTGCCCCTGTGATGTGGCGCCAGCCAGCTGGGAGCGTGCCATGCAAGTCGTGCAGCAGGCACAGCAGGGCGGAGATGCCACTCCGTCGCTGATGCCGCTGCTCACTGGCGGGATGCGGCACCATGTCAAGCTGGTGCAGCGTGCTGGCTATTCTGTGCGGCTGGCGGTGCCGCCGCCCCTGCTGAATGGTGCAATTCCACAGCGATGATGTGCATACTAGTTGACTGATATGCAAGGCATGACACCGCACACTTGCGCACACTTCCTGCTTGGCATTCGCCTCCAGCCCACACTTGTGAAACTCAACAGCCAATGCGGCTTTGGCGGCTCGGCATTACAGATGAATAGGTTCAAATCTGCCATGTGGATAGTAGAGAGAATAAGGAGTCATGATGGGGCGCTTGAGCATGGGATGGAATGGAGTAGTCCGCAGCCGCCGCGACGCCCTGCCGCCCCGTATTAGAAAGCTRCCATTCGTTCATTCATGTACTGCTACACCAGCGCTGCTCTGCCATGTGATGTCCACTGCTCGATGGCTGCACCCGCTCACAGGCGCGGCAGCACAGCGCGCACAGCATCCATGAGCAGCACCGCGGTGGCCTGCCGTCCGCGCTCGCTCAGCAAGCACTCAGTGTGACGCGTGTCAAGGGGCACGTGCACCACAGCAGTGGCGCCCTCGCCAGCCTGGGCCGGCCGGCGCAGCGCCTGCCGTGTGGAGTCCAGCATCAGAGCTCCCAGGCGGTCGCGTGGCAGCAGTGCCACCACCGGTCCGCCAAAGGCCTGCCCACTGCTGCCGTTTGTGCCACCAGCACCAGCGCCGCTGCCGGTGCGGCTCAGCGCACCCGAGGCGGGGCTGCTGCCGCCGCTGGCTGCGCCGCTGCCGCCAAAGCCGGCGGTGCTGCCGCTGGCGCTGCCTGCGGCGCTGCCGCCGCGTGCGCCGACCAGCAGGCGCTTCAGCAGGGAGGCCCTGTCCAGCGTAGCATAGACGGCCGCCTCCCACTGTTCCTGGGTGGCGCCGCCCGCCTCGAGCTCGGGAGGCTTGTAGCTGTTGAGCAGCTTGAACTGATGGGTGGGGCTGCCTGCCGCTCTCACGGTGTCGATAAAGTCTCCCATGGAGCCGCTCAGGGAGCCAATTTCACGCAGCAGGTAGAAGAGCGCGTACCTGCGAGCAAGAGAAGGGGGAAGAAGGGGTGAAGACGTGAGGACACGAGGTCGGGGTGGGTGGAGCTTGGCAGGGCGGCTGGACAGGTAGCAAAAACCCCCAACAGCTGGTGAGTTGAGACTAACCAGGAAGCATAAACGCTCCGACCACGCGGGATCCCAACAGCCACACTCCGCTCCCCTCGGGCTCACCAGGTGGTGTCGTGCAGCGGCAGGCCCGCTGGCTGGCCCAGGCAGCCGTCCAGCAGAACCAGCGCCACACGCTGGCCCGCCGCCTGCAGCTGCGCAGCGGCGGCATGCGCCAGCGCTGCACCGCTGATGGAGCAGCCCACCAGCAGGTAGGGGCCACGAGGCTGCACGGCCTGGACGGCCGCAGCGTAGTGAGCTGCCAGCTCAGAGAGCGCCAGGCAGTTGGCGGCATCGCCACCCATAGCCAGGCCGTACACTGGCAGAGGCAGTGCCGACGCCAGCTCCTTCAAAGCGCCGGTGATGCTGCCCGTCTCTCCGTGGATGAGCCACAACGGCACACGGGCCAGCGGCGGCGCCGACAGGGCACTGGGTGTGCCTGCCGCCAGCCGGCCGGCGCGGCGCAGGATGTAACGGCGCTCAGGGCACAGCCGGTTGAGCGGCAGCACCACTGACACAGTGTCGCTGTCGGCTGGAGGGCTGAAGGGTGCAGGGGAGGCTGGCTGGCGTGCAGACAGCAGCATGCTGCCGCCTGCCTCAGCGGCGGCTGCCTCGGGAGAGGAAGCTTCCGCTACCAGGGCCGCCTCCACTGCACCCAGGAGCGCGGCCTGCAGCTGCTTGGCGGCTGTTGCAGCAGCTGGCACGCTGGTGGGTGTGCCAGAACCGGCTGAGCCAGTTTGCGGCATCTCAAGCACCTCCACAGGCTGCACCAGCATGGCGATGCTCTGCCACGCGCCAGCAGGACCGCCAGAGGACAGCTGTCGGCCGCTGGTGCTTGGCTGCTGGGCAAACAGCAGCGTCTGGCCCTCAAAGATGTCGATGGCGTGGTAGCCAAAGGCCAGAGCTTGCCAGTAGGCCAGCCGGGACAGCAGGGACGCGATGCGCAGCTCCCAGGCGGTCTGACTCTCCTGCGGACAGGTTGGGAGATGACATCAGCAGAACAGTTGGTTTAGCGCGAGGTTGGGAGGCGGGCAGGCACGCGTGCGCATTTGGCATTGGAGCCAACGCAATAGCGACTTCTGTAGCAACACACAGAAACCCAGAGCACGCACCTCTGGCGGCTTGAAGGTGGCCACGTAATCCAGCTGCTGGTTGTGGTCAGGGATGGAGGCCAGGCGAGCCACAAACGCGTCGTAGCTGGGCGCACTGCTGGCCGCCGCCGCCGCCACTGCCGGGTAGAGCACGGATGCCACCTGGCACACCTCGGCGCGCTGCTGCTCAGACAGCCAGGACAGCAGGGTGGCTGGGGAGCGCAGGGCCTGGGGAGGCTCCAGCAGAGCCAGAGCCAGAGGCGGCTCAGCTGAGATGGCACTCAGCTGCAGCGCGAGCTCGTGCGCCAGCACGCCGCCAAATCCGACGCCTGCGGCGCAATGAAGTGGGCACACAAGTTGTGAGTTATGTAGTGCTGAGCATCGCAACACACCTGCACCATGCTGCAGCGGCTGTGTGGGCAAGCAAGTTGGCGCGCAAAGTGCACACCCCAGCCATCTCGTCTGCCGCGCACCTGCCACCACGAGGCGGGCGCCAGGCGGCACCANTCCCCGNCATCGCCTTNGGTGCCCAGCATGGCGAGCNCNAGCCAGCNTCNAGCAGGNNCGCGNCCTCCACCTCNTCCCTCCGGCAGCCGCACAGCAAAGACTGGCAGNTCCNATGGCTGCCAGCAGCTGCTCCAGGCCGCCCATGCCGCCACCAGCGTCGCAGCACACCAGCAGCACGGGCGCATCTGCGCTCCAAGCGCCGCTGCCCCCGGCCGCCACGGCAGCCGCCTGGCGGGCGGCGGCGTTGAGCGGTGCCACGGGGGCAGGKGCACCGCCGGCGCCGCATGCACCCAGAGCGGCCTGGTCGGTGTAGGGCAGTGCAGTCTCCAGCCGGCGGCGCAGGTTGGCGTCCTTGACACCCATCTTGGCCAGATAGCTGTCGATGTCTTGCAGCTCCGCCTGCGGAGGGGAGCGAAAGGGGTTGGGGGCGTGTTGGAAAGGGACGCCACAACATGATAGGGAAGCCACAAAGCAGCAGCACCCTGGCTTGTGCTCAACTCCAAGTGAGCATGGCTTGGCTTTTGTCCAGGCCCACCAACCAGCAGGCTGCCACCCCCTGCTTCCTCACCGCTGAAACGGCATAGCCGCGTGCGCGGCCGCCGCGCCGCACTGTCTCGGTCCAGCCGAAGGGCGCCAGCTTCTGCTTCAGGGCCGTGACAATCAGGTTCATGTCGCCCAGGTCCTGCAGGGGATGNAGGAGGAGTTAGGAAAGCAAAGGATTTAATCTGAGGCCGTTCAGGGCATGGATATGGGGGCCTCATGCAGGCCACCATNGGCATGCCTCCCCAGCCAGCCGTACATATGAGGCTGCCCGTTGTGAACACTGACCACACATAGAANGCCCACCTGGCGCAGGATGGAGAAGTGGTCTCCCGGGATGTCGATCACCTCGCAGTCCTCGCACAGATCGTACCAGCAGGCGCCGTGCGGCAGCGCTGCACAGAACAAGGGCAGTGACAGGGGTGAGGGGACTGGCAAGGGAACGAGAGATATGACACCTGAGCGGCTGGCGGCAGCAAGTTGTAGGGAAGCCCAGCAGGCACTGTGCAGACCCCAGCCTCGACCCATGCTAGGAGCTTACGGTCTGAGCGGCTGTCGTCCATGTAGGTGCACACGCCGGGGTTGGCAGCACGGAAGTACACCACTGGTGCCTGCGGTCACTTAGTGTGCGGTTGAGGGGTGTGAGCAACAGCACCAGGGGCATGGGAACACCGACCATTACAAGTAAAGCAGCATGCTCCCCCTTGCAGGTGCTGCCCACCCCTCCCTGCCCTCGCTCCTCGCCTTGATGCTGGGCGCCAGCCAGTTGAAGCGGCGCAGGTCTGAGACGGAGGAGGCCTGTTTGGTGACCAGTGCCACGTACTCCACCTGCTGCCGCACCTCCTCCACGCTCATGTTGGAGTCGCGCTGCAGAAATTGAGCATGGATAACAGCGAGGTTAGTTTAGCAAAGTTGTGATGTCATGGTATGCCGCCAGTCATGTTGGAGTTGCGCTGCGGGGATGGGCGGTTGAAAGTGTCGGGTTCAGGGCGGGCAGGGCAGGGTGGCAGAGCGACGAGATGCCATTCATATCCCTGCAAACTGCCTAAAAAGCAGCACGGGTCATGGGCGGATGCGACCATGCAGGCCCTTCCTAGAGTCTCACCATGACGCGCCAGATGGGCGCGAAGAACTCAAACTTCTGCTCCAGGCTCATGCCCTTCCACTCCTCGCTCTCGCGCGGGTGCGCGATGCTGCTGCCCATGCCCAGCGCGTCGCGGCCTGCAGTGGGCAGGTTTTAAACAGATGCGCTGTGGGCGGGTGGGATGGATTGGCTGCCGCGACAGTCGCCAACACACAAGCTATCTTCTCGCCATGTTTTGCTCTTCAAACACACTCTCAAGAATGCATGAACTCACCGAGGGCTCCCAGGATCATCTCCATCAGCTCCAGCGAGTCCTCCTCAGTGGCCGCCTGCGCCTCCGGCTGGGCGGGCCGCACCTGCACACAGTAGGGGATGAGGTTTGTGGGCAGTCAGGCTGGGTTGAGTGGCTGGGCGGAGCCAGCAGTGCTAAAGCGGTTGCTGCACATGATCTAGGAACAGCAGCTGCGGTCGTGAAGCGGTCAACAGCACAGCCAGCTGCCGTCCCAGCGCACCTGGTCGGGGCGGGGCGTGTCCATGACCAGGACCAGCCCCACCTCCTTGCCCCAGCTCTCCAGCACCATGGCGATCTGCATGGCGACTGCAAATACAGCGGGCGAAGGGCATTGCCGCCGAGCGTGAGGTGGCGCATATCGCAAGGGCAGTGGCAGCAAGCTTTGGGCGAACCCAATACCAGCCCAGTGGTGACAGGCCCGAGGCCAGCCATTACACGCGTGTGCACACTCCAACACTCTCCCACCCCGCACCTGTGCCGCCGTACGAGTGGCCACCCACGAGGTAGGGACCCTCCGGCTGCACCCGCACAATGTCGGCTGCATTGGCCAGGGCCAGTGCGGTGACGTCCAGGTCGTTGTCCTTGTCCAGCACGTAGATGGGCTGGGTGGACCACTGCAGATGTGGGACAGTGCGGAGTGCAAAGGGGAGGTTAGGCGGTAGGGTGCATAGAGGAGTTTTCGTAAGACTGCCGGCAGTCAAAAAGGAGAGCTGCAAAAGGTGTCAGCTGCACCACGCTCTCGGTTGCATGCGCAAGCCAGCCAGTGCAGGCAAACCAATGATGCAAACCAGCCCTTGCCTGGAGGAACTGGGAGAAGGAGAAGTAAGCGGACTGGGCGTTGGCCACACCCGGGGCCGCCAGGAACAGCGGGCGCGGCGCCTGCGGCGGGCGCAGCATCTTGAGCAGCTCCGAGGGCTTGTCGCCCGCTGGGCCTGCTGCGCCTGCTGCGCCTGCTGCCKGCCGGGACACAGAGCCGGTGATGTCTTCGACATCCGAGCCCTCCYCTGCCTCGCTGCCCGCCCGGCCCCCGCGCTCGCCGGCTTCGGCGGCCGCCGCGGCGCGGGCAGCTAGGGCGCCATTGATGTACTCCACAACCGCCGAGACGGACTGGTAGTCGTACAGCAGCGTGACAGGCAGCTGCGCGGAAGGCAGGGGCAGTGACAATTGAAGAAGCTTGGTGAGCAGAGAAGCAGGCGGCTTTTCGCAAGCAAAGCGCGTCTTGTGTCAACAGGCTGCCTCCACCTGATTCGAAGTGCCTCCCAAGCAGCCGGACCCCATCCCGCACCTGCATGCCCAGGCTCTCCGCCAGCGTGCGGCGCAGCTCCATGCCTCCACGAGAGTCCAGGCCCGCCATCATGAGCGGCTCGTCGGGGTGCACAGCATGGCCCAGCATGGCCCGCACCTCCGCCATGACCTGAAGTGTGGGATAGAGGGATTGTATTGCATTGTAACTGACAAGACTGTGTTGAGAACCACTTCACGCTGCGCCGCGTCCACTCCGCACCACACCACCCCGCACCACTCCACACCCAACCACACCCACCTGCGCCTCCAGGTGCATTAGCCGCTCCTCCTCCGCCATCTGCAGCAGCGGGTGGTCGGCCGGGATACCCGCCTCCTCCTCCTCTGCCTCAGCTGCAGTACCACCTGCTGCCACTGCTGCCGCCTCCGCTGCGGCGGCGGCATGCAGGCGCGCGCTGGCTGGGCCGGGAGAGGCGGGCGGCAGGTCTTGGTCTCCCAGTACCACTCCATGCGCCAGAAGCGCCAGCGCGGTACCGCTGGTTGGCAGCAGGCTGGTGCCTCCCACATGCCAGTTCTCAGAGGGCTGATATGCAGCTGCAACGATGCCGCCTGCAGGGTTGTTGGCGCCCACAAGCAGAGCAGCCACGCTGCGCAGCCAAGTGAGCGGGGCAACCGCCGCTGCAGCCACCCCTGCAGCCTGGCCCAAGCTGGCATCCAGCAGCACAGGGTGCAGCGCATAGCCAGACACCTCGGCGCTAGACAGAGGCGCCAGCCGCGCCACTGCGCTGGCGGATGCTGCGGTGCGGCTGATACCTGCCGCTGCCCGGCTGGCCACCAGCGACCGCACAGCCCTGCTGCTGCTGCTGCTATGTGCTGTGGTAGCAGCCTCCAGGCTGGCTGCACTCATGCTGGCCAGCTTGGCAGTCAGCAGGCGCTGGTCAGCCAGAGACACCTCGACCGCTCCGCTGCCCAGCACAAGCTTGGCACGGGCGGCAGCTGGGGCCACCTTGGCTGCAGCCGCCTGCGGCAGCTGTGCCGGCGCGACCAGCGCTGCCTCAGTGACAGCCGCGAACGCAGCGGCCGTTGCGGCGTCCTCCCCAGCGGCCACAGCGCCCAGCAGGGGCGGCATGGAGGCAGCCAAGCTGAGCAGCGCCGAGCCGGCCAGGAATGGCCGGCCCTGCACGCTGTACTGCCACAGGAAGGCCAGGCGAGCCGCGGACAGCTGGCTGTCGAAGGTGACGCTGCTAGGCCTGCCGCCGCTCTTGCCGCCGCGCAGCACGCAGCCGTTCAGCAGCTGCTGCACTGCCGGGGCCACGTAGCAGCGGCTGCGGCGCCATGCCGTCTGGCCAGCCTCTGCTGCGCCGATCACTGCTGCCGCGCCGCTACCAGCCACGAGGGCGTGGGCATTGGTGCCCTGGGCGCCAAAGCTGCTCACACCCACCATCAGAGCGCTGCTGCCTGGCTGGCCAGCTGGCACGCCATAGGGCCCGCCGCGAGCGATGGAGACGGCATGGCCGGCCAGAGCGCCAAACACGTGCGGGTTGAGGTTGCGCAGGTGGAGGGCAGCGGGCACCGCAGCTGCCTGGACCAGCACGCTGGCCGCCTGCAGGCCTGCCACACCGGCACCCGACTCCTGGTGCCCAGTGAAGCCCTTGACCGTGGCAAACAGGAAGGGGCGGTGCTGCTTCGGTGCACCCTCCTGCGGATTGTAGGAGGCAGAGGACAGAGGGATGGTGAGCAGTTGCTCGTTTGACTGAACAGCACTATCTTTCAAGATTTAGTTGCCAAGGCCATGATGGATCGAGCTCACCAGGTACACTGCTGCCGCAGCGCCCACTTCAATGGGGTCGCCCAGCGCCGTGCCGTTGCTGTGCATCTGCAGGCCTGCCACGTCAGCGCTCCGCACACCAGCAGTTGCCAGTGCTTCGCGCAGCAGCGCCTGCTGCGCCGGGCCGTTGGGCGCAGTCAGGCTGCTGGCGCGGCCGTTGGTGTTGACAGCAGAGGAGAGCAGGAGGCCCAGCGCCTGCTGTGCCTGCTGAGCATCGCCGGCAGCAGGGCGCAGGAACATCGCCCTGCACGTCTCGCCGCGCACGTAGCCGTCTGCCGAAGCATCCAGCGTCTTGCTGCGTCCCTCAGGCGACAGCATGGTTGCCCGGGTGAGCATGAGGGTGGACTCGGGCACCAGACACAGCAGCACACCGGCTGCAAGCGCCGCCTCCATGCGACCGTCCCTGCAGAGGGGAAGGGTGGGAGCAGGCATGGATGACTTGAGGAGAAAGCCATGTGCAGCAGTGTGGCGCAGCTACTGGCATGGCTGCATTCAGGGTGGTGTATCCATTGCACATAGCCGACCTTGAACTCGCCCGCACCTGAAGCCCAGGCATGCCATGTGGGCAGCCACCAACGATGCTGAGCACGCTGTGTCCACGCTGGCGGTCGGCCCGCGCAGGCCAAAGGCGTAGGCGATGCGGCCGCTGGCCACGGAGGGCGATGCGGCGGTGAAGGAGAAGGAGGAGATGGACACGCCCTGGCTGTGGCTCAGGCTTTCATAGTCAGTGGCTGCGGGAGGGGCAGTCGAGCATCGAGGAGGGCAGGCAGTCCAAGTTGAGGCCAGTTCCAACACTGAGCATGCCTTAACTCAGCAACGGTATGAACCTGACCGATTCCCTACCCCGACTGCTGCCTGCACCTGCAATGCCGACATACGCGCCCACTGCCCGGCCAAATGCCGCCGCGGGGCTGCCGGCGCCGGCGCAGCTGAGGGCAGCGTAGGCCGCGTGCAGCAGCAGGCGCTGCTGAGGGTCCATGGTTACTGCCTCAGTGCGCATGGTGCTGAACAGCTCGGCATCAAACAGCTCCACATCGGGCAGGAAGACGCCAAACTGTGGAGGGGTGGAGAGTGGAATAGGGGGCAGCAGGTGACCGAAGCAGGTGCAGGGTGGACATGCCAGGCACAGTGCGTGAGTGCAGGTTCAGCAGACCAGCACACACCCTCAGGCTGCCCAAATACGCCAACCCTCGCGCACCTGTGCTGGCATAGTGCCATCGGCAGTGATGAGCGCTGAGTCAGCATCCCATCGAGCATATGGCACACGCCCACTGGCATCGCCTGCCGGCTGGATACCGGCTTTGCCCAGCTCGCTCTGCCCTGCTGCACCCAGGATGGCCACCGCCCAGCCGGTGCTACCACTTAGGGGCCCCACACTGTATGCCAGTGCGGATGAGGCAGCCAGGCTGGTGGCAGCCGCGTCTGCTGGTGCGGCTGCCTGGCCCAGCTTGCCGGCCAGGAATTCAGCCATGGCATTGATGGTGGGGTAGTCAAACACCAGGGTGGAGGGCAGCTCCATGCCCAGGGTATCAGCCAGGCCCTGCTGCAGCTCCGTGGCACCCAGGCTGTCCAGGCCGGCGGCCATGAGCGGCTCATCGCCGCCAACCGGGTTGCCCAGCACGGTCTGAACCTGCTCCGCCACGAGAGCCTGTGGGAGGTGAGAGGGGAAGAGGAAGGGACAAACAAGTTTGCTCCTCATGCCATGATTCACCAGCTGCACTTGGTGCCACCCCTTCCCCCTGCCTGCACAGCACTCCCTATCCGCCCATGCCCACCTGCAGGCTCTCCAGGTCCACAGCCGCAAAGGCCGCACTGCCGGGCACAGCCAGCACCTCCGTGGTGGCATGGCCGGCTGCGCTGCCCACCGCGGCTGCCACACCCATCGGGAAGCCGGCAGCATCAACGGCTGAGGGCGACAGCAGCACCATGGGTGTGAGGGGCGTGTGGGGACTGTGCATGTAGAGCGGGCTGTGCAGCGCATCCTCGTGCAGGTGTGGTGAGGCGGGGGTGCGTGGCGTCATCATGGCCGGCCGCTGCAGGGTGGCGAAGGGGCAGGGAGGCGGGAGGATGTGAGCTGCAGGTTGCCTTGAGAAAATTGCAGGCATTGGACCCATGTTGTGTTGTCTTACTACTACCCCTCACACAAAGCCCACCTGTGCCACCAGGCGCCGGGTCTCCATGCCGGCCATCTGCATGGCCGTGCCGGCGCTGCCCAGCAGCCGCTGCTCCTGCCGGCTGCCGCTGGCGCTGACCAGGTTGCTGGCCCAGACCTGGCTGTCCGGCAGGGGCTGCGGCACGTGCACCGACTCAATGCGAGCTGCCACACGCAGCACACGGTGCTGCCGCTGGTGAGCAGCCACCACATGCATGGCCGCCTCAGAGACGGCCGGGTGCACACTCATGCCCAGCTGCTCCTGAGGAACCGCCACCTCAGCAGTGGCCACCCGAGCGGGTGCCGCAGCAGCAGCTGTGACACCACTCAGCAGCAGGCATGCCAGCTGAGAGCGGTCAGCACTGCTGGTGCCGGGCAGAGTGCTGCCTGCAGTGGGCTGCACAGCAGACAGACTGGCATAGAAGTGTGTGCGGACCTGGCCCACAGAGCCTCCAGCTGAGCCAACCTCAAAGCTGCCCACGCCAGCCTGCACCAAGCAGCGCACATGCGCCATGCCAGCTGCCCCTGCCGCCGGCAGGGCCAGCGGCGTGGCAAACACAGCCGAGCGGATGGCAGCGGTGGAGAGTTCGCTGGCATTGGCCAGCTGGCGGCTCGCTCCAGCTGCCATCTCCACAAAGGCAGTGGCTGGGAACATCGCCATGCCCAGCACAGAGTGCTGCCACAGGAAGGCGAGCTGAGGCGCAGCCAGAGCCGCTTCCAGCGCCACGGCTGCAGACGCTTGCCGCCTGGCCAGCCTGCCTGCGCCGCTGCCGCTGGCAGCTGCAGTTTGCAGCAGGATGTGGGCAGGGGGCGCCACCCACATGCGCTGCTTGGACCAGATCGCCAGCTCAGCTGCCGCTGGTGCTGCCGTTGCGCTGCCCGCCTGCTGAAGCAACGCGTGTGCGTTGGTGCCCTGGAAGGCAAACGAGCTGATGCCGGCCACGCTTGCGCTGGCGCTGCCGGCACCAATGGCTGCAGACGTCTGGCGTGGCAGGTGCCAGCCTGGCGCTGCCGACTTGGCGGCAGCCATGTCCAAAATGGCCGCCACATGGCTGTTCACCACTGATAGGTGCATGATGCCATGAGTCAGGCGGTGCGAGAGTGCCACGCTGGCATGGGTCATGCCCATGGCACCAGCCGCTGCCTCAGTGTGCCCAATCCAGGCCTTTGCTGTGCTGGCCGCAANGGGGCGCCACCCGCCTGCTGCCATCCACCAGCACAGCCGCAGCGGCGCCCATTTCAATGGGGTCGCCCAGCGGCGTGCCGGTGCCGTGCATCTGCAGGTGGGTGACGTCCGCCGCCGACAGGCCAGCAAAAGCCATGCCTGCACGCATCACCTCCTGCTGGCTGGGGCCGTTGGGGGCCGTCAGGCTGCTGCTGCGGCCGTCCTGGTTGACCGCTGAACCGCAGAACATAGCCAGAGCGCTAGAAGCGCTGCTGCCTAGCTGCACTGCACGCAGCAGCAGGGCGCCAATGGCCTCGCCACGCACGTAGCCATCAGCTGCCGCATCCAGCGTCTTGCAGCGGCCATCGGCCGCCAGCATGCCAGCCTTGTGGAACATGGCTGCAGGATGGGGCAGGGGTTTGGGAGGGGGTGAGGTGTGGTGGCGGCTTTAAGCACTTTGGAAAGCTGCATGTACTGCATCACAATCATGTCATGTCATGACGCTGGTTGTAGCTCACCAGTGGTGTCGGAGGACAGCAGCAGGCCAGCGCCAGCAGTCAGGCCGCTGGTGCTGACGCCGCTGAACAGGTTGCCGGCGGCAATGTGGGCGGCCACCAGGGAGGAGGAGCAGGCGGTGTCCACGCTGACTGCCGGGCCCTTGAAGGCAAAGGTATAGCTGCAGGACAGGAGTGGGCGTGGGGGAGGAGAGGTAAGGATGATCAAGGCAGAGGCACTCGACTTCAGCAGAACTCATTTCCCCGCGGGCGCGATTGACCACTATTGTAAGCCTCCGAGCCCCCGGAGTCCGCCCGCACCTCAGACGTCCGCTGGCCACCGACAGCGCCCCGCCGGTGGCGCTAAATGCGCTGACGCCGGCGGTGTAGCGCGGCACCAGGGTGTTGTTGTACTCCGCTGATGCAATGCCGACTGCCACAGCAGTGGAGCTGGGCAGCGCCACGCTGGTGCCGGCTTGGCCAAGCGCCTGCAGGGTGCGGGGGCAGCGCAAGGGTTGAACCGTTGGTGCAAGCACAGGCAGCCCTGTGCACCTGTAAAAAGCTGCTAGTCATCACTTAATCACTTGACAAGGCAAGGAGGCACCCTGCACGGCAAGCGATGCGCTCTCACCTCCAGTGACACCTCCAGCAGCAGGCGCTGCTGGGGGTCCATCAACTCCGCTTCGCCGCCGCTCAGACCGAACAGGGAGATGTCAAAGCCCTCGGTGACGGACGAGGGCAGGAAGCCGCCAAAGCGGGCGGGCAGCCCAGACTGCAGGGGAATGAAGACCAGGGCAGCTGTGGTGAGAATGGCCATCTTCCATGCAACGTGTTTCCGCCGCTACATGTTTTCTTCAGTACCAAACCAAATCAGTTTAAGCAACTCCCAAAAGATGCAGGATTGAACAGCCCAGAGACAAAAGTAGCAGCTCACCTGGCTGAGCAGCTCCACATCCCAGTGCTCCAGCGGCACGGGCGAGATGATGTCCACCGGCGACAGGCTGAGAATGCCGTCCTGCGGACAAGACATGGGAGCAGGGTACCCTGTATGAGCTGCGGACCGAAGTACGCCAGCTCATCACCAGGCCAGTGCTGCTGGATTCAACGGCATGAGCAAACCACCCCAATGTATGTGTCTCGCACCTGTGCTGTGCGGCTGGACATGCCCAGCAGGGCGACCACAGCGCCGGCGGGCAGGGCACCTGCCAGCGCGCGCTGCACCACTGGGGACAGCGCCAGCTCATCTCCAAGTGAATAACCAGCCTCGCCCTCCTCCTCCTCCTCTTCTGCCGGCAGCTGGCTCTCCACATAGCCAGCAATGGCTGCCGCCGTGGGGTAGTCAAAGACCAGCGTGCCGGGCAGCTGCAGTCCCAGCCGGCTCTCCAGGCTGTTCTTGAGCTCCACTGCACCCAGGCTGTCCAGACCGGCAGCCATGAGCGGCTCGTCTGCGCCAATGTCTGCGCCCAGGATGCCACGAACCGCATCCTGCACCTGTGACAGCACAGCTGCTTTGCGGTCAGCCGCAGACAGGCCAGCTGTTGCAGCCCGGGCTGCCTTGCTGCCCCGGCTGCCTGCCGCAGCAGTAGCGCCGCCAGCAGCGCCAGTAACTGCGCCTGCAAACTCAGCAAAGAATGCCGGCACTGGCTGGCCGCTGCTGGCAAAGCGCCGCATGAACTTGTCCCAAGCGAAGGGCGTGGCAGCCAGCAGGGCAGGTGCTGGGCCGGATGCCTCAAGCAGGCCTCCAAGCACAGCCATGCCCTGGTCAGGCTGCACAAGCGCCATGCCTGTCCGCTCCACACGAGCGGCAGTGGAGGCATCGTTGGCTGCCATGCCGACACCTGCCCAGGCGCCCCACTGCACGCTGGTGGCAGTACCGCCGGCCAGCTGCGCACGCTGCGCTGAGGCATCCAGCGCTGCATTGGCTGCGCTATAGTTGGCCTGACCGGGGGAGCCCAGCAGGGCAGCCACCGAGGAGAAGAGCAGCTGGAATGCTGCTGGCTGCCGGCCATACGTGCCGCCCAGCTGTGCCGCTGCCGCGACCTTGGGAGCATAAGTCGTCCGCAGGCTGCCCAGGGTCTGGGAAGCAAACACGCCATCAGCCAGCACACCGCCTGCATGCATCAGGCCAGAGAGGGGGCTGCTGCCGCTGCCTGGTGCCACGCCAGCTGCATCCTCAGCGCTTGCAGCATCGCACATGGCCATGGTGACTGCCGCCGCAAAGGCAGCACTGTCGGGCTGCAGCAGGGCCAGGCTGGCATCTGCAGCAGCTGCTGCCATCCGGCCGCTGCGGCCCAGCAGGCGCAGGTAACGCATCTGCTGTTGCGCCAGCCAGGCTGCCACCTGGGTGCCCAGGGTGCCCAGGCCTCCAGTGATGACCACTGCAGCCAGAGATGACAGCGGGTGTCAAATTGCATGGAACAAGCAGAGTCAGGCGTAGAGACCGGCACCAGCAACACGCCATCAGCCCAGCAACTGCTCACAAGCTCCGCACCTGTGCCTTGGACACTTGGCTGGGCAGCCAGTGCGGGTGCCCGCACCACCACCTTGCCCACGTGGCGGGCCTGGCTCATCTGGCGCAGCGCCGCCTGCACTGCGCTCAGGCTGTTCAGGACTTGGGGCAGCGGGCGAAGCGTGCCCACTGCAACACCCTCTGCCACCCGGGTAAGAACGGTGTTCAGTGCGGCTTCGGACATGAAGTCGACGGCCACAAGCGAGTAGCGCACATCGGGGCGCTCTGCACAACACAGGGCAGAGATGGGCAGCGCATGAGATTCCATGTGCACATGCATGTCAACCCTACTCAGCATGGGAATAAGGGTGTGCCCTCATGAGCGCTCACCCTGTGCCACACGCGCCGCGCTCCAGATGTCGCGCTTGCTGATCTCCACAAAGCTGCCACCCCATTGGAGGGTGGCAAGAGTGCCCGCCACCATGCCGCTGCTGGTCAGGCTGTTGAGCACCACAGTGGCACCGCCCACTTCGGTCAGCTCAGTGACATAGCCGCTGTCACGGGAGCTGCTGACGTGTGCAGAGCCGAGGTTGCGCAGCAGGGCACGCTTGGCAGGGCTGCCTGCCGTGGTCACAGCAGTAGCCCCCGCTGCTGCAATGACCTGCATGGCAGCCAGGCCCACGCCACCGGCGGCTGCGTGCACCAGCACACTGTCGGCTGGAGAAATGGCTGCCAGCCGGTTCAGGGCGGTGTCCACAGTGACAAAGACGGTGGGCATGGTGGCCGCCTCCTCGAAGCTGCATCAAATGCAACAAACAGCACTGTTAACATTGGGAATGGGCCCCACATTTGGACGACACATCCCCAAGGGGATTCGATGCCTCACCTAATGGATTGTGGCATGCGGACCACTGTCTTGGCAGAGGCATGGACATAGCTGCCCAGGCTGCCGGCCGCCAGGCCGAACACGGCATCGCCTGGCTGCAGGCCGGCAGGGCTGCCAGCAGGCACACGAGACACGATGCCGGCACAGTCGCCGCCGGGGGCACCAGGGTCGCCAGGGTACATGCCCAGCACGTTGAGCACGTCCCTGTGCATGGGTAGACAGGAACATGTTGAATGTATCATGTTGAATGTAGCAAGCAGTCAATGCTTGTGATACGCACCAACAACACACTGCAGTGCAGCTCTCACCTGAAGTTGATGCCCACCGCCTTGACCTGAACCTCCACCCAGCCAGGCTGTGCAGTGCCCACAGGCACCGGCTCAGGGACCAGGTTCCTGCAGAGGAGGAGCACCATCGCCCGTCTTAGAGATAAGCAGCAAGACATCTCACGATGTGCGGGCAGCTTTCTCCAGGGAGGCAATTCACCCCTGCACTGCACTTCGAAGCCCACCTGAAGGCACCACGAGGCCTGGGCATGAGGTGGTATGGGCCAGGCATGGGCTGGGCCGCACCGCTGGGCAGCAGCACAGCGGTCAGCGCCGCACCGGCCTGCACCAGGCTGCCATAGCCGTCCGATGCCTTGGCTACTGAGGTGGAGGTAGAGACCAGCAGGCGGCTGCGGCTGGAGGTGCTGCTAGAAGCCACTGGGTCCAAGCGCACACCCCCATGGCCGATGGCAGGAGCCTCCTGTGCAAAGGCACGCAGCATGCCCCAGAGGTCGCTGCCGCTGGAGACTGCCTGAGCTGGGGCAGCTGTCGCAATGCTGCCGGGGGCAGCGTCTGCCATGGTGCGCAGCTGGACAGCGCTCGCCTGCTGCTGCATGGCGTGCTGCAGCACAAGCAGGCCGCTGCTGGCAGGGGCCAGCGGCACTGCCATGCCTGCGGGCAGCTTCTGGACTGCCACATCGACCATAGGAGCTGCCGCTTCTGCCGCAAGAGCAGCCGCCTGCCAAGCAACGCTGTACAGCAGGTCAGCAGCCTGCTGCTTGGCGGCAGCGGCTGCCTTGGCCGCTGCGCTGGCGCTGCCACCCAGCTGCTTAGCCTCCAAACCGTCCAGCACAGCGAGCAAAGCGCTGGTGGCAGACAGCAGGGCATGGTCCCGGAATGTCGAGCCCCCTGCCTTGCTGGCACCCTCCGGGCTGCGACGCACAAATGCGTGCACCCCGTTGCCCTGCTGCACAGGGCGCTGCACTAGGTACACAGCCAGGGCAGCAGGCACAAAGGCCCCGCCTTCCGCTGCAGCTGCTGCTGCACCATCCCTGCCTGCCTCAGGCACCAGTGCGCCCAGCTGCAGGCCGCTGTCCAGCATGGCGGGGTGCATCAGGAAGCCCGACACATCAGCATCGGTCTGAGCAGCGCCGCTGCCCAGGCGGGCGGCTGCTGAGCTGTCTCCGCGCTGGATGCTCCTCAGCTGCCTGAAGGCAGGGCCGTACTGCAGGCCAGCTGCATGCAGGCCGCTGTACACTGCCGCTGTATCCAGAGGTAGCTGGCATGCTGCCCGAGCGGCATCCAGAGACAGATTGTGTGTAGCAGCGGGAGCTGCAATAGCGGCACCAGCTGCCACGGCCGACAGGCTGCCCTGCAGGTGCAGGGTGTCTGCCGCCCCCTTGCCGCTTGCTGCCTTGCTGGCCTGCCACGCAGCGGACCGGATGGTAATGCCGTCGGTGGGCAGCGCCACATCAGCTGTCACTGTCACTGCCCCTGCCTCTGCCACAGCGGGAAGGCGCAGGGGCGCCGCAATCGTGGCACCAGTCAGTGCCACAGCAGGCTCCGCCAGACGCAGCAGAGTGCGGCTGGCAGCAGCTGCCATCTCAAAGTAGGCTGCTCCAGGCATGATGGGTGCTGACTGGACTTGATGGTCCCACAGGAAGGACAGGACTGGGCGGCTGAGCGGCAGGCGGAACTGCAGCTGCTGCTTGGTCTGCAGGGGATGATTGAACAGCATAAGACAAGAACGATGAGCAAACATGGGGTGGCTACGCAGAGCGGATCATTTTATGCCTCAGTGTCGTACTATAGGTCAGCATGCCAGCAACCTACCTTCACGGCTGCGCCCAGCAGAGGGTGCAGCGGCACCAACACCTCAACGAAGCACCGCAGGCTGCGCTGCCACATGGCAGGTGCCAGCGCAGCGCCAGCTGCCTGTGCGTGGGCTGGCTGAGGCGTGATGATGGCATGAGCATTGACGCCGCTCATGCCGAAAGAGCTGGTGCCGGCATTAGCAGGTGCAGCAGGGGCCGACTGAATGGGCAGGCGGTGGGGCACCGTCCAGCCAGCAAAGCTGTTGGCCACATAGGGGTTGATTGCCCTGCAGAAAAGATGGGTCAAACAGGCGGCGATTTAAGCATGCAAGGTGTGATCAGCTGCTCAGTAATGTGGCACTCACATTTCTTCAACAAATACCAACTACAACCGGCCGCCTGCTCACCTGTAGCGCATGCCGTGGGCCAGCTGCTGGCTGAGCGCCACCTGGCCAAGCAGCAGGCCAGCCAGGCCAGCCGTGCCCTCCAGGTGACCAGTCAGCGTCTTGATGGCGCCCACCGTGAACGAGGCGCCGGCAGGCGGCGAGTGCGCAGGTGCAACTGCCTTGCGCAGGGCGCCCGTCTCAATGGGGTCGCCTAGCGGTGTGCCTGGACAGGTGAGGGGCAGCGCAGGAGGTGGTTGAGTGGGCAGTTGCAAACTGCCCAGCAAGACAGTATGTGAACCGCAAGTCTGCATGTCCAGCCACCATCCACAACAGCGGCACACAGAGTTCATCTTTCACACCTGTGCCGTGGGTGGCCACGTACTCGAGCACCACTGACCCCGCCTCCCGCATGGCTGCTATGACCAGCGCCTGCTGGCTGGGCCCGTGCGGCGCCGTCAGCCCGCTGCTGCGCCCGTCCTGGTTGACGGAGCTGCCCGCGAACAGGGCGAGCGCAGGGCCAGCCGCGCCAGCAGCTGGCTCCAGAACAACTGCTGCGTAGCCCTCGCCTCGGCCATAGCCATCTGCCTCGGCACCAAAGGCCTTGCAGCGGCCGTCTGGGGAGAGGGCGTGCACCTGGGTCATGGCTGCACTGGCGGCTGTGGGCACCAGCAGGGCGTTGACGCCTGAGGCGGTTGCCATGCCGCAGTCGCCCTGTTGGGGAGATGGGGCATTGCAGACGGCAAGGCAGGTTGGTGCATTGCTAGATGATGCAATAAAGCACTGCATGGCGAAAGGCCATGCATGTACATCACCACACATGTACATCCCGGCAGGCATGCCCCACCTGGGCAATGCTGCGGGCGGCCAGATGGTAGGCCACCAGCGAAGAGGAGCAGGCTGTGTTTGTGGGAACGCAAGGTCCCACCAGTCCCAGCGAGTACGACACACGTCCGGCCATGAACGCCAGCCCATTGCCTGCAATGAAAAGTTGAGGCACACCATATGTTGGATATGGGGCACTCCTCACATGCACCTCGCTACTTGCAAGTCATCCAGCCACCCAAAGCAGCGCAGCCAGTCCCACCTGTGACCATGTAGGCGCCCGCTGGGTTTCCAGCTGCCGCCAGCAGCTCGCCATACTCGAGCCAGATGCAGCCCACAAACACTCCGGTGGGGCTGCCCAGCAGCGCATCAGTGGAGCGGCCGGCCTGCGAGGGGTGGCAGCCGCCATGTGCACGACTCATGAACCGTCTCTGTGCAACACAGAATTTTGTATCCGGCAGTCCGCAAGTTACCACGACCAACAGACGAACACCCACCTGGCGGAAAGCGGCCACCGTTTCCTCCAGCAGCACGCGCTGCTGAGGGTCCATCAGCGCCGCCTCGTTCACTGCACGCATGGCGGGCAGCACCAGTCGCTAGGTCAAATCCCTTGCTGCTCCCACCGACTGCATGCACACTGCAGCAGTACCGCTAAACGGTCGGTGCTGGTCGCTGCATGCCACCCACCTGACAGGCCAAATGCCTCGGGATCGAAGCAGAAGGTGGAGTGCACAAAGGTGGCGAAGCGGGAGGCCACCCGGCCAATGCCGCCCGCAGGGCTGTAGTGCTCGTCTGCGCGGGTTGACGAGCGAGGGAAGGCAGCGCTTCGCGCTTGAGCAGGACAGTGAGGGGGCATGCGATGATTCCAGGAGGCACCATAACAACACAACTATTCATTGGCATGGCAAAGTGCTTCCCGTGTCCCCACCTGTGTCCCAGCGAGGGAAGGGTCCCACGGTCTGCATCTCCGGCATGCCATCCAGCGCAGCATGCAGCGCCTCCAGGCTGTCGATGCCGCCCGCAAAACGCATGCTGGCTCCAGTGATGGCCAGGGCAGCCTCTGCATGGGCTGCGCCTGGCACAAGCGATGCGCCATGGGCATAGGGCGCAAGGCCAGCAGCCACCTGTGCTGCAGCTGAGCTGCCCTCCGCCACAGCTGGCACAATCGAGTCGGCAATGAATCCAGCAATGGCCGCTGTGGTGGGGTAGTCAAAAGTGAGGGTCGCGGACAGCTCCAGGCCAAACTGCTTGCTGAGCTGGTTGCGCAGCTCCACAGAGCCAAGGCTGTCCAGGCCTGCCTCCATGAGAGAGGCTGTGGGCGCCACTGGTGCGCCCAGCACTGCCGCAACCGCAGCTGCCACCTGCTCTGCCACTGCCTCCCGGCTGACTGCCGCTGTGCCTGCCGAGCTGCGGGCAGCAGGGGCAGCACCAGCAGCTACGGCGGCCGCACTGCTTGGCGCAGCTGCTGCCGTGGTGCCAGCAGAGAAAGCGTCAAACAGCTGGGTGCGCTGGCTGGGCTGCAGGCGCTGCAGGAAGCGGGGCCAGTTGAAGGGATTGGCTCCCACCACTGGGGCTGCTGCTGAGCTGGCCAGCAGGCCTTGCAGGGCTGCGAGGCCAGCATCCGGTGTGACCAGAGCCATGCCCATGCGCTCCACCCGGGTAGCTGTCTCAGCAGATGCCATGCCGCCGCCTGCCCAGGCGCCCCACTGTACGCTGGTTGCCATGCTGCCCGCCGTCTGCGCATGCTGCGCCGCTGCATCCAGCGCCGCATTTGCCGCGCTGTAGTTGGCTTGGCCGGGCGCTCCCAGGAGGGATGCCACCGAGGAGAAGAGCACCTCAGCTGTGGCTGGGTGGGAAGCCAGGGCACGCCGCCAAGCTGCAACTGGTGCCACCTTGGGTGCAAACACCGCCCGGATGCCGGCCAGAGTCTGATTGGCCAAAGTGGCATCAGCTAGCACTCCGCTGGCATGCAGGATGGCTTGCAGCTGGCGAGACGGCTGAGTGCCGTCAGTCGTGACTGCACCCAGCAGCAGTGCCAGGTCCTCTGCCAAGCCAATGTCCGCCTTGGCGACCGTCACCGCTGCCGCTGTGGCTGCTGAGTCGGCAGCCAGCTGGCCATCGGGAGCATAGCCGGTGCGCCCCAGCAGCTGGATGTCTGTTGCACGCTGCTGCTGCAGCCAGCGTGTGACCAGCTGGCCCAGGGTGCCCAGACCGCCTGTGTGGATGGGAGGTTGGCAGCAAGGGTGTGAAGTGTGTAAATTGCGCGTGGTGCCTCTTCAGTTTTTGCTGCAACGCATGCACGGCCTTGGTCATTGCTGCCTCAGACAACCCAACCTCAGCTGAGCCTCGCGCTCACCTGTCACCACCACACGTCCAGCAGGCTTGATGGAGCGTGCGCCCTCGGGCACACGGACCACAATCTTGCCCACATGCCGAGCCTGGCTCATCTGGCGCAGCGCGGCTGCCGCGCTGCCAATGCTGTGCGCGATGAGCGGCAGCGGGCGGATTGCGCCAGTGGCAGCATGCGCTGCCACATGGCTGAGGGCAGCATGCAGGGCGGCCTCAGACATGAAGTCGACGGCCACCAGCGAGTAGCGCACGTCGGGGCGCTCTGCAAAGCAGGGGCCAGAGAAGCGGAGGATGATGAGCAGGGCTGGTGGTGATGTGCCTGGGCGGAACACGAGAACCATGCAGGACTGGAGGTGTTGGACGGCATGTGCATGGTGGAACGGACATCCTTCAACTACCACTCACCCTGCGCCACACGCGCCGCGCTCCAGATGTCGCGCTTGCTGATCTCCACAAACCGGCCGCCCGCGCCCAGGGCAGCCAGTGAGCCCGCAACCATTCCGCTGCTGGTGAGCGTGTTCAGTACGACATCTGCCGAGGAACCCAGCTCCAGTAGCTGATCCACAAAGGCGGTGTCCCGAGAGCCAAGGACATGCTGCACTCCCAGGCTGCGCAGCAGCGCCCGCTTAGCAGGGCTGCCGGCTGTTGTGAGCGGCATTGCGCCGGCAGCCTGGATGGCTTGCACGGCTGCAAGGCCCACGCCACCAGCGGCCGCATGGACAAGCACATGTTCGCCAGGCTGCATGGCTGCTGAGCGGTGCAGGGCGGCATCCACAGTCACGAAGACTGTTGGCATGGTGGCCGCCTGGTCCAAGTCCAGGGAAGCAGGCAGCGGCACAACCGTCTTGGCAGAAGCCAGCACATGGCTGCCCAGGCTGCCTGCCGCAAGTCCGAATACTGGCTGCCCCACAGCAAGGGTGGGATAGCCAGGAGCTGGCGGGCCGCTGGCAACAACCACACCGGCGCAGTCGCCGCCCGGTGGGCCGGGGTCGCCAGGGTACATGCCCAGCACATTGAGAACATCCCTGCAATGGTCGAATAGCCAGCAGAAGTGGAGTGGGCACCATGACACAGTGCCTGAATGTAACAAACGTCTTTGCTCAGCCTGCCGGCCCTCACCTGAAGTTGATGCCCACCGCCTTGACCGCCACCAGCACCTGGCCCGCTGGCACATTGGCAGCCTGCACTGGCACGGGCACCAAGTTCTGCAGGGCGCCCCTCGGCTGGGGCAGCAGCTGGAAGGGCGCAGGCGTGCTGTGCGCTGCGCTGGGCTCCATGAACGGCAGGAAGCGGGAGCCGCCTGCCGCTGTCGATCCATAGCCGTCAAANGGCTGCAAGTGCCTTGCCACCCAGCACCAGCTGTGCTGGAGGGATGGCACCCAAAGCCAGGGCATCGCGGTCCGTGCCAGAC
Source organism: Chlorella ohadii (assembly GCA_025026875.1). Classification (NCBI taxonomy): domain Eukaryota; kingdom Viridiplantae; phylum Chlorophyta; class Trebouxiophyceae; order Chlorellales; family Chlorellaceae; genus Chlorella; species Chlorella ohadii. Next base: position 34,014 of record JADXDR010000030.1, read on the forward strand.
ACAGCCATGCCCTGGCATTCGGCTGCTGTGCTGCGCAGCAGGCCCCACATCTGACCAGCTGCCTCGCTGGCAGCAGCTGCTGCAGCTGGCATTGCAACAGCAGCATGGCCACTGCGCGTCTGCAGCTGCAGGCTGGCCGCCGCACCCACCAAAGAGCCCTGCACTGCTGCAATGCTGGCTGCAGCCAGCGGCAGCCCGGCTGAGACCAGGCTCAGCGAGCTGCTGCTGCTGCTGGCTGCCACATCAGGCTGTGCTGCAGCGGGATCAGCTGCCTCCCAGTGAATCTCATACAGCATGTCTGGCGTAGCAGCTGCAGCAGCGGGGCCAGCCGCGCCAGCTGCCCTGCCCTTGGCGCCAGTCGACTTGGACTCCAGTCCATCCAGCTGGCACACCAGCACGCCTGCTGCGGCCACGATGCTGTGGTTGCGCAGCACAGCAGTCGGTGTGTCTGTTGCGCCAGTTGGCCGCTGTGCCAGTGCGACCGCTGCCTGCCGACCAATGCGAACCACTCCAGCACCCACGTACAGGACCGCAAGCGAGGCTGGGATGTAAGTGTTGCCGTCCTGCTGGCTGCCTGCCGCCTGCTGAGCTGGCACCATGCCTCCCAGCTGCAGGCAGCAGTCCAGCACAGCTGGGTTCAGCACAAACTCAGCAGGCAGCTGAGCAGCAGGCTGGCGGACTGCAGCCGCTGCAGCGCTGCTGCCGCGCTTGATGCCACGCAGCAGCCGGAAGCTGGGGCCGTACTGCAGGCCAGCAGAAGTCAGCTGGCGATAGGCATACTCTGTTGACAACGGCTCGCTGCACTGTGCCATCAAACGCTCAGAAGCCGCCGCTGCCTCTGCTGCCGCGGCTGCGGTGGCTGTGCCGCTCACGGCTGCAAAGCGAGTGCTGACGTGGACGGTGCTGCCGCTGGCCAGCTGGCAGGTGCCATCGCCCACTGTCACCTCAGCCGTGAGCACAACAGCTGTGTAGTCAGCCGGTGCAGCCGCTGGGCTGGGCAGGATGAGGGGTGCAGCAATGGCTGTGCCCAACAGGCTGACCGCGGGGCTGGAGGCGCCCTGCAGCATGCACTGCGCCACAGCCGCCGCCATTTCCAGGTAACCGGCACCTGCGTTGGGTAAGAGGTGATGGGTATAGTGAGGTGAATGAGTTGCTGCAGGCGGGCAGCCGCTACTCCTTGCATGTTTGATCAGTCTTGCAAGAATCAAACGTCAACTTGCCTGGGAAGATGAGCTTGCCGGACACCTGGTGGTCACAGAAGAAGGAGTGGCAGGCCTGTGCCCCCAGCTGCATGGCCAGCACAGCACGCCGAGAAGCGCCTGTGCCTGCCACGCTGACAGAACGGAGCTGGGTGTGGGCAGGCGGAAGCACACTGATGTACTGCCGCTGCCAAGCCGGCGTGGTGACCGGCGCAGCAGGCACAGCAGGCGCAGCGTCCTTGGCTGCAGGCGCGAGGAGCGCATGAGCGTTGGTGCCTTGGAAGGCAAACGAACTGATGCCCGTCACACTGCTGCGGTCGCTGCTGCTGCTGCTACGGCCGCCCTGCTGGCGCGGCATGGCAAACAGGCCGCGGTTGGCGCCGCTCACGCTGCCCTCCATGTACGTGTTGAGCTGCAGAACTCGGTGGCGGGAGGAGAGAAAAAAATTTCAGGAAGAGGCAGTCAACGCGTTTCTGGCAATACAAGTAACAGCTAGTTGGTGCACCAGGCAGATGGCAAAACAGCAACTGCTCCCTCTTACCTTGTGCAAGTGCAGGATGGGCTGCACCAGCCAGCCGGCCAGTGCATGGGAGGCATGCGCTGCGCCAACCAGGCCAGCCGCCGGCTCGGTGTGGCCCATGCTCGTCTTGCCGGCGGCCAGCACTACAGGCTGGCCCGCTGGCCCGCCCACACGTGCCGCGGCCAGCACAGCGGCAAGTGCACCCACTTCAATGGGATCGCCCAGAGGCGTGCCGGTGCCGTGCAGCTGCACCATGCGGACATCCGCAGCCGACCAGCCTCCAGATGCGAGAGCCTGCCGCACAGCACCTTGCTGAGCCGGCCCGTTGGGTGCGGTCAGCGTGCTGCTGCGCCCATCCTGGTTGACGGCTGAGCCGGCAAGCAAGCACAGGGCTGTGCTGTTCTGGCTGTCCGCTGCACCAGCGGGGCTGGACTGCAGGACGATGGACACAAATGCTTCACCACGCACATAGCCGTCAGCAGATGCATCCAGCGTCTTGCAGCGGCCGTCAGCGGTGAGCATGCCGGCCCGGTTGAACATGGCTGAGGTGGCTGGAGTCAGGATCAGCTTGACACCAGCTGCAGATGGAGAGGTTTGGCATGTGGGGAGTTGCTGCGTCTGAGACTAGGCAGCAGAAATGCCGTACTGCATGCTGCCGGCATGTTGCCCGAATGAAACCCCAACCCCTCCCAAATTTCAACTCGCCTGCGCTAGCAGTGGTGCAGCCTCCGGTCTCCATGGACAGGCGGGCCAAATGGGTGCCCACCAGGGAAGATGAGCAGGCAGTGTCCACTGCCACCGAAGGGCCCTTGAAGCCGTACGCATAGCTGAGGCGGCCAGCGGCCACGCTCAGCGCGGAGCCTGCAAGGGCAAGCAGTGTGGGGATGTCATGTGTAAGGCAGGAGTGGTGCGCACTTCCTGGCAATAGGCGAAGTGGACTGCATGGTAGGCACTGGTCAGTGCTGATGAAACCACCCCCCTGCTGCCCCGCCCGCCTCGCCTGTGGCTGAGTACGCTGAGATTTCTGCGGCTGCCTGGGCAAGCGTGGAGTAGTCGGGGGTGGAAATGCCCACAAACACGCCCACGCCCTCGCCCACTGCAATCAAGGTTGAGTTAGAGTAAGGTTGGGGCCCTTATGGGCAACACTGTTGGGCAAAAATCGGTGGTGACCAGGGAGGTGGCGCAGGCAAGCGAAAGTGCTGGGCATCCAATGCTGCCACATCCTCGTGTGCTGCAGGCCACGCGTGCATTGCTGCGCTTGCCTGACACTGTGCCCAGCACGCTGAGGCACGCTGCGGTCAGCGCCTCCTCGGTCACCTCCATCAGCAGGCGCTGCTGTGGGTCCATCAGAATCGCCTCTGCATGGAGGGTGCAAGTGCGCATGTGTGCGCCTTGATCTGCTCTAAACGATCTAGGGCATGCACTTGTCCTCCCTTCCTTCATATGCCACCTCATACACCCATTCCCCTCAGCTCACCAGGCAGCGACACAGAGAAGGCGGTCGCATCAAACAGGTACGCTCCCGCCAGGAAGCCGCCAAAGCGAGCAGGCAGGTCGGCCGTCAGCTGAGTGTCCGCCTCCCAGCGGCTGATGGGGATGGCACCCATCACATCCGGCAGGCCGGACAAGGCCGGCGCCTCCAGTGCACCAGCTGGCGAGCGAGTCGCCATGCCTGTGAGCGCAATGGTGCCTGAGCCGAGGTGCACAGGCACCAGCTCAGCGGGCAAGGCGGCAGGGGCAGCGCTGTACTCTGCATCTTCTGCTGCCGCCGCTGCGGGCTCGGCTGCCGCTAGGCTTTCGCTGATGAGGCCAGCAATGGCCGCCACGGTGGGGTAGTCAAACACCAGTGTAGAGGGCAGCGCCAGCCCCAGCCGGCCCTCCAGGCTGTTACGCAGCTCCACTGCACCCAGGCTGTCTAGGCCAGCAGCCATGAGCGGCTCATTGGGGCCCACAGTGCTGCCAATAATCGCCTTGGCAGCTGCCTCCACCTCTGCTGTAACATAGGCCAGACGCTGCTCAGCGGACATTCCGCTGGCGGCACCTGCTGCAGCAGCAGCGCGGCCACCAGCTGATGCCGCCGCTGGCTGCTGCTGGCTGGCACCCGCTGCTGCTGGCTTGAGGTGGGCAAAGCTGCCAAAGTAGTGAGGCAGGTGGGGCATGCCCTGCAGGAAGGCTGGCCAGTCCACAGGGCTCATTGCCACGCTGGCAGGAGGCCGCAGCCCAGCGGCAGCCGCTTGCTCAGCGCCAGCCGCCTGCAGCAGGCCGTACAGCGCCTGCAGGCCGGTTGCCGGGGTGAGGGCTCCCAGGCCCATGCTTTCCATCTTGGCTGCACTGGCCGCTGCCATGCCAGCGCCCTTCCATGCGCCAAACTGCACGCTGAGCACGGGGGCGCCTGCTGCCTGGCTGCCAGATGCCGCGGCGTCCAGCCAGCTGTTGGCAATGCTGTAGTTCAGCTGGCCAACCGAGCCCAGCAGGGCGGCTACAGAGGAGAACAGCACTGCAGTGTGAGTGGGCTGGGCAGCCAGGCGGCCGCCTGCCATGTGGCGCCATGCCGAGGCCTTGGGTGCAAAGACTGCCCGGATGCCGGCCAGAGTTTGGTTGGCAACCGTGGCATCAGCCAGCACGCCGCCAGCGTGCATGACGCCGGCCACAGCAGGCACAGCGCCCGCCAGCAGGGCCGCCACGTCAGCAGCAAAGCCGGCATCTGCCTTGCACAGCGTGACTGCTGCTGTCTGGTGAGGCGCCATTAGGGCGCTGCTGGCTTCAGCAGTGAAGGCGCTGCTGCGGCCAGCCAGCAGCAGGCTGCGCTGGCGGCTGTGAATGAGCCACTGAGACACAAGCGTGCCCAGTGCACCTGTAGAAACGCAGGCAGACGGGCAGTGTGATCTAGAGGACAGCTGCCGGGCCATCAGAGCACTGCGATACAGCAAACGCAGTAGTGAGCACTTACCAGCGCCTCCGGTCACCAGCCAGCTGCCCTGCGCCGCCTCCTGCTGCTGTGCAGGGGGCTGGCGAACAACAATCTTGCCCACATGCCGAGCCTGGCTCATTTGGCGCAGCGCGGCTGCCACTGCGCCCATGCTGTGCGCGATGAGCGGCAGCGGGCGCAGCTGGTTGGCTGCCAGGCCAGCTGATACGCGGATGAGGGAGGCGTGCAGGGCGGGCGGCGACATAAAGTCGACCGCCAGAAGAGAATAGTGGACATCAGGCCGATCTGCGGAAAGAGCATGGAAGCACAGGGTGCCTTTGACATGCCGCGTCGGATCAGATGTACAGAGCGAGCGGACATGATGCACACACATGCTTGTCAACAGCACTGCTGCTCACCTTGCACCACGCGTGCTGCGCTCCAGATGTCGCGCTTGCTGATCTCCACAAAGCTGCCACCCCACTTCAGGGTGGCAAGGGTGCCCGCCACCATGCCGCTGCTGGTCAGCGTGTTGAGAGCAACCGAGGCGCCGCCGACTTCGGTCAGCTCAGTGACAAAGCCGGTGTCACGGGAGCTGCTGACGTGTGCAGAGCCGARGTTGCGCAGCAGGGCACGCTTGGCAGGGCTGCCTGCCGTGGTCACAGCAGTAGCCCCCGCCGCTGCAATGACCTGCATGGCAGCCAGGCCAACGCCACCGGCGGCTGCGTGCACCAGCACACTGTCSGCTGGAGWRATGGCYGCCAGCYGGTTSAGGGCGGTGTCCACAGTSACRAARACGGTGGGCATGGTGGCCGCCTCCTCRAAGCTGCATYRRANSMAWSWRACNNAGCAMTGKYAWGTTCGCGGGTCGTCACACCATTGACAGCACATAAGACAACTGCACTGCTGAACCCGCCCCNCACACTCACGTGACGCAGGATGGTACTGGCACCATTGTCTGGTTGGATGCGATGACATGGCTGCCCAGGCTGCCGCCAGCCAGGCCAAACACGGCATCGCCAGGGCCGGCCAGCACAGCATCGCCGTGCTTGACAAGGCCCCGCAGCACCACACCGGCACAGTCGCCGCCCGGTGGGCCGGGGTCGCCAGGGTACATGCCCAGCACATTGAGCACATCCCTGCGCAGGAGAGGACAGGTCAGCAGAAGTTGAATGGACAKCATAGCAATGTGCCGGCATGCAACAAACGTCTTTGCTACGCCCATCCCGCCCCTCACCTGAAGTTGATGCCCACCGCCTTGACCGCCACCAGCACCTCATCAGAGGCCAGCTTGCGGCCAGCATCCGCCGGCAGGGCAGCCAGGGAGGTGAGGCTGCCGCGGGGCTGGGGGAACAAGTGGTAGGGGCCCAGCTGCTCCACTGCTGCCAACTTGAGCAGCAGAGGCGCCAAGCGAGCTCCGGCACGAGCCGCCATGCCAAAGGCATCGGCAGAGTCTGACCCGGTAGCTGCGTTCACAAGGGCGGCGCTGCCGATGCTGCGGGGCGCAGGCGCCTGGGCATCGGTGTCCTGGCTGCTCCAGCTCAGCTGTGGCACTTCTTGGTTCAGAGTCTTCACGAGGCCGGACAGCGCAGCCGCTGCCGCTGTCTTGCCCGCTCGGTCTTGGCTGGCTGCACCCAGCAGCCCAGTAGACGGCAGCAGTGCGCTGCCCACCGTCTGCAGCTGCACTGCCCCTGCTGCCGCTGCACCGCCGGTGCCCTTGAGCAGCCGCTGCACTGCGGCAATGGCCCCAGCAGCCACCGCTGCTGGCTGCTGCTGATCGGCAGGGCGCAGGCGCCACAGAGTGCTGCCGCTGCCCGCTGCCGCTGCCTCAATTGGAGTGCCAGCCTCGCTGACTTGCCAAGCCACCTCGTACAGGCAGTCAGTCCGCTGCACCGCTGCCTTGCTGGCGGCTGGGCTGGCTTGCACCCTGCCCATCGACTTGGCAGTGAGGGCAGCAATGCTGGCGACCTGCTCCTGGCTGCTGCCGTCCCGTGCCAGATGGAAGTTGCTGCATGCTGCGCCGTCAGCGGCCGGCACGGGGACGGTTGCTGCCCAGGCGCTGCTGGCATCGCCGGGGCAGGCCCCCTGGAGGGCCCCCAGACCAGCTGGCACATAAACCTCCAAGTCTCCAACTGCCTTCAGGGCCTGGCCCAGCTGAAGGAAGCAGTCGAAGGCAGCAGGGTCCATCCAAACGCCACTCCTGCCGGTGTCCATCTGCAGCGCCGCCACAACAGCCGCAGGGGTGTGTCCCGCTGCGGTTGCGGCTGCAGATGGCACTGCCGGCAGCATCCGAGCTGAGTGCGCCATGCGCGCTACAGCTGCCGCTGCAGATGGGTGGCCGACCAGGGCGGCGGTGGCTGTGACATGCACAGCACGGGCGCTGCCAGCGGCTGCGGTGGAAGCGATTTCGACCGCTCCAGTGCTGGGAACCATGCTGCACTCAATCACTGTGGTTGTGCCCTTCTGCATGGCGGGCAGCAGCAGGGGCGCCGGGATGGCAGCGCCTGCCACAGCCGCCTGGCTGAACAGGGCCGAATCAGCAGTGAGGTTGCGCAGCGCTGCACCGCACAGCTCAAAGTATCCGGCACCTGCGAGATGGCAGCAGCGAAACAAATCAGCCCCGGGTGTGCCATTTCAAAACGAGGCACAGCAAGCGTTTGATATGCTGCGGTCAAAGAGAAACGTCTGTTTGGTATGCTGCGGCCAACGAGAAACGTCATACTTCTTCCAACCCACCTGGGAACAGCGGCTTGCCCATGACCTGGTGGTCCCACAGGAATGCCAGGCTGGCGCCCGCCAGCTCAGCATGGAAGGCCACCCGCCGCTGAGCCGCCCCGCTGGTGCCGCTCACAGAGGCAGTGGCAATGAGCAGGTGTGCCTCAGGCAGCACATACAGCCGCTTGTTGTGCCAGGCAGGTGCTGCTGCTGCGGCGGTAAGTGCACTGGATGCCTCCTCCAGAGGGGCTGCTGCCAGCAGTGCATGGGCATTGGTGCCTTGGAAGGCAAATGCGCTGATGCCCCAGGCTGCGTCCTGCTGGCCAGCTGCTGCTGCCGCCAGGCCGCCTGCTTGCTTCGGCAGCACAGCGGGCGCAACAGCTGCCCTGCCAGCGGCCTGCTGCTGCTGCTCCAGTGTGCTGGCCACGTAGGGGTTAACCGTCCGCAGGTGCATGGACGGCAGTGCCAGGGCGTGTGTGGCAGCAGCATGGCCGAACAGCAGGCCAGCAAGGCCTGCAGCAGGCTCAGCATGGCCCACCCAAGACTTGGAGGCCGCCAGAGCGAGCGGCTGCAGGCGCTGACCATCACCATACACAGCCAATGCAGCGCCAACCTCAATTGGGTCGCCAAGCGCGGTGCCTGCGGCGGACATGGTTGGCGGAGGCAACATTGTGTGTGGGATGTGGGGGCAGCTCATGCTGTTCATATCAAATGCATCCTCTTTTCCCCCCATCCAATGCCAATCAGTGCCGCTCACCTGTGCCATGCATCGACAGGCCAGACACGCCAGCAGCCGTCATGCCAGCTGCTGCCATGGCCGCACGAATGACCTCCTGCTGAGCCGGCCCGTTGGGTGCCGTCAGGCTGCTGCTGCGCCCGTCCTGGTTGACAGCGCTGCCTTGGATGAGCACCACTGGGCCCGCCTGATGGGAGCCAGCAGCAGCCACGCTCGCAGTGGCAAGCGTGGCAGTGATGACAGTCTCTCCGCGCACGTAGCCATCAGCAGCCGCATCCAGGGCACGGCAGCGGCCGTAAGGAGAGAGCATGCTGGCGGTCCACACATACGAGGTGGAGGCATAGGTGGTCTGGATGTGCACACCTGTTTGGGAAGGCAGGTAGTCACAGTCAGGGCTCAGAATTGCCAATCGCATAGCCCCCAACCTCATTCATTTCCAATGACAGTGCAATCCCACCTCCACGCCCCCTCACCAGATGCATAGGAGAGCAGAGCCTCCCCGTCCTGCAGGCCCCGAGCCGCCATGTGCACGCCCACCAGCGATGCTGAGCAGGCTGCAGTGCAAGAGTGGGATGGAAGCAGGGGGTGGATAGGGTTGTTAAGTTGCTCGTATGAGCAAGCTGTTCGGAGCGCTATGCAGGTTAGACGCTTGACAGCAGTGGCTGTTACTACTGATTCTCACCTGTGTCAATGCTAACGCTGGGGCCGCGCAGGCCGAAGCTGTAGGACAGACGGCCGCAGGCCACAGACAGCGCGGATGAGGTGGCATGGTACACGCCGCGCTCAGCGTGGCGAGCCACCAGGCTGCCATAGTCGGATGATGCAATGCCTGGTGTGTGGTGGTTGGGGATATGTGGGTGAGCGAATGTGACGTGGAGCAGATGCTATTTGTACTGAAGTGCAGCTTGCATGTCTGCGCATCGACTCTATCCAGCAGTCAGCCGCCCATCCCTCTCACTCACCAACATACACGCCACGGGCGCGCAGCGGCGCGGCAGCAGCATCCACTCTGCCCGCCAGCAGCGCCTCTCCCACGCTGTCCAGCAGCAGGCGCTGCTGCGGGTCCATCAGGCTGGCCTCCGCATCAGACAGCGAGAAAGCGGCCGCATCGAAAGCTGCGATGTCGGCCAGATAGGCGCCGAATCGAGCGGCCAGGGGCTCTGCCTCAACGTTCCAGCGGTCCAAAGGCACCAGCCGGACAGCATCGACACCCCTGCCGGCTGTCGCCAGCTGGCTGAGGGCCGACTGCGGTGAACGCCAGGTGGAACCCAGCATTACCACAGCTGTCCTGGGCGCTGATGTCAGCGCAGAAGCAGTGCCTGCCGCCAAGCCAGAGCGCGGCAGCAGAGCTGCGGCGGCGGCCGGGGCGGCACCAACGGCCGTGGTGCTAGCTGCAGCTGCTGCACCGCCCAGCCTGCTGGCAAGGACCTGAGTCAGGGCTGCCACAGTAGGGTAGTCAAACACCAGGGTGGACGGCAGCTGCACACCCAGCCGGCTCTCCAGGCTGCTCCGCAGCTCTACAGCACCCAGGCTGTCGAGACCAGCCTCCATGAGCGGGGCATCAGGGCTGACATCAGCGCCCAGGATGCTGCGAACCGCCGCCTGCACTGCCGCCTCGACCTCTGAAATGTCCACTGCTGCTGTGCTTGCTGCTACTGTGGCTGCCTCAAGGCTGCCTCCGCCTTCGACTGCCTCGGCAGGAGCATAGGCTGCAAACAGCTGGGGCAGCGGCTTGCGAGCTGCCGCCACGAACTGCTGCCAACGGAAGGGCAGGGCGGCAAGCACGCTGCGGCTGCTGCTCTCAGCGCTGCCGCTCAGAGCTGCCTCCAAGGCACTCAGCCCATCATTGATGCTGATCAGGCCCATGCCCAGCCGCTCCAATCTAGCGGCAGTGGAGCAGTCCTGTGCCGCCATGCCGGCGCCTGCCCAAGCGCCCCATTGCACGCTCGCCATCGGCTGGCCAGTCAGCTGTGCACGCTGTGCCGAGGCATCCAGAGCAGCATTGGCTGCGCTGTAGTTGGCCTGGCCGGGGGAGCCCAGCAGGGAGGCCACCGAGGAGAAGAGCAGCTGGGTGTCAAGCGGCAGTGACGAGCCGTGCAGTTGCACGTTGTACAGAGCGGCTTGCTTGGGTGCCAGCACCTGCATCACAGGTGACCGAATTGTTAGTTTTGGCAGACGCACGCCGCCATTCACTGTGACAGCACATGCATACGGTTGCCTGTACAACCACTCGCCTGGCGGATGGTGGGCAGGGTTTGGTTGGCCAGCGTGGCATCAGCCAGCACGCCACCGGCATGAAGCACGCCACGTGCTCCCATATTTGCCGCCAGTGCTGCCACATCAGCAGCCAGCGCAGCGTCAGCCTTGCTGGCCACCACACGGCCGCTCGCATTGCGGGCCTGCTGCAGCAGGACTGCCTCAGGCACAGTACCAGAGCGGCTGGATAGCAGCACTGACTCAGCACCCTGCTGCAGTAGCCACAGCGCTGCATAGCAGCCCAGCGTGCCAGAGCCGCCAGTCACAATGTAGCTGCCCTTCAGGCTGCTTGGCTGAGCTGGGGTCGGCACCGCAGTAGGAAGCTGGGGCAGCAGGCGGGGCACGAATGCTGTGCTGCTGTCCGTTGCCACGCCATGCACATCGCTAGACGCTGCTGCGCCCTTGGCTGCAACAGCTGCAGACCAGCCTGCACTTGAGCCGCTTCCAGGAGCTGCGCTGCGGTTGCTTAGCACACTAAGAACCAAAGCAGGTGCCTCCTGTGCAACAGCCTTGAGCACGCCATGCAGTTCTGCCGCAGCTGTGCTGTGCTGGCTTGCTGCCACAGTTGGGCCGGTCACTGCAGGCAGAGCGCTGTGCAGATCGGCTGCAATGCTGCCGCTGGCCGACTTGAGGGCTGCCTGAGCAAAAGCGATTGCCTCTGGCGCACCCGCACTGCGGCCTGCCGTGGCTGTTGTGGCTGCTCCATTTGAGGCCGCAACACCAGGGGCAGCTAGTGAGGCTGCCTCCCAAGTGATGGCATACAGCAGACCCTCAGGCTGCTCCTCAGCTGCTGGCTGTGCAGCATGGATGGATGCTGCACCAGCAGATGCTGAGGGCAGAGCTGTGGTGCTCTTTACGCCAACCAGCTGCACCGTGCTGATGGAACCAGTCAGCAGCACGCTGCTGGCGTCTGCTGCTGCAACCTGCTCAGCTGCATTGGCAGCCAAGGAGCTTGCGCCGCTGACCAGGACAGCCTCGGCAGCTGAGGCCAGCTGACAAGGGGTGAGGAGCTGCACAGCTGCTTCCACTGCTGCAGGGCCGACTGCCACGGTCTGCAGCTGGCTAAACGCATCCGCAGCCACAGTGGCCAACGAACTGCCTGCCATCTGGTGCTTCTGGCTGTGGACCACAAGAGGTGCGAGCAGCTTGCTGCCGGCTGGCACAGCAGGCTCTGCGACAGCTTGGCTGCCGACGGTCAGCAGGCTGCCTGCCGCGTAGCGGCTTCCGTTCAGCTGGACCTCAAAGCTGCCTGCCCTGGGTGCCACGGTCACATGCAGCACAGACAGATGTGCTGCCTTGCCAGCTGGCACCGCTGCAAGGCTTGCTGTGACGCCATGCAGAAGCCGGCTGCTGCCATCGGCAGCTGCGCCGGACACGCCAGCCAGCTGTGCCCCTGCCTCAGCCGCCAGCTCGAGCACAGCACCCAGGGTGAGGACGCTGCCACCAGCTGCCACAGCCTGGAGCAGGGAAGCTGCCGAGGGCTGCTGAAGGCTGGCTGCAAACACGGCCAGCTGCCCGCTGGCCTGCACAGCGCGGACCAAGTCAAATTGCGGGGCCAGCAGCCAGTAGCTGCTGCGCTGCCACAGGCTGGCGGCAGGACGGAGGATGGCGCTGCCTGCCGGCGCTGAGGCCAGCAGCACATGAGCGTTGGTGCCCTGGAACGCAAAGGAGCTGATGCCGCTGATGGTCGATTTAGCAGCTGCTAATGGCTGGCCACCCAGCTGGCGGGGCAGGGACCACTTGCCCTGCTGTAGCGCAGGCGCAATGTAGGGGTTCACTGCACACGACAAATCGATCAGGCGAGTGGGTTTAGTAAACAGCTTGTTGGTGCAAGGAGGGCGCTCACTAAGCAGCATGTCGCGGGATGAGGCTGCACAATGCACTGCACAACCGCTCACCTGCTTGCAGGTGCATGATGGGCAGGGAGGCGCTCAGCGCCACAGCCAAGTGTGCATGAGCCAGGCCCATCACACCAGCTGCCGGCTCAGAGTGGCCAATCAGCGACTTGCCAGCCATCAGGGCCAGCGGCTGCTTGCGAGGCGCATCAACCATGACTGCCGCAAGGGCGCCCACTTCGATGGGATCGCCCAACGAGGTGCCAGTGCCGTGCAGCTGCACAGCGCTGACGTCAGCAGCCGCCAAGGCTGCGGTGGCCAGCGCTGCACGCATCACCTCCTGCTGCGCCGGCCCGTTGGGGGCAGTCAAGCCGCTGCTGCGGCCGTCCTGGCCCACAGCACTACCCGCCACAACAGCCGTGACTTGGGCACCAGGCTGCCGGATCTGGCTGTCCGGAAGCATCTCCACAAACAGAGCGCCCGCAGCCTCGGCACGCACATAGCCGTCTGCCGCCGCATCCAGCGTCTTGCAGCGGCCATCGGCGGCCAGCATGCCCGACTTGCGGAATGCAACCGACACCACCTCTGCGGTAGAAATAGAGCATGGGTCAACGGTTGGCAACTTTGAACAAATGGCCTTGCTTGTGATTTGCACAGGCGTTGCTTCCAGGTGGCACACACCAGCATGCCCACCCACCCGACAGCATGAGGTTGGCGCCGCTGTTGGCCGCCCGTGCCACGTCTCCCAGGTGCAGCGCATTGAAGGCCATGTGCAGGGAGACGAGGGAGGACGAGCACGCTGCGGACAGGAGTAGCAGAACGGGGCTGTTGAGAGCCCTGCACCTGCGGCCCTGCCAAATGTACCAGTCGCATGTCAAACGCTCAACAAGTTGAGTCCCAGCCTCCCCAAAACACACCACCTACCTGTGTCAGCTGTCATGGCGGGTCCAGACAGGCCAAAAGCGTAGCTGATGCGCCCGCTGGCCACGCTGTGCGATGTGCCAGTGGCGGAGTAGCCGCTGATGGTGGTGGGTGTGTACTTGGCCATCAGCTGCGGCAGAGAAACAGGGAGGCATGATAGGGTTGGCATTGCGGTTCGACCTCCATAGGCACAGGATCTTTGCGCAAGGTTGGGCACAGGTGAGTTGGGTTTACTGCTGACCCCCAGCAGCGCTTGCAACCCTTTGCAACTTGTGGTGCAGGCCGCCCTGCTTGCCTTGAGATAGTCCACAGTGGAGAGGCCCACAAACACGCCGACTTCACGGCGTACCGAGGGCTCCATGCCGGGCCTGCCCGCCTGGCCCAGCAGCAGCTCTCCAACCGCCTCAAGCAGCAAGCGCTGCTGGGGGTCCATCAGCAGCGCCTCCGCCTCAGAGGTGGAGAAGGCCGCGGCATCGAACAGGTCGGCACCCGGCAGGAAGCTGCCAAACCGCACGGGCAGGCCGCCAAACAGGTCTGCAGGGAGCGAGGCAGGGTGGCATCGTTAGCATGCACGCTCGTAAGATGCCTGCTGAAATCTGACTGCAGGCGATTTCCCTCTCCTAGCTCGTACCTGCATGCGCCTCGAGGTCCCATCGGCTGACCGGCACCATCTGCACCGCATCCACCGGTGCCAGGCCAGCAAAAGCGTCCCCAGGCGCCCGCACCACCCAGCCCGTGACTGCGATGGACTGGTAGCGGCGGGCAGGCGCTGCCAGGCTGCGAGAACGCTTGCCAGTGGACACCACAGCCTTCCCTTCGCTGTAGCTAAGGCTGGCGTCAGATGCCCAGCTCTCAGACTCAGAGCCTGAGGCATCCACTGCCACTTCAGCTGCAGCGCCAGCTGGAATCTTGGAGGCGACGAAACCGGCCAGGGCAGCCATGGTGGGGTAGTCGAAAACAAGCGTAGAGGGCAGCTCGGTGCCGAGCTTGGCCTCAAGGCTGTTGCGAAGCTCCACACTGGACAGGCTGTCCAGGCCTGCCTCCATCAGCGGCTGCTGCGGGTCAATGCTGCTGGTGCCAAGCACTGCGGCAACTGCCTCTTGCACCTGCTGCAGCATGAAGGCCTGGTGTGCCTCTGCCGAAACAGCCGCCGGCTGTCCAGCAGGTGAAGTGCGGCTGCGGTGGCGAGCTGCGGGCTTGCTGCTGCGAGAGCGCCTGACTGGTGCAACCTCCTCTTCCTCGCTGCCATCACTGGAGGCGCTACTGCTGCCTGCCATGCTGTCCTCCTCAGCTGCACCCTCACCGCCGCTGCCGGGCTGGATTTTGCTGGCCAGGAAACCGGCCAGTGCCGCCATGGTGGGGTAGTCAAACACAAGCGTGGAGGGCAGCTCGGCACCAAGCTTGGCTTCCAGGCTGTTGCGCAGCTCAACCGAACTGAGGCTGTCGAGACCCGCCTCCATCAGCGGCTGCTGCGGATCGATGCTGCTGGTGCCCAGCACAACTGCAACTGCCTCCTGCACCTGCTGCAGCATCAAGGCCTGGTGGGCCTCTGCCGATACAGCTGCGGCACCGCCGGCTGCTTCACCTGCCTTCTTGGGAGCAGCCTTGCGGCGAGGGCGGCGACCAGCAGATGAGTCGCGGCGGCTAGGTGCTAGTTCCACCTCGCTGCCGTCGCTGTCTGCCTCGCTCTCCACCTCACTGCTCGCTGCACTGGATGCCTCCTCAACTGCGCCACCAACCGACACCTTGCTGGCCAGGAAGCCGGCCAGGGCAGCCATGGTGGGGTAGTCGAAAACAAGCGTAGAGGGCAGCTCGGTGCCGAGCTTGGCCTCAAGGCTGTTGCGAAGCTCCACACTTGATAGGCTGTCCAGGCCAGCCTCCATCAGCGGCTGCTGCGGATTGATGCTGCTGGTGCCCAGCACTGCAGCAATCGCTTTCTGAACTTGCTGCAGCATGAAGGCCTCCCGCTCGCCGGCCGACTGGCTGCCTGCCGTAGCAACAACTGGCTTGCGCTGCTTCTGCTTGCTAGGCTTGGCTGCCTTCTTGCCGGCAGCAGGACGAGCTGTCGCCGACCTGGCTGCCGCTGCCGGCGCTGCCGCAGGCACAGCGGCCGCCTGGTCTGCAAAGGCTGCAAACATGGGTGGCGTAGAGCCCTTGAACTGTTGCTGGAGGAAGCGTGGCCACCGGATGGGCACACCTGCCGCCTGTGCCGGCACTGCCGCTGCTGCTTGGAGCATGAGTCCCTCCAGGGCAGCCATGCCAGCATCAGTTTCAACCAAGCCCAGGCCAGTGCGCTCCACACGAGCCCGCGTGGAGGCGTCGTGGCCTGCCATGCCGGCCCCTGCCCAAGCGCCCCACTGCACGCTGGTGGCAGTACCGCCGGCCAGCTGCGCACGCTGCGCTGAGGCATCCAGCGCTGCATTGGCTGCGCTATAGTTGGCCTGACCGGGGGAGCCCAGCAGGGCAGCCACCGAGGAGAAGAGCAGCTGGAATGCGCCAGGCTGGCGCCCATATGCGCTGCCCAGCTGCTGCAGGGCCGACACCTTGGGTGCCCAGGCGGTGCGCAGGCCCTGCAGAGTCTGGTTGCGCAGGGTGGCATCAGCCAGCACGCCACTGGCATGCAGGATGCCAACCACTCCTGCCCCTCCAGCTGAGCTGGACAGTAGAAGCTGCGCATCCTCGGCTGCCGCTGAGTCAGCGCTGGTCATGCGCAGCATGCCAGCAAAGCTGCCGGCAAGCATGCCCGCCAGGCTCATGCTGCTGCCCGCTGTGGTCGCCACATCGCTGGCGAAGCGGCCAGTGCGGCCGGTGGCATGGACGCGCAGGCTGCTGTTGTGCGCCATCCAGGCGGCAGTCAACGAGCCCAGAGTGCCCAGGCCACCGGTGACGACCACGGTGCCAGCTGGAGCGGCCTGAGCGGTTTGTCCAGCTGGCGCCCGCACCACAATCTTGCCCACGTGGCGGGCCTGGCTCATCTGGCGCAGTGCCGCCTGGACAGCAGACAGGCTGTGCACAACCTGCAGAGGGTGGGCGGAAGGAAGTAGTGAATGGAGCCTAGGACCAATAAAGCGTGCACACCTTCAGAAAAATACCACACAACTTGCCTGAGGGAGGGGCTGCAGCAGCCCTTCTGCCAGCCAGCCGCTGAGGCGAGAGAGAGATGCGTTGACGGCCGCCGGCGGCAGGAAATCAACAGCCACCAGAGTGTAGCGCACATCAGGGCGCTCTGCAACATGCCAAATAAAGGGGCCCAGAAGCGCACGAAGTGGTGAAGCTACCGCATGCAGACTTGCAAGAGGTGGGCAGGTGGGCACAACTGCATTCATCCTCTCCCTCCCTCACCCTGCGCCACGCGCGCCGCGCTCCAGATGTCGCGCTTGCTGATCTCCACAAACCGGCCGCCCACGCCCAGGGCAGCCAGCGAGCCCGCCACCATGCCGCTGCTGGTCAGGCTGTTGAGCACCACGGTGGCACCACCAATCTCCGCCAGCTCAGCGACAAAGGCAGTGTCACGAGAGCCCAGCACATGCTGCACTCCAAGCTCGCGTGCCAGAGCTCGCTTGTTGGGGCTTCCCGCCGTGGCAAGTGTGGTTCCGCCCAGGGCTGCCACCATTTGGATGGCAGCCAGGCCCACGCCGCCGGCTGCGGCATGCACCAGCACGCGATCGCCGGGGCGCACGCCTGCTGCCTGGCGGAAGGCTGAATCCACTGTGATGAAGACGGTCGGGCAGCTGGCCACTTCCTCAAAACTGAGGTTGGGCGGCATGGCCACCACAGTCTCTGCATGTGCATGCACGTGGCTGCCCAGGCTGCCGGCAGCCAGGCCAAACACGGCATCTCCGGGGCGCAGGTGCGTCACGCCGGGGCCAGCCGCCACAACAACACCCGAGCTGTCGGCTCCGGGCGGGCCGGGGTCGCCCGGGTACATGCCCAGCACATTGAGCAGGTCCCTGCAATGAGGTTGGGAGGCAGCGTTGCTGGTGAACAGATTGGCGTGGCCCACTGGGCCGGCTGTGGAAGCACAGCGCAACCCATCCCTAGGCCTCATGAGTGCTGCCCACATTCCATCAAACCCCTTACCTGAAGTTGACGCCCACTGCCTTGACCGCCATCACCACCCGGCCCGGCTCGATGGCAGTTGTGCTGACCGGCTGCGGCTTGAGGCTGCTCAGTGCGCCGCGTGGCATGGGCATCAGGTGGAAGGGAGGGATGGCGCTGCGAGTCTTGGAGGGCAGCAGAGCAGCCGCCTGCTGCACTCCGCTGCGCTGCGCCACTCCATATGTGTCTGCACCCGTGGATGCTGCACCGGCAGGCACGATTGCCAGGCCTGTGCCAGAAGCAGTGCTGCTGGTTGCAAGCTGGTCGGCATCCGCGCTGGCAAACTTCTGAGACTGATACTCCAATGCCACGCTGCGCATCAGGCCAGCCAGGCCACCTTCTGCTGCCCAGCCCGCTGACGAAGTAGCACTCGCAGCCAGGGTCGGCAGGGGTGCCAGTGCACCGCTGGTGGTGAGCTGAGCGCCACCCAGTGTCTCCAGCTGAGCCGCCTGCAAGGCACCGATGGCGCCAGCCGCTGTGGCCAAGCCGCCGCAGGGCAGCAGCTGCACATGCGCTGCGCCCTCCAGGGCTGGTTTGGCAACCACAGCGGGCTCAGCAGCCGGCCAGGTGACCTCATACAGCAGCTCTTCTGTGCCAGCCGCAGCTAGTGCTGCCGCTGAGACAGCTGCAGCTGGCCTGGCTGCAGCGGCAGCTGGGAGTCGGCCCAGTGGCTTGAGCTCGAGTGAGCGTACACCCAGGCCACAGCCGCCGGCTGCATCTGCCAGCACATAGTCAACCACCGAGGGTGCGTCTGCTGCTGTGGCGGCGCCCTGCTGGCGGCTGGCCGCTGCCAGGTGCAGCACAGTCAGGCGATCTGCTGCGAACAGGCAGCCCAAGCTGGCCGGCACCTTGAGCGCGCTGCTGGATGAGGCTGCCGCCAGCTGCAGGCAGCTGTCCAGCGAAGCGGGATGGAAGTGCGAGGTTCCATCGCACGCTGTATTGTTGATGTCTGCAAGCGAGGCTGCCTGCTCAGATGGGCGGCTCAGGGCAGGCTGCACCAGAGCCGCAAGGCTGGCGCTGGCTGGCTGCGCCACAGCTGCTGCAGCTGACTCGTCGCTGCTGCTTACAACCACGCTGCGGCCCGTCAGGTGCTCCTGCTTGAAGGCTGCAGGAGACGATGCCACAGCCAGGGCACCGCTGCTAAGCCGGATGGTGGCACGCAGCACCACAGGCGCTGCCTTCTGCAGCTGCTGCTGCTCCGGCAGCTGCAGCGGGGCGGGGATGGCGGCGCCAGCCAGGCCTGCAGCTGCGGCTCCAGCCTTGCTGGTGGCTGCCTTGATGGCAGCTGTGGAAAGNCTCAAAGAAGCCGGCTCCAGGGAACAGCACTCTGCCGCCCACANCGGTGGTCCCAGAAGTAGGAAAGCCGAGGCGTGGCGCTCAGGCGGCATTCCATGCGAACCGCCGCCTTGCTGGTGCCGGCTGCCATGCTGCGCGTGCTGTGCAGCATGACGTGCACAGCGGGGCCCACCCAGTGTGCCTCCTTCTGCCACAGCGCGATCGCCGGGTGGGAGGTGTTGGGCCGGCTGTTGGCAGCGCCATCAAGCGGTGTGCGCTGAATGATAGCATGTGCGTTGGTGCCCTGGAAGGCGTAGGCGCTGATGCCGCACAGCAGCTGGCCGGCAGTGCTGTGCAGCGGCAAGGCTGCCGTCTGGCGCGGCACCGTCCACTTGGGCTGGGGTGTGCCTGCAGGGTAGATCAGGGGCAGGGCGTGAGTGGAGTTGATACAAACACGAGTCGGCCTGTGCATGCCACCGATTTCCAGCCCCGCAAAATTGGGGCTCCAAGCAGTTCGACAGGCGACCTGCTGCAAAGCAGCCTCTGCCAAGCTGCTGGCCCACTCACCCGTGACCTTCATGGAGGTGACCACGTAGGGGTTCATGTGGCGCAGGTGCAGCAGGGCCAGAGAGTAGCTGCCGCCCAGCGCCATGGCGGCATGCGCAAAGCCAACCATGCCGGAGGCGGGCTCTGCATGGGGCGCAGGTGAAGCATGAGTAATTGGGTAAACAGGCACTTGATGGTATAAGGTGGCAGCGGCGCATAAGTGAGGCGAGGGCAACAGTCTCGCNAACAACAAACAAGTGCTGTCTCACCTGAGTGGCCCACCCAGGTCTTGCTGCCGCTGAGCGCCAGGGGCTGGCGCACACGGGCAGCGTTCTGGCCCTCCACCAGAACAGCCGCTGCGGCGCCAACCTCAATGGGGTCGCCCAGGGGAGTGCCTGCAAGGTGGAGAGCAAAAGAAGGGCCGYTTGGCTGGATGCTGAGCAACTGTGCCCCAACCCAGCATAGCCCAGATGCAAGCCAGTGAAACATTTCTGAAGCTCACCTGTGCCGTGCATGCTGAGCGCTGTGATGCCGGCGGGCGCCAGCTCAGCCTCTTCAAGAGCCGCACGGATCACTGCCTGCTGGCTGGGCCCATTGGGCGCCGTCAGCGTGCTGCTGCGCCCGCCCTGGTTGACAGCGGTACCGGCCAGCAGCACCACCCAGCTGCCCGTGGCTGCCTCCTCAGTGCTGCTGATGGGGTGCAGCAGCGCTGAGACAGCCGACTCAGAGCGAACGTAGCCGTCTGCGGCTGCATCCAGCGCCTTGCAGCGGCCTTCTGCAGCCATCATGCCGGCGCGCTGCGACAGGGTAAGGACGAGCAGAGGGCATGCATGTGATGGTCAGCTAGTTCACAGCACTGCTTCCTGAATGAGCAAGCCTTGCACACTTGCATGCGTGAACAAGCAGACGTGGCGGCAGCGCTCCCCTTGCTGGCCCTCCAACCAGCTAGCGCTTGCCTGGAACATGGCAGGTGTGTCGGGCGTGAGGGCCAGGTTGACGCCGCTGTTCACCGCCAAGGTGCTCTGGCCGGCCAGCAGGGAGTTGAAGGCCATGTGCAGGGCCACCAGGGAGGAGGAGCAGGCTGCAAGTGGGGAAGGCAGAGGCCATATGAGTGAGAGCAAGGAGAGGAGAGGACGTGGCTGCACACAGCGCATGACATGGCATGTCGCAAATCGATTGCTCAAGCTGGGCAGATCACCTGTGTCCACGCTCAGGGCGGGACCCTTGAGGCGCATGGTGTATGACAAGCGGCCCGCCACCACAGACAGGGCAGTGCCCGTGGCTGCAAGGGCAAAGATGGCGTTGGGCATGGCGGGAAGGGTGGGTTGGGCATGTCAGGGCACAGCTCACCGGTTCACGAATGCATGCCATCAGTTGCGCCCAGCTGTTGGCCCGCTGCTAGTGAAGGCGAGCCCTCACCTGAGTAGGCGGTGACTGATCCCATCATGTGCTTGGACATGACGCGGTGGTAGTCGTTGGACGACACACCCTGCGGCACAGGGCAGATATGTGGTTTTGCAAGACAACTGAGCCGATGTGGTACCCTTGCAGTGCCACACCCCCATCAACATCCGCTGTGCAATGCGCTTCAGCAGAGACAATGAGCAAACCCCGCCCTCGTATACGTGTACGTACTCACCACAAACACGCCCCAGCCGGCACGCAGCCCCTCATCCGCCGCCTCCGCCGGCCGTGCCAGCAGTGCAGTGCTGGCGGTCTCCAGCAGCAGGCGCTGCTGCGGGTCCATCAGGCCAGCCTCTGTCTCGCTGATGCCCAGGGCAG
Source organism: Chlorella ohadii (assembly GCA_025026875.1). Taxonomy (NCBI): domain Eukaryota; kingdom Viridiplantae; phylum Chlorophyta; class Trebouxiophyceae; order Chlorellales; family Chlorellaceae; genus Chlorella; species Chlorella ohadii. The sequence continues at coordinate 54,805 of JADXDR010000030.1, forward strand.
CGGGGTCAAAAAGGGACACGCCCTCCAGGAACACGCCAAACTGTTAGGAGAAGGGGAAGCAGGATGGTGCGTGTGGGTGGGTGGGTGAGGAGCTTGGGGTGGGCCGCTGGCACGAATGCTTTGATAGCTGGCAAGCTGCGATGTATGATCACAACAGGAACCCAAAGCGCACACAACGCCAAGACTCCACAACCCTTTACATACCACCACCCAGTAGGCTCACCTGTACCGGCAGGCCGCCCACCAGCTCTGCCTGTGCCTCCACATCCCAGCGCTCCACAGGGATGGGCCTGCTCTGGTCTGAGGGCTGCGGCCGCAGCAGGGCATCGCAGGAGGAGCGGGACACGACTTCGCTTGCGCCCACCAGCCGCAGCTGCGGGGCAGCTTCCAGCGGTACCAGGTCCATGCTGCCCACGCTGCCCTCATCTGACAGCCAGCCATCGCTGCCTGCCTCGGAGCCGGCAGCGGTGCCGTCTGAGCCGCCAGCGGCTGCCTGGCTGGCCGCCACCTTGCTGGCCAGGAAGGCAGCCAGGGCCGCCACAGTAGGGTAGTCAAACACCAGGGTGGACGGCAGCTCAACACCCGCCCGCTTCTCAAGCGCGTTGCGCAGCTCGACTGCGAGGAGGGCAGGACAGGTGAAGGAAGTTGTGGTTGAAGCTCCAAGCTACAGCGTTGCTACGCAGGTCATGTAAAAGGCCACTCCCTGGCAGGCCAACTGTGTTCAGTGGTACAAACACCTCCCCTCCCACACGCACCCGAGCCAAGCGAGTCCAGGCCGGCAGCCATGAGCGGTTCCTCTAGGCCCAAAGCCGAGCCGAGCACAGATGCCACCGCCTCCTGCACCTGGCCGATCATATACTCCTTCTGGGCCTCTGCCCCAGGTGCGGCCGCTGCCGCTCCCGCAGCAGCCTTGGCACGCAGACGGGGTGCTGCCCGCTGGCGGCGCGTGGCTGCTCCAGCCTTGGCACGGCGGCGCTCGCGCCTGAATGCAGCTGCTTCCTCAGCCTCACTGTCGCTGGCTGCTGCGGCAACCGCTGCTGGTGCCGCCGCTGCCGCCGCCTCGGCTGCCATCTCAGCGGCTGCCTCTTGAGTGAACGCCTCAAACATGGGCGGCACTCCTCCAGCGCTCAGCCGCTGAATGAAGCGGCCCCAACGGAAGGGCACCGCCGCAGTCACTGCTGCTGCACCCCGCAGCAGCATCAGCGCTTGGATGGCGCTGACTCCTTGTTCGGGGGCAATCATTGCCATGCCCAGGCGCTCGACTGCCTTGGCTGTGGCGGCATTGCCAGATGCCATGCCGCCCTCCGCCCAAGCGCCCCACTGCACGCTCATCCCGCCCAAGCCCTGCAGCAAGAGAAGGCAAGGCAATCAGACCGATGCGTTGCGCGAAGTATGTACAAACCTGAGCCAGGAGGACAAGTCAGTTGAACAACAGCAACCCTAGAGCCCACCTGTGCCTGCCACTGCAGCGCCATTGCATCCAGTGCTGCATTGGCCGCGCTGTAGTTGGCCTGGCCGGGGGAGCCCAGCAGGGCGGCCACCGAAGAGAAGGTGAGGTGCAGAGCCGAGGGCTGAAGCCCAACGGGCAGCTGCCACAGCTCAGCACTGGCAGTCTTGGGTGCAAATGCCGCCCGGATGCCAGCCAGGGTCTGGTTGGAGAGAGCGGCATCCGCCAGAACGCCTCCAGAGTGCACCACTCCTTGCAGCCGGCGGCCGCGCGCAGCACTGGCTGCCACCGCCGCCACTTCCTCGGCGCTGCCGGCATCGCAGCGAAGCATATGGATGCAGCCGGAGCTTCCGCCGGCCGCCAGCTGGACCAGCGCCTGTGCGTCGCTGCCGGGGCGGCCGCTGCGGCCAAGCAGCAGCACGTCTGCCACCTGCTGGCGCGCGAGCCAGCCTCCCACAAGGGAACCAATCATGCCGAGGCCGCCGGTGACCACCACAGCGCCCTGCATGGCATCGGTGGCAACCAAGGGGTGCACAGTTAACACACCAGCAGTGCAACAGAGTGCCCTGCACAGAACAGCGGTAGCAAGTCTATACGAAGCCACACCACAGTCTCTGCCCCTCACCTTGTCAACTCCCTGCTTCTCCTCAAGGGTGTGGGCCCGCACCACAATCTTGCCCACGTGGCGGGCCTGGCTCATCTGGCGCAGCGCAGCGCGCACAGCGGCCAGGCCGTGCACAACTCGTGGCAACGGGCGCAGCGCGCCGCTTGCCAGGTCAGCAGCCAGGCGGGACAGGGTGGATTGCACGGCAGGTGGCGGCAAGAAGTCGACCGCCACCAGCGAGTAGCGTACATCGGGGCGTTCTGCAGCAAGTGAGGAGATGTCAAAGGTGAGGCATAATGTGTGCAAGCATATCACCATAAAGCAGCTGGCTGTTGTCCCCATGATGGCTCACCCTGCGCAACGCGTGCCGCGCTCCAGATGTCGCGCTTGCTGATCTCCACAAACCGGCCGCCCGCGCCCAGGGTAGCCAGCGAGCCCGCCACCATGCCGCTGCTGGTCAGGCTGTTGAGCACGACGGTGGCGCCACCAAGCTCCGCCAGCTCAGACACAAAGGCAGTGTCACGAGAGCCAAGAACATGTTGCACGTCCAGAGAGCGCACAAGTGCACGCTTGTTAGGCCCACCAGCGGTTGCAACTGTTTCAGCCCCCAGGGCCGCAATGAGCTGCATGGCTGCGATGCCGACGCCGCCGGCTGCGGCATGCACCAGCACTCTGTCGCCGGGGCCCACTCCAGCCGACTGGCGGAAAGCGCTGTCGACTGTGATGCACACCGTGGGCGTAGTGGCAGCCTCCTCGAAACCCAGGTTGCAGGGCATCTGTGAGGGCAGGGAACAAAGGGCAATGCAAGTGTGAGCTGCTGACCTGAAACAGCACGAGCAAATGTGCATGGAGAGGTTGTGCACAGAAAGGCAAAAGCGTGCGCACATGGGTCAGCGTGCGGGCGTCGGTGAAGACATGGCTGCCCAGGCTGCCGCCAGCCAGGCCAAACACTGCGTCTCCAGTCTTCAGGCCAGTGACGCCCTCTCCAGCAGCCACAATCACGCCGGCACAGTCGCCGCCGGGTGCACCGGGGTCGCCAGGGTACATGCCCAGCACATTGAGCACATCCCTGCGCATGGGTGGACAGCTCAGCAGAAGTTGTATGGGCACCGTGCGTGGCACAGCAAGTGCTGGCATGCAACACACATCTTTGCTAAGCACATTCCGCCCCTCACCTGAAGTTGATGCCCACCGCCTTGACCGCCACCAACACCTGGCCTGGAGGCACCACCGCAGTTTTGACTGGGATGGGAACCAAGTTTTGCAGGGCACCCCGCGGCTTGGGGAACAGCTGGAAGGGAGGCAGCATGGGCTTCACTGCGCTGTGCTGCAGAGTGGCCGCCACCAGGCTGCCTCCCTGCGCTGCATGGCCGTAGGGGCTGTCGCTGAGCTGAGCATCTGCTGGCAGCAGCGCAGGTGCTGCACCGGCGGGCGCTGCCACCAGGGTAGCGCTGCCAACCGCCGCGAACGCCTGCTGCTGCTGGAGGTCGATGGCCTGGACATTGAAGGTTGACAGCTCCTGGGCGACAGTGCGAGCAAATGCCCACAGCCCAGCTCCCTGCACAGAGCTGCCGGCAGCAGTGGGAGCTGCCATGGCAGCAAGCTGAGCACCCTGTGTCACCAGCGCCAGAGACTGCAGGCTGTTGGCTACAGCCTGCTGGCCCACAGCAATGGCGGCAGCTGCCGTTATTGCCGAGCTGGCACCAGCTGCCAGCTGCATTCCGCCAGCCTTTGCCGCCGCCGCAGCCATCGTTGCTGCTGCGCTGCCGCCGCTAGCAAGTGTGCGCCACTCCAAGGAGTATAGCAGCTCGTCCTGCTGCAGCTTGCCGCTGTCACCGCCATCGGCAGCCGCTGCCACAAGGGGCCGCCGCACAATTGGCTTGCGGCGGGGCGCTGAGCTGCCCATGGGCCGAGCCTCCATCTCACTGATTCTGCAGGCAGCCAGCCCGCTGGTGGCATGTGCCAGGCAGTAGTCAGTGAAAGTAGCATCGTCCCCTTCGGCTGGCGCGATGTCAGCCGAGGGACGCGACAGCGCCACACAGCCGCTGCTGCCCTGCCGTGCGCCCGCTGTTGAGGCCTTGCCGCCCAGCAGGAGCAGCCCCACACCAGCCGGGATGCGCAGCTTGGAGCCGCCGGCAGGCACAGCAGCCAGCTGCAGGCAGCAGTCCAGCAGGGCTGGAGAAATGGTCACCGCTGAGTCGTCGTGGGTGCAGCTTGCCAGCTCAGCAAACGCTGCCGCGTCACGCTGCTCCAGGACACTGGCCAGCAGGCGGCGGCCCGCGCTCAGCAGCACTGGCTGCTGGGCCATCAGCGCGGCTGCGCCCTGCTTGCCGCGAGGCTGGTTGGCAGCCACCTTCAAAACACTACCCTGCACATGCACAGTCGGCCTGGCCTTGGTGCTGCCCTGGACAGACTGCACTGCCACCAGGCCACCTGCCGCTGAATAGCTGGCCTGCAGCACCAGGCTGCTGCTGTCCTTCTCAGGCTGTGGTAGCAGCAGCGGCGCCACAATGCTGACATCCGCCAGCGCTGCATCAGCCACAGTGCTGCCGCTGCCACCGCCGCTGGCCAGCATGGCAGCGCCTGCACCAGCCAGCTCAAAGTAGCCAGCGCCAGGGAAGACTGGCCGGCCGGAAACCTGGTGGTCCCACAGGTAGGCCAGCGCAGGGCTGCTGGCTGCACCATGGCCGGTCAAGCAAACGCTGAAAAGTGCCTTGCCACCACGGCCGGGACGGAAGGACTCCAACAGGCTGCAATGGTGAAGACAGAGTGTGAATCAGGAGGATGTGGCAAGATGCACAGTCGCGGCGGCATGGGGACGGTCGAATTCGTACAGAGACCTCGCAACATCGCTCCGAAGCTGAAGCTCACCTGTGGGCTGCCGGCGCCACCCAGAAGCGCTGCTGCTGCCACACGGTGGCGGCGCTTGTGGGCGCCACCAGGCCGGCGGCGAAAGGAGCCGCCGACAGCAGCGCGTGCGCATTTGTGCCCTGGAAGGCAAAGGCGCTCACGCCGCTGACCAGGCGAGCTGCGCTGGCCTCAGGACCAGCGGCCGCCATGCTGCCCAGCACAGCGGGCTGACGGGGCACTGACCAGGCGCCAGGCTGGCGCTCCATCAAGGCTGTCACATACTGGTTCATGCCTCCCAGATGCAGAATGGGCAGCTTGCGGGCTTGGGTGACGGCCAGCTGGGCGTGGGTAAGGCCCACAAGGCCTGCAGATGGCTCAGCGTGACCAATCCATGACTTGCTGGCCATCAGCACAAGGGGAGCCGGGCGGCTGCCGCTGTTGAGCACAGCCGCAGCGGCGCCCACTTCAATGGGGTCGCCCAGGGCTGTGCCTGTGCCATGCATGCCCAGAGCCGTCACATCAGTGGCGGACAGTCCGGCGATGCCCAGCGCTGCACGCATCACCTCCTGCTGGCTGGGGCCNTTGGGGGCSGTCAGGCTGCTGCTGCGGCCGTCCTGGTTGACGGCTGAGCCTGCCAGGAATGCGGCCACGCTGCTGCTGTCAACCGCAGCAGCCAGCTGCAGCAGCAGCACTCCCAAGGCCTCTGCACGGCCGTAGCCATCAGCTGCTGCACTCAGCGCCTTGCAGCGGCCATCGGGGGCCAGCATGCCTGCCTTCTGTGCAATGGCTGATGTCTCCTGGTGCAGAATGAGATTGGCACCTGCCGCTGCAGCTGCTGCAATCTGCCGCAGCTGCAGCGCGTTGAAGGCCATGTGCACGCCCACCAGCGCCGAGGAGCAGGCTGCGGAGCAGACACGTAGGGGGGAGGTCGAATCAGCAAAAGCAGTACACACTGCACCATGTGCAGCGCATGCGGCCACGCATCAAGGCGCTTCACGTCGTGCCCAGCAGGTTGCCATCCCTCCCTCCACCTGCTCTCCCAGGCGCACCTGTGTCAACCGTCAGTGCGGGGCCCCGCAGGCCAAAGATGTAGCTCACACGCCCGCTGACCACAGAGGCAGTGGTGCCTGTGGCGGTGAAAGTGTCAACGCCACTGGCCTCGCTGGCGATGCGGCCGTAATCCTCAAAGGACAGGCCGACATAGACGCCACAGGCTGCAGTTTCGGGGCGCTGCACAAGGGAAGGGAAGCGGAACGTGTAGGGTAGGCAGAGGTGCACCAGCTTGGCTNGGGTCGGGGCTCATGCGACGCCTCGTTTCCGCCTGGGCGGGTCAGGTCAGCGTGCAACTGCTGCCACCAAGGCATACAATGCCTCCCTGGCTTGCCTGCAGGATGCGGCCACCGCCTGCCAGCAGCGCCTCTCCCACGCTCTCCAGCAGCAGGCGCTGCTGCGGGTCCATCAAAACCGCTTCAGCATCGCTGATTGAGAATGCGGCGGCATCAAACATGTCCACGCTCTGCAAGATTGGCAGAATAGCGGGGCAGACACCTTTCAACAGCTGCCAGATTGAGCAAGGCATTATGCTGCTCTAGCCTCCAAAGCAACCCCCATGCCCATGCCGCCCTTGCGACGACTAGTGCTAACTAGCTACCCCGTGTTTGCGAGAACCCCCCAGTCCTCACCTGGATCAGGCTGACAAAGCGGTAGGGCATGCCGCCCACCAGCGGCGCGGACAGGCGGTCCGTGTCGTAGCGCGCCAGCGGCACGGGGGCCAAAGAGTCACGGCTGCGGCAGGTGAAGAAGAGGGAAGCTTATTAGGTCAGTTGGGTTGCAAAGCACAAAGAGGAAGCGGCGTGCTGGTGGCAAGCAGTGGTAAAGAAAGGGTCAGACATGAGCACTGCGGGCTGGATGCAAAAATGATCCATGCGCACCTGGTAGGGTCGCCACCAGCCATGATTCCGGCTGGCTGCCGAACCGCCACAGCACAGACCGCAACAGTGGCGCTGCCGCTGCTGCTACCGGCTGGCATCAGGTCCAGGAAGCTTCCTGTTTGCATAACAGAGGCATCCAGCAGGCTGGACAGGAAGGCAGCGTCGGCGCCACCAGCAGCAGCAGAGGGGCTGGCTGTGCCGGCAGGGGCGATGAGCGTGCTGACGTGGCGAGCAATGGCCGAGATGGTGGGGTAGTCGAACACAAGCGTGCCCGGCAGCTCAATGCCCAGCCGCGCCTCCAGGCTGTTGCGGAACTCGACTGCAGGTTTGGGATGGACGGTTCGGCACAGGGCTGGTGTTAGGTAGAGCATAGTCCTGTGCCCTTCCCCAAAGCCAAAGCTGTGCATCCACGTTCCCCCAGGTGTGCAAGCCCACACTTATAGCTATTGTTGCCTCCACCCAGAATGCTCAAGCTCACTCACCCGAGCTCAGGGAGTCGAAGCCAGCGGACATGAGCGGAGCATCATCGGGCACGTCCGCGCCCAGGATGGTCCTCGCCACCTCAGCCACCTCGCCTTGGATGTATGCCAAGTGCTCGGCGCTCGCTGCCGCTGTTGCTGCAGCCGAGGAGGTTGCTGCCGCCTCACTGCCGGCGCTGGCCTCAGGCAGGGCAGACGGGGCTTGGTTGGCGGCGATGAAGCCGGCAATAGCAGAGATGGTGGGATAGTCGAACACCAGTGTGCCCGGCAGCTCCAATCCGAGCTTGCCCTCCAGGCTGTTCCTAAGCTCAACCGAGCTGAGGCTGTCCAGGCCAGCAGCCACCAGTGGTTCGCTGTGGCTGATGTCAGCACCCAGGATGCTGCGAGCCGCCTCGGCCACCTCGGACAGCACCTGCTGCCGGAATGCCTCAACAGCAGCTGCGCTCTGGGCAGCAGCGGCGGCAGCCACAGCCGGGCGCTGGCTGGCTGCTGGTACTGCCATAGGTGCCAGGCGGCGGCTGGGAGCCGCGGTAGCCTGCTTGGCAGGGGCTGCTGCTGCTGCTGCTGCTGCATCTGCGAATGCCGCAAACATGGGAGGCACAGGCTTGCCTCCCATGCGGCCAATGAATGTTGGCCAGTTGAATGGCACAGCGGTGAACAGCCCGCCACCCAGCACAGCAGGGGCAGCCGAGCTTGAGCCCTGCACCAGCAGGTCCTGCAGAGCCGCCATGCCGCTGGCGGCATCAATCATTGCCATGCCCATGCGCTGCACACGCAGAGCAGTGGAGCGGTCCTGTGCCGCCATGCCGCCGCCCGACCAGGCGCCCCACTGCACGCTGGCTGCTGGCTGGCCCTGCAGGTTGATGGATAGGAGGCAGGGGTGCCAAGTCAGCGAGAGTGCAAACCTTAACAAGAGCAAACACTAAATCATTGCATGCTGGGGCTTGCCAAATGCTTACCTGCTGCTGCAGGCTGGTGGCCATTGCATCCAGCGCCGCGTTGGCTGCGCTGTAGTTGGCCTGGCCACCCGAGCCCAGCAGGGCTGCCACCGAGGAAAAGAGCACCTCAGCCGCAGCTGGCTGGGCCTGCAGGCGGCCCCGCCAGCGGAGGGCTGCCGACACCTTGGCAGCAAATACGGCGCGAATGCCGGATGGTGCCTGCTTGGCCAGAGTGGCATCAGCCAGCACACCACCAGAGTGGAAGAGAGCAGCCAGCGAGGCGCCTTGAGCGCCAGCCGCAGCGCCAAGGGCTGCTGCGCTGCCCTCGCTGCCTGCCACATCGGCCATGGCAAGAGTCACGGCTGTCAGGGAGCGAGCCAGGAGAGCGGTCAGGCCGGGAGAGGCGTCGCCGTCAGCCAGGCGGCCGGTGCGGCCCAGAAGCACCTGCTCTGAAGCGAGCTGGGCAGCCTCTGCCCAGCTGGACAGGACGGTGCCAAGGGAGCCCATGCCGCCAGTCACTGCAATGCGGCCCCTGGCCGCCTTGATGGCCTGCAGCTGGCCAGCCGAGCCGCCCAGCGCTGCTGCTGTTGGGGCAGCAGAGGGCAGCAGGGTGGCTGCAAAGCTAAGCCCGCCGCGCTCTGCCATACCATAGGCATCAGCGCCGCTGCTGCCCTGGGCAGCCGCAGCTGCGACGGCCGCCAGGCACAGCAGTGCGGTGCCCGGAGCAGTGGCAGCGCTGTGTGTAGCCGCCAAGCTGTCGGCGTCTGCTGCAGCGGCTATAGCAGAGGTCTGCTCAAGTGCCACAGAGCGCAGCATGCCCCACAGCAGGCTGGCTGCTGAGCTGGAACCGCCTGCAACAATGGACAGCTGTGGCTGAGCCGCAGTGGTAGCAAGGTTGAGCGAGCCCTGCTGCTCGGTTGCTGCCACTTGGAATGCCGCAATGCCCGTGCTGAACAGCGCGGTGGCGGCACTGCCAACTGTCATGGCTGCCGCCGCAGCGCCGTCAGGAATGGGCGCCGGCGCCTGCTCAGCTGGCTGCTGAGCCGCCCAGCTGACAACATACAGCATGCGGTCGGTAGCCGTAGCTGTGCCAGTTGCAGCTGCTGCCTGTGGCTGCGCCCCCAAGGGCTTGGCCTGCAGGCCGCTGACGGTGCAAGCACTGGGGCCAGCGGGCGCCAGCAGGCTATAGTCAATCAGGGATGCCGCTGGACTGCTCTCCAGCTGCAGGGCGGCGGCTGTGTAGCGGGAGCTGCTGCTGACACTGCTGGCCTGTGCTGCACCAGGCAGGACGAGCACCTGGATGCCAGCTGGCACCTTGAGCTGGCCTGCCGCTGCTGCCGGCAGAGCACCCAAGTGCAGGCAGCAGTCCATGACTGCCGGGGACAGGAAGACGTCAGCTGCATGGTGCGCTGAGTCATCAATGTCGCCCACATAAGCTGGCTCTGCTGCTGCCTGGCGGAGGCTGGGAGCGACAATGGTGCACAGGGCTGTCTGACCCGCAGACGGGGCATTCGCGTTGCTGCTGGGAATGTGGCCCACTCCAGCAATGGCAGCGCGCATGTGGATGCTCCGCTGCCCGCTGGTGACTTCAACAGCGCCGTTGGGTGCATCAAGCTTGCAAGCGATCACTGCTGTGGCGCCGGGCTGCCCAGGCTGAGTCGGCTGGGCAGCGGGAAGCACCAGGGGTGCCGGGATCGCCACACCCGCAAGCGAAGCAGTGACATCCAGGGTCAGCACTGTCTTAACTGCCGCTGCCGCAAGCTCAAAGTAGCCAGCGCCGGGGAAGAGGGGCTTGCTGGAGACCTGGTGGTCCCACAAGTAAGCCAGGGCGGGGCTGGCCAGAGGAGCAGAGTGCACAATGACCTGGCGGCCGCCGAATGCCGGCACAGCGGCGCGCAGCACTGCAACGTGGGANGGGGTGGGAGGGTTGATGGTGGGCCAACCTTGCAAGGTGCACCAGCAAATGGGTGGGACATGGCGGCAAGCCTACCAAATGCAGATTGCTCCCAACAAGCGCACCTGCGTGGGGGCGAGGTGCCACCCAGAAGCGCTGGCAGGCCCAGCTGGCGTTGGGCTTGCTGGCAATAGCCCCAGCAGCTGCCGTCGCGGCCATCACCGCATGCGCATTGGTGCCTTGGAAGGCAAAGGCGCTGACGCCAATGACGGCGNGGGAGGCAAATGCTGCGGCAGCAAGGCTGCCCGGCTGGCGGGCCACTGCCCAGCCGCCCTGCTTGCCAGTCATCTCCATGGCTCCTGCAGTTGTAGCGTGGTTTGGAGGCAAATGAATTGACAGCTCAGACCGGCTTGACTGAACCTGAGTGCAGACTGACTGCAGGGCATCCAGTACAGTACTGCCCCCAAACACAGGCTCGCACCCGTCACATATGGGTTGATGTTGCCCAGGTGCAGGATGGGCAGCAGTGCCGCCTGCGCAAGTGCCGCCTGGGCGTGCACAAGGCCCACCATGCCTGCGGGGATACGCATGTGTCGATGGGGAGCACAAACTTCTCAGCAGCATTTCTAAATACACACCTGAACACGTGCCCCGGAGACCACGCCAGCACCCTCGTTGCTGCTCGCCTTCCTCCACCTAAGCACCACAACCCACCTGCGCCCGGCTCCGCATGCCCAGTCCACGACTTGGCTGCCATGAGCGCCAGCGGGGCGCTGCCGCCGGGGCGGCGCTCCACCAGGGTGGCGGCCAGTGCGCCCACCTCGATGGGGTCTCCCAGGGAGGTGCCTGCGGGGAGTTGAGGGTGGCAGGAGGGTTGCAGGGGCAGATCAAGGTGCACTGCTCACTGTCAATCATAGGCAAGCGATTGGGTCGGCTGATTACACCGCTGCTTTTGCCTGGAGCGCACCTGTGCCGTGCATCTGCAGGGCAGTCATCGCAGCGGGACGCAGCTGGCTGGAGGCCAGTGCCAGACGGACCACCTCCTGCTGGCTGGGGCCATTGGGGGCGGTCAGGCTGCTGCTGCGGCCATCCTGGTTGACGGCCGAGCCAGCCACCAGCGAGAGCGCTGCACCCTCGCCCACGAGGGCAGGCGGCAGCAGGAGCATGGCACCGCACGTGTCTGCCCGGGCATAGCCGTCTGCTGAGGGGCTGAGGGTCTTGCAGCGGCCGTCCAGGGCCAGCATGCCAGCCTTTTGCGTCATGGCCGTGGTGTTGGGAGTGAGCAGCAGGTTGACGCCCGCATTCAGAGCGGCAGGGCACTGGCCCAGTGCCACGCTCGAGAAGGCAATGTGCAGGCTGCGGGAGGGAGTAGAGGGCACAGGGGTGATAGATACATTTGAACCTTTGCTGATGATCACATCATAGCTGCAAGTATGTGCAACGCCCGATGCAGTGCAACAGAGCACGCCTCTCTGCCCCTCACCTGACAAGGGAGGACGAGCAGACGGTGTCCACCGGCAGCGAGGGGCCCTTGAGGCCAAACGTGTAGGACAGGCGGCCCGCCGCCACCGAGGAGGTGAGGAAGCCGGTGGCGGAGTAAGGCGTGAAGCCGTGCATGTGGCGCTGCAAGAAGCGAGGAGAGCGTGGAGGGGGAAAGCCGAACGGTAAATGAGTGATTGTAGCGACATGTGGTTCGCATGCCCTTGGTGCAGTTGTATGAGAAGGCCAGCAGGCACTGAAGCGGCCACCTGTCCAAAGCATGCATTTCCTCCACACCCACCTGTGCAAGCTGGGCATACTCGGTGGAAGTGATGCCCACAAACACACCGGCGCCACCGACCGCCTCCACCAGGGCGGCAGGTGCGGCAGCGCCGGCTGCACCGGCAGCCAGCAGCGCTTCGCCCGCCGCCTCCATCAGCAGGCGCTGCTGTGGGTCCATCAGCAGTGCTTCATTCTCGGAAATGGCAAAGGCAGCCGCATCAAACTGGTCCACAGCATCGAGGAAGATGGAGAACCTGGAGGGAGAGAGGTGGGTGGAAGCATGGAAGCGTACGTTACGTTCACACTGTGGCGGTCATGTAGTGCTCAGCGCAATAGTTCCATGATACATACACGTTATGCCACTTTGCAAGTCCGCAGGCCAGCTGTCAGCTCAAGCTTGCCTGATGGGTGCGCCTCCCAGCGCCGCCTCCTGCTCCGCCAGGTCCCAGCGCTCCAGAGGCACCGCTGAGGTGGCGTCCACGGGCGCTAGATCAGCACGCAGCGCGCCCTGCAGCGGTAGGAAGCATAATGAAGCGTGTGTGTTGCGTCTCCATCTGCTCGAAACGAGTGTGTGTGATAGCAGCGGCTCAAAGAAACACAGAATCCTCCTTCCCCAAAGCTTGCCTTGGGGGAGCGCGTGGCGAGGGCTGCCACCGCCAGTGGCTGAGGACCCGCCACCGGGCCAGCAGCAACGATGGCTCCAGTGCCGACAGAGAAGAGGTCCAGCGGCCCTGCAGCCTCAGCCGTGGCAGCAGCTGGCTGCAGCCGGGAGGCAATATAGCCAGACAGGGCTGCCACAGTGGGGTAGTCAAACACCAGGGTGCCAGGCAGAGTGATGCAAAACCGGCCCTCCAGGCTGTTGCGCAGCTCCACGGCGCCCAGGCTGTCCAGACCGGCAGCCATGAGCGGCTGGCTGGCCTCAAGGCTGGTGCCCAGGATATCAGCAACAACTGCTGCCACATCAGCGGACACACGCTCAGCATGGGCTGCCGCACTAGCTGCTGTGGCTGCTGCCGTAGTAGCGGCCAAGCTGGACGCTGCGGCAGGTGCCAGCTGTGCTGCAATGTAGGCCGCAATTGCCGAGGCAGTTGGGTAGTCAAAGATGAGGGTGGAAGGCAGGCGCACACCCAACTTTGACTCCAGGCTGTTGCGCAGCTCCGCTGCACCCAGGCTGTCCAGGCCGGCAGCCATGAGCGGGGCATCAGGGCCGATATCAGCACCCAAGATGCCGCGCAGCACGGCCAGCACATCCGCCAAGACAGCCGTCTGGCTGAAAGCTGGGGCAGCTGGGTCAACCGCCGCAGCTCCACTGCTGCTGCTGCCGGTGCTGCTGCTGATGAAGGCAGAGAACATGCTTGGTACGGCAGCTGTGCCCGTGCGCTGCTGCTGCTGCTGGGCCAAGCGGTCCCACAAGAATGGCACGCCCGCTGCCACAGCAGGGGCAGGATCAGCATTGACCAGCTGGTTCAGTGCAGCCAGGCCCTCGGCAGGCGCAATCATTGCAATGCCCATGCGCTGCACACGCAGAGCAGTGGAGCGATCCTTCGCCGCCATGCCGCCGCCCGACCAGGCGCCCCACTGCACGCTGGCTGCCGGCTGGCCGGTCAGCTGTGCCCGCTGCGCTGAGGCATCCAGCGCCGCGTTGGCTGCGCTGTAGTTGGCCTGGCCGGGGGAGCCCAGCAGGGMGGCCACCGAGGAGAAGAGCAGCTGGGTGGCAGCCGGCTGCAGCTGCAGAGCTGCCTGCAGGACCTCTAGGCTGGAGGCCTTGGGAGCAAAGACGCGCTTGATGGTGCCAGCTGTCAGGTTTGGCAGCACAGCATCAGCCAGCACACCGCCTGCATGCAGAAGACCCGACAGCTGGTGCTGCGCTGTGGCTGCCGCTATTGTGGCTGCGGCATCCTCTGACTGGGCTGCATCACAGCTGGAGACTGTGAGGGCTGCTGAGTTGTCGCCGCTGAGCGAGCCCAGCAGGGCGCTTGCCTCACTGCCGCTGCCCAGCCGGCCAGACCGGCCCAGCAGCTGCAGATGGGTGGAACCGCTCCCGCTGCTGCTGCCGGCCAAGAAGGCAGCAACCATCTGTCCCAGAGTGCCGGTACCGCCTGTGATCACAATGCTGCCCTGCTGTGCCTGCTGCGCAGGCGGCACAGCCTGCATGCTGACCGGGAGCAGCACGGGCCGGAACGTAGCACCAGACCGCGCTGCCACGCCGTGCACATCTGCTGTCACAGCTGCTCCCGCCGCCTTGCCAAATACCATGGCTGGCTGGAGACTGCGCTGGCTGGGTTGAAGGGCATCTGCATCTGCGGCTGCGTAGCTGCTGCTGGCGTTCTCCTGGGCAGCTGCCTTGAGGAGGCCCTGCAGGATGCCCGCTGCCATGACCGATGCCGCCACAGCTGCAGAAACTGGAGCAGCAACAGCACCCGCCTGCCCGCCAACGCTGGCCAGAAGAGCGCCGCTTGCACCGGCAGTGCTTTGCAGGGTGGCGGTGCCTGCGGCTGCAAGCTGCTCCTGACGCACACGGCCGCTGTTGAAGCGGGCGAATGGCAGGTTGGGGGCATCCGCGGTTGCCTCAGTTGCCACTTCGCCAGCCGCCCAAGCAACCTCGTAAAGCATTTCAACGGGCGTATCATCGACTTTTGCAGCTGCGGCAGCTTGCATGGCTGCTGCTGCGCCAGCATGCTGGCGGCCCATCGGCCGGGCCTCCAAGCCAGACACTGTGCAGATGCTGCTGCCGCCGCTCGTAGGGGCCAGCCAGTAGCCGTTGACCACGCTGCCGCTGCGGCTGTCAGCTGCCATGGGCTTGCAGCCGCCCAGCAGCTGTGGCGTGCTGCCGCTGCCGCCCTGCACTTGGTATGCCGCTATGCCAGCCGGCACACGCAGCTGTGGAGTGGCTGAGCTGGCGCCGGCAGGGAGTGCACCCAGGTGGAAAGCTGCGTCCAGGCAGGCGGGGTCAATGCCCCTGCCGCCAACCCGGCCGTCCTGCCGAGCTGCCTCGATGGCGCCGATGCTGGCCTGCTGTGCACGCTGGCTCTGAATGGTGGCCAGGAGCAGCATGGCCAGGGCTGCCGATGGGCTGGCTGCGGCAGTGGCGGGCTGCTGGGAGGCAGCTGCCGCAGCAGTGACAGCTGAGGCAGCAGCAGCGTACAAGTGCTCCCTGCCACGTGCGCTGCCGCCGCTGCTAGATGCCAGCCGTACACGGCCGCTGGCCGCATCCACCTGGCACTGCAGCACCAGGCTGCCGCTGCTGCTGACGCGGGGCGGGAGCTCCAGGGGCGCTGGAATGCTAACCGAGGCGAGCAGCAGGGCAAGGCTGTCATCGCCTGCTGCTACCGTCATCTGCAGACAGGCAGCTGCGGCCTCAAGGAAGGCTGCACCAGGCAGGATGGGCCGCCCAGCCACGGCATGGTCCCAAAGGTGGCCATGCTTGGGCTGCAGCAGGTCTGCAGCAAACAACACCGCTGCTGCGCCTGCTGCGCCTGCCACGCGCGCCACGCTGCCGACCAAAGCGTGCGGCTCGGGGCCGATCCAGAAGCGCTCCTTGGCCCAGGTTGCAAAGCGGGGGTTGCACAAGCCCAGCACGGTGGTGGCTGAGGCATGGCTGTTCAGAGCCAGCAGCGCATGAGCGTTGGTGCCCTGGAAAGCAAAGGCGCTGACGCCCCAGGCGCTCGCAACGCTGGCCCCAGCCGCCTCGGCTGCCGCCGCCGCTGCTGCTGCGCCCGAGCTGGGCGCTGGCTGGCGGGGCAGGAAGAAGGCACCGGGGCGGGGCAGAGTGCTGGCCACGTGGGGGTTGAGCGTGGTCAGGTGCAGGATGGACTGCAGCGCGGCGCCGCTCAGCGCCTGCGGCAAGACGGAGGGTGACAAACAGAACATGAATGAGTCACAAAACATGATGCTCTCACAATATAGCAGCTCACGAAGCACCAGATAGGACGGTCTGCCTGAACTTAGTTTCTCACTATCAATGACACGTTTCGCCAACTTCCACCGCCCACCTGGTGCAAGCGGGCCAGTCCCATAATGCCTGAGGCGGGTTCGCTGTGGCCCAGCCCCGACTTGCTGGCCAGCAAGGGGAGCGGCGCCGCCCGCCCCTCCAGCACCAGGCCTGCGCAGTGCGGACAAGGAAGGTGTTGGTCTTGCAACAATGCAACCCCACAGAGTTGCGGAATGTGGGGTGAGCAGCAAGGCCAAGTGAATCCATGTTAGGGTAGGAGGCATGCCAAACCTCTGCGCACCTGCCGCCGCGCCCACTTCGATGGGATCGCCCAGCGAGGTGCCGGTGCCATGCAGCTGCAGGCCCTGCACCTGGTGCACCGCCAGGCCTGCGGTTGTACAGCAGATGGATTGGGGAAGCACCAGGCAGAGTCACGTTAGGTCGAGTGAATAGTGCACACGCTGAGGGTCAAGAACGGGCTGCGCACAGGGTCCTCTTTGCCATCCCTCCCATTACCCAAGACTCCCACCCACCTGCGGCCTGGAGCGCCAGCCGCACAGCCTCCTGCTGGCTGGGGCCATTTGGCGCAGTCAGGCTGCTTGCGCGGCCTCCCTGGTTGACGGCAGTGCCAGCCAGCAGCACATATGCGCCAGTGGTGTCGTTTGTGGGCTGAGAAGTGATGAGCGCCAGGGCACACGCCTCGGAACGCACATACCCATCGGCTGTTCCGGCAGCAGGAGATGAAGGGGCAGCAATGGTCAGGCAGATGCATGCTTAGCACTGCAACACTGATGCGAACTATGACCCATGCTGCAACACGACCATCCAGCCTACTCACGCAGGAGATCAGTCACCGCCAATGCAAGCCACGCCCCTCACCCGACTTGTCAAGAGCCTTGCAGCGCCCATCGGCGCTCAGCATGCCCGCCCGCTTGAACATGAAAGTGGTGGAGGCTGCCAGCATCATATTGATGCCACCCGCAAGTGCAGAGGCAGCCGCAGATGCGCCGAGGGTGGCCTCTCGAGCTGTGGCAGGCGTGGTTCGGAGGGAGGAAAGGGAGGGACACATGGCGCAGCAGCCGCCTGTGGGAGTGCGGCACTGGCCGCCGCTGGGCACCCTTGCCAATCCAAAACCAGCAACCCCGTCCAACTGCTATCAGACCCTGCCTACGCACCTGAGTTGAGCGCCACCAGGGAGGACGAGCAGGCTGTGTCGACGGCCACCGCTGGGCCCTTGAGTCCGTAGTGGTATGCCACACGACCAGGGCACACGCTGAGCACGGCGCCCTGAGCAGTGTAGGCGGTCACAGCTGCAGGACAGAAGTGGCAACACTGGTTTGCTTGCATGCAGCAATGCGTCAAGGGAGGGGAGAGGAAGTGCTGACATGTCCCTGCTGCTCCGCTTCTGTAAAAGCACACGCCCTCCGCGCCCAAAAACCACTGCTTACCCGCCCCTGCCTCGACCGCCATGCGGGCATACTCGGTCCAGGAAATGCCCACAAACACGCCCGTCTGGGCCAGCTTGGCCGCGTGCAGGCCGGCACAAGCGGCCAGCGCCTCGCCCGCAGCCTCAAGCACCAGCCTGTTGGTGGGAGGATGTCAGTCGGGAAGTGGGAGCAGCCAGTCACAGCCCAACAGTGTGGTGCAATGCTGAGGCTGCCGCAGCCAGACACCATGTGCAGGAACGTGCAATGTGGAGCAGATGCATGCAGGCGAACACCAGCCCAAACAACAGGCGCCCCAACCGTGCGCCCACCTGTGCTGCGGGTCCATGGCAGCTGCCTCGGCTGCGGACAGGCCGTAGGCACCGGCATCAAACAGCTCCACGCCTTGCATGAAGGCGCCAAACTGGGAGCAAGGAAACAGGGTGGAGTGGGAGCAGGTATTGGGCAATGATCTGTCAGGGAGATGCCCCANTCTGAAGGCAAGAAGACACAGATGCATCACTACCCTCACCGCCCCAGACAGGTGCAAATGAGAGCAGTGGGCAGACAGCACCCCGCGTGCAAAACGACAGTCCACCCACCTGAGCGGCCAGGGTGACAGCATCCCCCTGCAGCGCCTCAGCCTGGTCCAGATCCCAGCGCTTCAGCGGCACGCGGTGGATGGCGTCCGCTGTGCCAGCTGGGCCGCTAGCCTGCATGTCCAAAGGGAAGGCAGGCAATGTTGGAAGGCGGGCAGCCACAGCAACAAATCTGCAATTCGGGAAGTCGCTCCGGCTGGAATCCTGCCCTTGTACACAGCAAGCCAGCACCCATCTTGCCTGTTGCAGCGCCGCCTCGGCCATCAGGGGGCGGGCCACAACTGCTAGGACCGCCAGGTGGCGGTATCGTGGCGCCCACTCGCCAGCCACAACAGCCGAGCCTGCGATGCCGCCAACATCTGCCAGCTCGCTGCCGGCCCACTCCTGGTCAACAGAGCCTGTGGCTGCATCAGCTGCGCTGCCCGCTGCTGCGACAGCGGCAGCTGCCGACTTGAGCATCTGGGCAGTGAGATACTCGGTGACGGCGGCAACCGAGGGGTAGTCAAACACCAGGGTGCCGGGCATCTGCGACATGAGGGGATGCAACACAATTGGAGATGGCTTGCGTCCACTCGAAACGGCTTCCTCCACTCAGGCCGAGCAGCCTGCAAAAGGCTTCAATCGTCGCTGCTAAAGTCGCAGCAAAGGCGCAAATGTAGCTACTACTGGAGCAACTCCCCAAGATTCTGCACTTGCCTGCATGCCCAGCTTCTGACTGAGTACGTTGGCAAACTCCACGGAGCCCAGGCTGTCCAGGCCGGCAGACATGAGTGGCTCGTCATCTCCCACTGCACTGCCCACGACCTGCGGCAATTGGGCAGCAACGCACAGGACGCTCAAGAGGGTGTGATTGCACGCCAACTGCCAATGCAGATACCATGGCAGCCATGCACTTCACGGTTGCCTGCAGTGCTCAACGACACCAACACCCACCCCAACCTACACACCCACCTGCAAGATGGCCGCTGCCACCTCTCGGTTCACTTGCTCTCGCACTGCTGCCGGGTCGGCCGCAGCCGCAGGGGCAGATGCTGCACGGCCTGTGGCAGCCACTGCCCTCCCGCCTGCTGCTGCGAGCTGGCCTGCCGCAGTGGGCAGCGCCTCGGGTGCCATCTCAGCAAAGAAAGCAGGCTGGCTGCTCTTGAGATAGGTGTCCCAGATGAAGGCGTTCACCGCCAGCTGTGGCAGCGCTGGTGCAGCTGCGGTGGCGGCAGTGCCCCGCAGCGCGGCTGCCAAGGCAAGCAAGCCCTGGTCTGCAGTGATGCTGCCCTGCCCGATGCGGTTCAGCCGGCGCAGCACCGCCTCGGAGGCCATGCCTGCGGGAGGTGGGGGTGTGTACAGGGTTAGCACCAGAGCTGGCAACTGTATCCAATGCAAGGTGCCATCACATCGCCAGGTCATTGACACATCCACAATTCTAAGACGCAAAGCCCCCAACAAACTGACCAGCCCCACAGCCACCTCACCCGAGCTGGCCCAGGCGCCCCACTGGATGGCCTTTGATGCCCCGCCCGCCGCCTGCCAGGCGTGCGACCAGGCATCCAGCGCCGCATTGGCTGACGCGTAGTTGGCCTGCGGGTGAAGTGACATTGGAGTGATGGAATTGCTTGCTCTGTGCATCAATGAGAATACCTGAATGCATCCGAGGGCCTGCTCCAAATCCATCCCAGTCGCATCGGAAGGTCCACGCTACACTGCACATCACCTCACCTGCCCAGCGGCGCCCAGGAGCGAGGCCACAGAAGAGAAGAGCGCCAGGCTGGAGACCGGCTGGCGCTGCAGGGCGGCGGCCATGGCAGCCAGGCCGCCCAGCTTGGGAGAAAACACACGCCTGAACGAACCCGCACTCTGCTTGTCCAGCAGAGAATCAGCCAGCACACCAGCGGCGTGCAGCACTGCCTGCAGGGCAGGGCCCTGCTGAGATGACGCACTCAGGGCAGCCGCAGCATCTGCCGGGGAGCCCGCATCAGCCATTGCGGTGCTGATGCAGCTGGCTGTGGCCGCCAAGCTGGCGGCCGTGGACGCATCTGTCACGCGGCCGGTGCGACTCAGCAGGCGCAGGTGGGCCGGACCAAAGCGCTGCACCAGCCAAGCGGCAATCATCAGGGCCAGGCCACCTGTGGGAGGAAAAAGGGCAGGGGAGTGGCAAGCACGAATCACCGAAGCGTTGTGGGCACCACGACCTCCTTCAAATGCCCAATAGCCTTGCTCAGAACAGGAACCCACCTGAGCCGCCAGTGATGGCCAGGGAGGGGGGGATGCGTGGCTGGACAGCAGGCGGGGCGCCGCCCAGGCGCTCGGTTGACACCACCACCTTGCCCACGTGGCTGGCCTGCGTAGGGCAACAAGACACCGCATTCAGCTCGATACTTTTCAGCAAGAGGCAACTGCGCATCGGCCTGGTTGACCTGAATCAAACAGGCATGCACCTCCGCCTCCCAAAGCACCACCGGCTGCCCCTACCTGGATCATCTGTCGGAAGGCGGCCGCCACGCTGCCCATGCTGTGGCTGATGTGGCGCAGCGGGCGCAGCTCGCCGGACGACAGGCGGCCTGCCACCTTGCGAAGCGTCTCGCCAATCACAGAGGGCGGCAGGAAGTCGACGGCCACCAGCGAGTAGCGCACGTCGGGGCGCTCTGTTGAGGGCACGAGGCGACAACGGGAAGGGAACTGAGCAGATGGACGGGGTGGCTAGCCATCGGCTGAATAGTGTTGTGCGGTCGTGCATCGGCACACCCGCACCCCCGAGCTACGACTTACCCTGCGCCACGCGCGCCGCACTCCAGATGTCGCGCTTGCTGATCTCCACAAACCTGCCACCCACGCCCAGGGCAGCCAGTGAGGCCGCCACCATGCCGCTGCTGGTCAGGCTGTTGAGCACCACAGTAGCGCCGCCCAGCTGAGCAGCCTCGCTCACAAATGAAGTGTCGCGGGAGCCAAGCACATGCGGCACTCCCAGGCCGTGCAGCAGCGAGCGCTTGGCGGTGCCACCAGCGGTGGCCACCACAACTGCTCCCTTTGCTTGTGCCACTTGGATGGCTGCAAGGCCCACGCCGCCAGCTGCAGCATGCACCAGCACTCTGTCGGCACTGGTCATGCTGGCGGCCCGCTCAAGCGCCATCTCAACTGCAAGAGATGAGAAGAAGCAACCATGTGTGTGAAATGGAAACACATAAGCATGTTGAGAGCCCTCTCAACACATGGCGGGCCCTAACACAACAAGCGCAGCGGCCGAGCGCACCAGTGATGAAAACGGTTGGGGTGGTGGCCGCCTCTTGGAAGCTGAGGGTNGCGGGCATGGGTGCCAGCATGGCAGCGGGCGACACAACAGCCGTGCCCAGGCACCCTTGCGCCAAGCCAAACACGGCATCCCCTGCAGACAGGAAGGTGGAGTGAACGGCGTCTGCAATGTGTGTTGCTTGAGTGCCCAAGTAATGGTACGTTTGGACTGGTTGCAAGTGCACCCTGCGGACCTGGCTGCAAGCCCTGGACAGCACTGCCGGCGTGCATGACAACGCCAGCGCAGTCGCTGCCAGGCGGGCCGGGGTCGCCAGGGTACATGCCCAGCACATTGAGCACGTCCCTGCAAAGTGATGGACAACACGCAAATGTGAATTGAACACGCTGGAAGTAGCATGCAAATTACCACACTGGCTACGAGTGACACACGCACACCAACAGCACACCTCAGCCCATCCCGCCCCTCACCTGAAGTTGATGCCTACTGCCTTGACAGCCACCAGCACCTCGTTCGCCTTCAAACGAGCAGCCGCTGTGGCGGCATCAAGCGGCTGGGCAGCCAGGCTGGCGAGCGAGCCGCGGGGCATGGGCCGGATCTGAAGCAGCTCTGAGGCAGGGGCCACGGCACGGCTGCACAGCAAGGTGGTGGGAGGACAAAACCTGAGCAGTGCAGCGATGATGCCCGATTCTAAGTTTCATGCAATCTCAATAGGCATTGGGCTTCAAACAAAAACATCAAGCGGTGCGCGCCCACCTGGGGAGCAGGCGAGGCGCAGCAGCCACGGCAGCCCGCACGCGTGTCGTGCCCAGGATACCTCGCTCCTGCTGCTCAGTAGCTGATGGCTTGCCAGCAGCCAGCCTGTCCTTGGCCGTCAGGCTGTACGTGCTAGAAGCATGCTCGGTGGCGGCCACCCGAAGCAGGCCCTCAAGCGAGCCAGCAGCAAGCAGCTGGGTGGTCCCAGCCGCGCTGGGCCCAGGAGCACCCTCCGGCAGTACATTAGGGAGGGCAGCGGCCACCCCAGCTGCTTGCACCGCCTGCGCATGCTGCACCAGGGTCAGGGCTGCCGTGGCGGCGGCAGCAGGGCCGGCAGACAGATCCACTGCAGCCGCTGCGCCATCAATGGCTAGTGCCATCCCCGCTGCTGGCAGGCGTGCCTGCTGAATTGCCACAGCGGGGGCTGGGTGGGAAGCAGCCTCCCAGTCAACCTCATAAAGGAAGTCTGCTGGCTTGACAGAAGCTGCCGCCGCCACCTGGCCAGCCGCCTTGGACTTGCTGACTTTGGTCTCCAAATCAGCAAGGCCTGCCATGGCACGGCCAGAAGCTGTACGCAGCGCAAAGCTGGCCGTGTCGGTTGCGCCAGCTGGCACGCTGTGCTTTGCTGACGTGGCGCCAGACAGCTCGCTCGTTCCGCTGCCGGCAGCGGTGGCGGCGCCACGGTCGGCAAGGGCGAATGCACCAACCGCCACAGGGACCTTGGCACCGCAGCCGGGGGCAGCAACGCCCAGGTGCAGGCAGGCGTCCATGCAAGGCGGTGGCACCAGGTAACCATCAGTGGCCATCCGGCCATCTGCCACAATGCTACCAGTGGCATGCCCGGCAGGCATGGTGCCCACAAGGGCAGCAAGGGCCTTGCCCAGCAGCACATGCCGCAGCGCCAGGGCGCGCACTGCCACCGCAGCAGCGGCCTGCGCTGCAACTGCCGCCGCCGTGGCCGCGGCAAGGACATAGCTGCCCGCTGCACACTGCGAGGCATTCTTGGTGCCAGGACGCTCAGCGTGCGCCAGCTGGAATTCGCCGCTTGCGGGGTTGATGCTGCACCGCAGCGTGACACCACCGCCACGCTGCTGGCCGGGCGGCGGCAGCACCAGCGGGGCACTGATGGACATGCCACACACAGCCGGTGCAGCGCCGGTGCCGTCCTGCGTTGCTGTGACGCCGGCTGCAAGGGCAGCCTCCAGCATGCCGGCACCAGGGAAGAGCACCCTGCCAAAGACAGTGTGATCGGAGTAGAGCGCCAAGCGAGGGGCCGCCAGCTGGCACTCAAAGCTGATGCTGCGTCCAGCAGTGCCGGCGCCTCCCGCCCGGGCGCTGCCAATGAGCGGGTGGGCTGCCGGCAGGACCCAGTAGCGGGTGTGCTGCACGGCGGCTGCCACTATGAAGGCCTGAGAGGCGCCCGGCAGAGCAAAGGTGGCCACATCTGTCTGCTTGGCCAGAATGGCGTGCGCGTTGGTGCCCTGGAAGGCAAAGGAGCTGATGCCTCCCAGCAGCTGCCCATCTGCCTCCGCACATGCGCTGGGGGCCAGCTGGCGGGGAGCCGCCACGCGGTGGGCAGGCCCGTGCTGGCTGGCCGCCGCCACTGCAGGTGGCGGGGGGAGGCAGGCAAGACGGATTTCGCGAACACTGGAGTGCCCTTGCGCTGCAGCTGCTGCTAGCACTGTGGGCACTCATGTCAAGCATCAGCGACAACCCACTGCCTTCCATGCAGTGCAAACCCCCACCTGCGCTGGCCACATAAGGGTTGATGGCCGTGAGGTGCAGCAGCGGATCGGCGGCCTGCTGGCCCAGGATGAGCGCCAGTTTCACCACGCCCACGATGCCTGGAGGGAGGAAAATGAGGCTGCGGGTGGAGGTGCTTCGCGGAAGGCCCGGCAGCTTGACTTCAGCAACAGCACCCATTCCACGTTGGGGCCTGTCCGCCTTGTATTCAACAGCAGATCACAGCCGCTCACCAGCAGCAGGCTCGGCGTGACCCATGAACGACTTGGCGGCAGTCAGGTACAGAGGTGAGGCACGCTGCAGGCCCGACTTGAGCAGCACCGCTGCCGCAGCGCCCACTTCAATGGGGTCGCCCAGGGACGTGCCTGCAAGCAACAGCGGCATACAATCGCTCATCAGAGCATGGTGCCATGCGTCTGCAGTTTCGTGCCTCGAGGCAAGCCAGGCCACAACGCCTCACCTGTGCCGTGCATCTGCAGGTGCGCCACCTGCCACGCCGACAGGCTGCCGCTGCGCAGCGCAGCATTCACCGCCTCCTGCTGGCTGGGGCCGTTGGGCGCAGTCAGGCTGCTGCTGCGGCCATCCTGGTTGACGGAGCTGCCGGCAAGCAGGGCCAGAGCCTGCCAAGCAAGCCCCTCGGCGCCGGGCAGCGCATCAGGGCGCTTTGCAGGAGGGTCAGCTGGGTTGACCAGTGCCAGCATCACGGCACCCACGCCCTCCGCTCGCACGTAGCCGTCTGCGCCGTGGGAGGTGCAAGGTGGGCAGACTGTGAGGCATCCAGCATCATGGCAGGCACTACAGCAACATGCAGGAGGCGCGCATGCACGGAAGCAGCCACCAATTCCATGCATACATGTGCATGCAACACAGCAGCTCTCCACAGCCCCGCAGGGCCCACCTGCCGAGGCGTCCAGCGTCTTGCAGCGCCCGTCCTCGGAAAGCATGCCGGCGCGCAGGCAGGCCCGTGTCCAGCTGTGCACTAGGGTCAGGTTCACGCCGATGCTGCCCGCCGCCTCATACTCTCCACGCTCCAGGCCCTGTGTAGCACATATGGTGGATGGAGTTAGACATTGGGGAGGGGCAGAGCTTGGAGGGAGTGCACAGAACACAAGTAGAGTGCTCAGAGTGTGCTCTCAGGCACAGCACCAGCAAGGGCAGTCCGCCGCCTGCCCGCCGAGCTGGTCTGTCTCACATTCCACATCACGCACTCACCTTGGCGGCCAGGTGGGTGGTGACCAGGGAGGAAGAGCAGGCGGTGTCGACTGTGAGGGCAGGGCCCTTCAGGCCAAACGTGTAGGACAGGCGGCCTGCAAGTGGGTGGCACGGCATGTGCAAGACGATGAGCTGCTCTGTTGTGCACCAGCGGTGTGACCTTGCCAGCGTGTTTTGTGTTGTCCCTTCCTGCCTCCCTGTTGCTGTCAAACACAGCATGCCCCCAAGCGCTTCCAGCACAGGCCCCCTGGCTCGCTCACCAGACGTGACGCTGAGATGCGCTCCCGTGGCATAGTAAGTGTTCAGGGCTCCACCCGCCTCCAGACTGATGCGGGCATATTCCAGCTGAGAAACACCCACATACACGCCCGTGGCACGTGTGGGCTCCCGGAACGCCAAGTGGCCGGCGTACGCCTCTGAACAGAAGGGGGCAGAGGCAGGGGCGGGAAGGTGTGCAGCATGCAGGTGAGCGTGCGAGGGCCTTTGGTCCACGCCAGATTGCATGCGCAACTATAAAGCTGCCCTCCACTGCACCGCATCTTCAGCATAACAACTCCTCGCCACCCTTCAGCTGCAAATCCTTTCCCACCCACCACCAACAACAACCAACAACTTTGCAAAAGGCAACCCCCACCTGAGAAGCTCTGCATGGCCAGGCGCTGCTGCGGGTCCATCAGCAGCGCCTCAGCAGGGGACACACCCAGGGCAGCCGCATCAAACAGGTCGGCGCCCGCCAGGAAGCTGCCAAACGGCTGGTTCAGCTCTACAGGGGCGGGTGGGAAGCAGAGGGGGGGAGGGTGATGAGGGACCACGCCGTGACCTGGACCCGCTAATATTTGCTGCTGAGCAGAAAAAAGCTGCAAATCGCATAGGCTTGCATCCTGAGCATCACACAGCACACCTGCGGGGTTGTCGGCCGCAGGCAGCTCCACATCCCAGCGCTCCAGCGGCACCACACTGATGCGGTCGTTGCCGGAGTAGGCGGGCTGGAAGGCCAGCTGGCCGCCTGGCACAGCGTGCGCAGCAGCGGTGATGGCGCACACTGGGCGGGCCGGCTCCTGCGTGTGGATTAAACCAAGGACATCGCAGATTTAGGGAAGAGCTACCTAGGGAGTGAATATACCAGCACCGTTGCTGCGCCAAGTGCTCCACACCAGCGGGCCGCACCCCACCTCACCTCGAATGCGATGACCGCAGCGGCGGCAGGGGCGGGGGCCAGCTGGGTGGCCAGCTGAGCTGCCATGGCAGCAGGCACCAGGCCCTCAGCGATGAGGTAATCAGCGATTTCGGAGGCTGCGGCAGTCACAGGAGGGCAGGAAGCGCAGCAGATGGGTGATTGGGAGCAAACCGACTGTAACTAAATCCGGCCGAAGCATTGCATTCACATCACCGTGCAAACACGGCCAAGCAAGCGCAGATGTACAGTCGCTTGCCACACCTGTGGGGTAGTCAAACACCAGCGTGCCGGGCAGCTCAGCGCCCACAGCGCCCTCCAGTGCCGCTACCAGCTGGACAGCCAGCGCCGAGGTGAGGCCAGCAGACATGAGCGGCGCATCAGGTGCCACATCAGCGGCCCCTGATAGGTTGGCCACCTCGCCGAGCACCAGCTCCACAAGGGCGGCCTTCAGCTGGCCAGCCGCTGCCGCAGGGGGAGCGGCGGCAGCGGCAGGGATGGGCGCCGATGCTGCGCCGGCAGGCGTGGCGGCAGATGCGTCGCCGGGCAGCAGGCCCTCGGCCACCAGGAAGCTTGCAATCTCAGCGGCTGAAGGATAGTCAAACACCAGAGTTCCGGGGAGTTCGGCTCCGATGGTTTCCTCCAGCAGCTGAGTCAGCTGGACGGCCAGGGTGGAGGTGAGGCCGGCAGACATGAGCGGTGCATCGGGTGCCACATCAGCGCTGCCGCCCAGCAGCTGGGCAACGCGCTGCAGCACCAGAGCGGTGGCAGCTGCCTCCTGCTGCACCCTGCTGGCAGCTGGGGCGGAGGACACAGCTGGAGCCACGGGCCGAGGGGCCGTCGGCGCAAAGGACGCCTGTGCGGCGGCTGGGGCGACGCGAGCCGGCGGTGCGGCTGCTGCGGAAGTGGCAGCCACCTGGCTGGCGCTGCCGCCCATAGCTTCTTCAGCCAGGAAGGCAGCCATTTCGCTGATCGAGGGGTAGTCAAACACCAGGGTGCCTGGCAGCTCCGTGCCGAGGCTTTCCTCCAGCTGTTGGGTCAGCTGGACGGCCAGGGTTGAGGTGAGGCCAGCAGACATGAGAGGCTCGTCTGCCCCCACAGCTGCAGCGGCCTCCTCGCCCATGACTGCAGCCAGCGCTGCTTGCACAGCAGCCCGCATGGTGGCCACGCCGGCAGCCGCCTTAGGCGGCACAGCCACAGCGCCAGGGATAACAGCTGGCACTGCGATAGCCGGCTGTGCTGCCGCCGCAGCTGCCTGTGCGGCCTTCACAGCTGCTTCGGCAGCTGCTGTCTCAGCTGGGCTCACAGGGGCGTGCAGCACGACTGCAATGGGGGGCAGCAGCTCCCGCACCGCAGCCAGAGCGGTGCGCAGCTGGCTGCTGCCGCCGCTGCTCAGATCCACTGCAGCGGAGCAGGCGGCTGGGTCCAGATGAAGCACTGCCAGGCGTGCACCAGTAGCGGAGAACGCAGCCAGGCCAGACAGGTCGCTCTGGGTCGGGCGCTGCAGGGTGATGACAGCCACGTTGCGGAGGCCCTTGTCGCCCACAGCCTCCTCCAGCTGCAGCAAGCGGCCAGGGGGAGTGTGCAGGCGAGGCGAGTAGTGAGGAGGAGGTTGTTGGACAGGTGATACAACTTGGCAGCCAAGCGTGACACACGGCGGCCAGTCCAACCGTCCGCCAGCCTGGACCAGTCCCTCACCTGGGCTTGGATATCAGCGGCTCGCTCGACAACCAGCAGGTAGGTCAGGCTGGGCAGCAGCTCGCGGCCCCACTCAGTGCCCAGACCGCCATCCAGCGGCTGGCAGCTGACTGTGCCGCCGCAGGCCGCAGCCAGCACAGCGGCCGCCTCCGCCACAGGGACAGCTTGAGCATGGGCACGGGGGGAGGACAGGGCGGCCACTGCCTCTGGACCGAAGGCAGAAGCATCCACTGCCGCCACGCCCGCCGGTTCAGGGGCAGCAGCGGGAGCGGGGGCGGCAGCCGGAGCGCCGGCAGCAGAGCCAGCAGTGGGAACGGCGCCAAACATCTTGCGCAGCTCGGTCTTCAGAATCTTTCCAGAGCCGGTGGTGGGCATCTTTGGCAGGACGTGCACAGCGGAGGGCAACTTGTAGTGCGCCAGCCGGGCGGCGCACCAATCGATCAGCTCACGGGGCGTGACCTGCAGGGCACAGAGGGATGTGGTGGGTTTNGGCGGTTGAAGAGCAAGCTCAAGGTAGGTCAAGCACGGTACAGAAGCTGAGAGCATTCACCTGCAGCAGTAACATCACTCTCGAGCACGCGTGCCGTCACCAAGCACACCCACCAACAGGCACATGCATTGCATACACAAGGCACCCTTCTGCAACCGCCCCCAGCGGCTGCCCACAGCGGCTGCCCTACACACACCTGAGCCTCAGGGCGCAGGGTGACAGCGGCAGCCACAAGCTCCCCCATCACTCGGTTGGGCACGCCAAACACGGCAGCCTGGTGCACGCCGGGGTGCTGAAACAGCACAGCCTCCACCTCGGTGGCTGCAACAGGGCAGGGAGGGTGGGGGCGACGCAGGGCAAGGCTGTGGTCAGGCCGGCAGTGAGGCGTGATTCACATTGGCAGCTGTTGAGCATACGGTAGAGGCAGAGCACAGCGGCTTGATGTGCATGACTGCACTGCCGTACCAACTGGGCCCCCAACCCTGCACTGCCGCCCACAAACCCAGGCAGCAGGCAGTACTCACTGTATACGTTTTCGCCACCAACCAGCAGCATGTCCTTCTTCCGGTCCACCACCTGCAGAACATTGTGACAGAGAGCCACAGCCACAGCTTCGGCGCAACTTGCCACATTGCCGGCCAGGACGCAATGCTCAACGCATGCACTTGTGAAGTGAGGCAGGGACCAGCCAGGCAGCGGCATGGTGCAGCGCAAGGTGACCGCCCAGCTGACCTGGATGTAGCCTTTGGTGCCGGCTGTTGCCAGGTCGCCGGTCCTGCAGGGTCAAACATTCGTACCTTGGTTAGAAGATGTGCCTTGCTGGAGGCACTGCCCGGACACGTGCCACATTTCTGCTGCGACATGACGCCAAAGTAAGAGGCCGGCATCCCCACCGCCTGGCTCACTTGAACCAGCCGCCCTCTGCAAAGGCCTCGGCGGTGGCATTTGGCAGGCCAAAGTAGCCGCTGAACACGGTGGGGCCGCGCACCCACACCTCGCCGACCTGTGTTGAAGGAACGTTTGGAGGGGTGAGATGGGGGATTCCGGAATGAGAACTCATGGTGCAGCAATGGCGCAAACACTGTTCAATGTTGCAAGCCCAGCAGCAGCGGCAGCATAGCCCCTCCAACTACGCAGCAAAGCACAGCAGTAAGTGGCGACGCACTTCCGCGTATGCTGTGCTGCTCACCTCGTTCGAGCCCTTTGTTACTGGCTCGCCATCATCGCCCACCACTCGCACATCAATCAGCTCAAAGGGCCGGCCGCTTGTGGTCACCAGCGCCAGCTGCTCCTCAACTGTGGGGCGTAAAGAGACAGGACGTGCATATGCATGCTTCAAGCCTGTCTATGTGTAATATGTGCATGCATTAGGCTGCCTGAATTCGCATCAATGGCAGCAGGTGGCACAAAGCCCTCCTTCGCTCCTGCCCTTCTTGCCTTCCCCCCAGCGCCACCCACCCGGCATGCGCTGCGGCGCGCCCTCCGGCAGGATGCTCATGCTGATCTTGCCGCAGCACTCGGTCATGCCGTAGGACAGGAAGAACTCGCAGCCAAAAAGCGCGATGGCGCGCACCACGACTGGAGTTGGCAAGAGGGAGGGCAGGTTGTAGGGTTTGGGATGCGATGCGAGGCAGCACGGGGCCGCACCCAGTGCAGCATACGTTTCCAGCAGCTGCCACTGCTGCGGCAACCTGCTCTCCAGCCCGCAGCGCATGTGTGCCTCCAACCCCACACCTGCGGGGCTCTGGGGGCTGCCACCGCACGACAGCACCCGCAGGCTGGTCAGGTCCAGCTGCTCCGCCAGCGGGTTGTTCACCAGCATGGCAATCATGGTGGAGGCCACGTTGGCGGCGCTCACGCGCTCCCGCTCTGCAGAACGCAAGGCGAGGGAAGCTGGTTGAAGTGAGACCAGGTAAATTCTGCTGTGAATGGGCATCGAAAAGCAGGCATGTATTAGGCAAAACGTGCTTGCTGGCAGTACATTGGCAGCGGGGCGACTGCAGCATGCAAGTCAAAGTGCAACTAGTTGCGCACCAATGGCGAGCAGCGCGTCCTGGGGCGTGAAGGTGGGCAGGATGACGTGGCGGCCGCCCACCTGCGCAGCATGGCAGGCAGATGGACAGGCCCATGTGAGAGGCATGGCATGCTGGTTTTCGACATGGCAGCATGGCAGTGAGGCCCTGCTTTGGCACTGTACCAACCTTACAGAATTTGCTGGCCGGGAGCTCACCAGGGTGATGGCGTAGATGGCAAACACGTCCACCAGGTGGAACATAGGCGCAAAGTGGCCCCACACGTCCCCCGCGTTCAGGCTCATCTCTGCGGCGGCAGCAGGAGAGGTGTGCAGCAGGTGGTGATTAACAACAGTTGTGGCATGAGCCAAAGCAAGCGGTTGCAAACAAAAAATGCATGTCAGGAGGTCAGGGCAAGCGGAGCACGCCAGCAGCAGATGAGCGGGCACACATGCACATGGCGGCAACGCGTCATGCCGCCTGCCAAGAGCGCACCTTTGATGGNGCCCACGGCGTGCGACACCACAATCTTGTGGCTCAGCATGACTCCCTTGGGCACGCCAGTTGTGCCGCTGGTGTAGTACAGGTGGTATCCATCCTCCTCGCTGCCCTGCTCAAGCGCCTCGGCGCAAATGCCGCCGCTGGCGCCGGCGCCAGACGACATGCGGCCCAGGGGGGCTGCGCCCAGGGGAGATCCAGCGCCGCCAGTTGTGGCGGCAGCCACGGCCGCAGCCAGGCAGGCCTCATACTCATTTGCCTGCAGACCCTCTGCGGCCGGGGGCAGAGAGGGGGCACCTCCCTCCAGATGCATCCACACCACACGGCCAAAGACCACCGGCGGTGCGGGCCGCTCGGCGTGGGCCGCCTCAGCTGCGGCCTCGGCTGAGGCTGCCTCAGCTGCTGCCGTCTCGGCTGCCGCCGCCTCCTCGCGCAGCTGGGCATGGGCTGCCAGCAGCTGCGGCGCGCAGTGCGTGTCGGCAAACACCAGCACCGGCTGGGAGTCGGCACAGATGTAGGCCAGCTCGCGTGGCGCCAGGTGGATGTTGAGGTTGACAATCACGGCGTGCAGCGCCGCCGCCGCAAAGTGCAGCTCAATCACGTGCGAAGCGTTGCGGGACAGCAGACCAATGCGGTCGCCACGCCGGACACCCGCCGCACGCAGAGCCGCCGCCGCAGCCAGAGCGCGCTCGTGCAGGCCGGCATAGGTGA
>JADXDR010000030.1:86432-135769 GCA_025026875.1 Chlorella ohadii
ACTGCAAGACTTGACTGTGGGTGGATGGCAGAATGCGATGCTCAGGGCGATGCAGGGCAGCGCGGCGAGGCCCCTGGCGGCCCGCCAGCGCCTCCAGGGTTCTTCGCCTCCCGACCAGCCTCGGCCGATCACCGCAGCCCTGCTGCCTCACCCTGGGTACTGGTGAAGTCTTGCAGCGCGCCTCTCGCTCCAAACGCTGTTCGGCTCCGGTCAGTGGCGCTCGAGCAGCCACAGCCCGAGCTCCCGGGCGCTGCACCGCGATGGTGCCGCGGTGCTCGATCTGACTGGATCGGAGCAACACCCTCCAGATCGCGGGGCGGGCGTTTCGACCCATGGGCAGGGCGGCGGGATGGTCAACATGGGGCGGTGCGCCATGATGACCGAACATGTGCTGAGCGGGGCTTAGGACTGGCAGCTTGTGACTTTTGTGCTGCCTCACATCCAGCCCAGTGCAGCCTGGCAATATCACAGAACGAGCGAGCCAGCCGCAACTCACACTGCGCCCAATCCATTGGGCAAGCCACATACGTGCACTCGGTCCGAAGCAAGTTTACAGGTTGGACACGTGGGGGCGCAGGAGAGGCAGCGAAAGCAAGTGTAGCAAAACAAAGGGCAGCAGCATGGTACAAGGGGCGGCCGGCCGGCCGGCGGCACTATCTGCGGCTGCTGCGTGCGGGCGTCAGCCTCACAGGGGCAGCTGGCCGCTGCCATCAGGCTGGTCAAGTGTCAGCCGCTGAGCAGCAGTGCGAGAGCAGGGTCATGGCGGGTGCCATCATGCCGAGCCCTTGATCTCTGCCGCTTTCCTGTCTGCCCAGTAGGTCAGGCTGCTGTCGGGGCGGGCCGAGAGGCCAAGGGTCAGCATCGCGGTTGCTGCGCCGAGCGTGAAGTACCTGCACAGGATAACGGAGCAGCGGCCAGTCGATGCCATGCAAAAAGAGGCCACAATTAGCAGCTGAAGGCAGCACAGGTACGGGCAGCAACAGCGGCAGCGTGCAACGGCACCACCAGCGGACAAAACATGGGCGCAGCGGCGGCGGACGCACCAGGGCCCCTCCCACGACTCCCACTTCCTAGCCTGCAATGCATGGAGTAGTCGAGTGCGGACCAATGAGACGATTGGCAGCGCATAGCAGCCAAGAGGGCCGGTCAACGAGCACCGCCCCTGCCCGCTCGCAGGGCGGTGGAGCGGCAGCTGGGTCCCTCCTGCAAGCGCCGCTCCGCTGCAGACAGGTCGTGGTGTCAATCGCCGGCGTCTGGGACGCTGACCCGGCCGCCAGCGCGCCTGTAGCAGGCACTGCTGCAAGGGTGCCGCGCAGCGGCTGCCTCCCACGCCCCTCCGATCAGTGCGATTGACAGCCCGATCGCACCTGGCCGGAGGGAGGCGGGGTTTCGCCAAACAGGTTGCCGCCGGGCTCGTGCTTGCCCTCCGCGAAGAAGCTGCCGCCACCGCCGCCGCCGCGCGTCTTGCCGCACCGCCGGGCCACCAGGGGCAGCCTGCGCAGCAGCTGCGACATTGCGACGCCCGCTGCTGTCCGAGCCAAGAGCCGCTGCGCTGCCTGGGGCCGCTTTGGCGAGTAACGGGGTACAACCCGAAGGCAAAGTAGCAGCGCAGCTCAATATGCTGGGCGATGGCGCGATCGGGGACATGAGGGAGGCGCCATGCGTGCCGCCGCCGCCCCACGCTGCAGCAGCGCTTGCCCGCTGTGTCCCTCCCTGCCCCTCCTGGCGTCTCCTGCCACCATCTGCTCCCTGTATATGTAGCCTTACACATCATGCGTGCGCCAGGCATGCGGCGCATGCTCGGGAGCAAAGAAAAATGTGATTCGTTCAGCGGACGCTGGAGGCGTGCATGCTCAGCATGCGGCGCGAGGGTTCAAAGTTGTTTTGTGTTTGCGTACACAGCTGATACACAGGGCGCGAGAGCTGCACAGGCTCAGTGGCCATCAAGGCCGGGGTCCAAGCCGCACAGCGCCGCCGCCCTTCCTGCTGCTGCGGGAGTGCTGCCCTCCTGTCAAGGCTGAGCGGCTTCGGCTGTCGTCATCCCAGCGCCTAGCACATCAGTCCAGAAGTGCACGAGGGCAGCCTCCCGGGGGCACCTGGAAGCAGATGCTTAAACCACCTTGCCAGTCTCCACAATCTGCTTCACCTTGGCAATGGCCTTGCCAGGGTTCAGGCCCTTGGGGCACACCGTGGCGCTGCGGAAGGGGCGGAAGTGTGGGCAGAGCAGCAGAACAGCGGTCAGGGCTGGGGCAGGTGGGGATGACATTTGGGCAGACATGCAGGCATGTCTGGACACCAGTGGGCTCCTTGCCAGCGTCCGTTCAACACCAGTGGGCGGACCGCACGTGGGCGCACCATAGCACGCACTGCCAGCTTTGCAAAAGTATCAGCCACCCAGCCGCCACCTTATCATACGCAGCCGCGCACCAGTTCATGATGGTGTGGCAGCGGTACAGCTTGTACTGGTCGTTGACCTGGCGGATGCGCTCCTCCGTGAAGTCGTCGCGGCTGTCCACAATCCACCTGCGGCACGAGGAGGGGTGGCGCAAGGACGGGTGGTGGTGGGGCGCAGGGAAGCGTGCCGAGGGCGGTGCAGAGGGGCCAGTGTCAGGAGCATCCTGTGCTGGCGTGTGCGTTGTTGGCTGCGCAGGTCGCCGCTCCCCGAGGGGGCAGCCTGCCCATCACCCGACTCGCTCCAATTGGGCTGCACCCAGTGCATGCCGCAACCCCACCCAGCCTGCGCCCCACCTGTACGCGGCCAGCAGCACGGCGGGGCCGAGGTACTTGTCGGCATTCCACCAGTAGGAGGGGCAGGAGGTGGAGCAGCAGGCGCACAGGATGCACTCGTACAGGCCTGCGGCAATACGGGGGAGGATGAGAGTGTCGTGAGTATTGGGCCAGGGGCGGTTAGCAGGCAGCGCTGGGTGCGGAGCAGGCCTGAACAACCCACACACAAGCGCACCGTCCAGCTTGGCGCGGTCCTCCTTGGTCTGCAGGAACTCCTTGCCATCGCTGCAGCAGTGAAGGGGCACAGGCATGCAGGCTCAGGTTGTGGGCAGGCACGGCAAGCTACCTGCAACACAGTGCACATCAAAAGGCGACCGACCAGGGCTGTGCCAGACCATCCGGTTGCAAGCATGTTGGCCACTGTGCAGCAAAGCGGGCCCCCAGCCTGGCCCAGCCCCCCCAGCGCCACTCACGGCTTGGGCTTGGTGGTCTGCAGGTACGGCTGGATGTGCTTGTACTGCGCGTAGAAGTTGCTCATGTCCACCACCAGGTCCTGTTTTGTTGCAACAGGGTGCAGTAGGACAGAATGTCAGGGAGGCAGGGCCAGCAGGTGAGCGCAAGTACGTAAACAACGCCAGAACCCAGCACATGTGCTGCTGACACGATTCACAGGCACGCTGCCAAACCCTGAACATTGCAAGCGATTGCGTTCAAGCACGAATGCCGCAGGCCAGCAGCCCGACACCAACCCACAGCCAGCGCACCTTGACCACAAACATGTGGGGCAGGGGCGCCACGCGGCTGACCTTGGAGGCATCGCGGTCCACCTGCGCCCAGACAGCGATGGTGTGGAGTGTTTGGTGGGGTTTAGGGTTGAATCAGCCCTGTGGTAAGCAGCAGTGCCAGCCAGCGGCGGCCGAGCTTATGACGGACTCCAACCCATAGCCCATCCGCAGCAATGGCACAAAATGCTCCCATCCATCCCAGTGCCTCAAGTCACCTTGGTGAGGCAGGCCAGGCCGTTGGTGCCGTCGATGTTCATGGCGCAGGAGCCGCAGATGCCCTCGCGGCACGACCGCCGCAGGCTCAGCGTCTGGTCCTGCGGGGCGGTAAACGCAAGCTTTTGATTTGAGCAAGTTTGCTCCATGCTTCTGCGTTGCTAGATGCAGCAGCTGCGGTTGCAGTGCACAAGGTGCCAGGCGCTCGGCAGCAGGTTGGCAGCGAACCTGCTCGTCCTTGATCTTCAGCAGCACGTCCAGCATCATGGGGCCGCAGCTGTGCAGGCGGGGACACGGGGTGTGCATGCCCACTTTCAGTCGGTTCTTCGATCATGCAGCACCAGATGGTAGCATTAGCCAAGGTGCTAGAAACAACAGCAGCAGCTCAGCAGGCCTCCTGCACTAGCCGCAACAAGGACGGCCCCGGCAATGCAGAACTCACGCGTTGATGTCCACCTTGTAGCTATCATACTTGGGGGCCTCAGAGGAGTCGGGGTTCCAGCGGTACACCAGGAACTGCACAGGTAGTGCACGCAAGCAACGCACAGGCATAAGCAAGAGTGAGTTGCAGCTGCTGGGTGGCACGCGCTTGGGTGGGTCTGGCGAGGTGCGGCGGACAGAATGCCACTCAAGGCGCCGCGCCGGCAGCGGTAGGCGGCCTGCTGCCAAGCAGCTGCCACGCACTGGCGCACAGCAGCATTCACTCTGCCTGTCTGCCTTGTAACACCACCAGCGCAGCAGGCACGCACCTCCTTCTCCACCACCGGCTTGGAGGCGCCGCCGGCCGCGCCCGCCGCCGACGCCACGGTGCGCACCAGCTGCGTGAGCTCCGGGCGCAGCGCCTGACCCAGGCTGCTGGCCTGCCGGATCAAGCTGAGCATGGCGGCGCGCTGTTTCGGCTCGCCCCTAGCAAAGTCGCCCGCCGAAAAGCTGTAACCCCAAACGAGCGGCGGCCCGCAAGGTGCTGTTGCCTCCGATCAAGACCTCGAGACACGGGAGATGGCGCGGGCAAGCCTGGGTGCGGGCTTTCGGGGCGCATGAATGAAATGCTGCGTGCTGGGTTGGCACCACAGAGGGGCGCCAAACAGCCCGCTGTTCAACTGCATGCACAGATCTCGTGACGATGCAAACGATGGGAGCCATGTCGGCCTGCCTGTGTGCCGCCCCGCCTCCCTCCCGGCCTGCCTGCGCACCAGCAGCGGCCCGAGCATTTACCAAGCAAACTGCAGCATCTCACATGCGCCGACAAAGTCGCAGACACGCCGCAGCCGCCAGCACCGCGGAATACCGAGTGAGTGGCGCCATTCTGCGAGCCTTTGGGACTCTTGCTGCTCCCATTCGCACTGTACAAATGACAATTGTCTTCTGGCGCCCGCTGCAGGAGCTGCTGCGCGAGCTGGAGGCCCTGGGCGAGGCGGAGCTGGCGGCGTGGGCGGCTGCCCACCGTGAGCGGCTGTCGCTGCCCTTCCTGGGCTGGCTGTCGGACGAGGAGCTGGCTGCTGCGGCAGGGGAGCCGCAGCGGCAGCAGGCACTGTGGGAGCTGGGCAGCCGGCTGATGGCGCTGCGAGAGGGGCTGTCCCCAGTGGCCAACGAAGTGCTGCAGGCCGAGCTGCGAGCCGCGGCGCTCAGTTGCAGCGGCGCCGACAGCGGCAGCAGCCAAAGCAGCGGCGAGGAGGCAGGGGATGCGGCTGCTGAGGAAGCAGATGCACAGCGCCGGCAGCAGCGGCTGCAGGATGCGGCGGCGCAGCAGGCGCAGCGGGCGCAGCAGGCCGCTCCGGCGCCCCTGGCCAGCCCCTCCTTTGCTTCCGCTGTGCAGCGCACCGCGGCCCTGGGGCTCAGTCCTGAAGGCATGGTGCTGTTCCAGCAGCAGGCAGCGGCTCTCGAAGCGGTGGTGGGCACCTCACGTGCGCGGTCTCTCACAGAAGTGATCGGCCGGGCGCGGGTGCAGGATGCGCGGCAGGTGCAGCGCCTGGCTGAATCTGACGCCGCGGTGAGTGGGTGCGGTGCCATGAAGTTGCAGCATGCGTGTTGGTGTGTGAGTGAACTTGCTGTTGGAATTTGCATGGTGGGCAACCAGCGCCTGCCCTAGGCAGCCTGCCCCCTGGGCTGCCTCAGCCGGCCTGCCTGCGGCCCAATGCTTGCCCCCATCTCTTCACAAGGGACCCTCACGCATATCTATCTGCCCCTGCGCGTCTCCTGCGCAGGTGCGAATCCTGGATGTGCTGCTCAGCGTGCATGACAGGCAGGCACGAGCAGCCATGTTGCCGGACGCCTTCACGCCGCCCGGCAGCACTGCAGGTGCGCCCCTGCTTACCAGCGGATTTGTGCTTGCTGATGGCACCGCCCATGCTGCTGGCTGGCTGGCCCGCGCTGAGTGCGCCAGCGTCCGCCAAGCCGAAGCTTGCATCCGAGTGCCGCCTTGCTGCGGTCCTCACATGAACCGCCAGTCCTCACCGCCTGCAAGTCAGCACACGTCTGCTCACCCTGCTGGTACCCCTTCCTACCCGTGTGCAGCCGTGGACGACGACGCAGATTACTTCTCCCCAGACGAAGACCAAGTGTTCACCAGCCCGCTGCGCCTGCTGCAAGCCATCGACCTGTATATGACACGGCTGCAGGGCGGGCGCGGCGGGGCGGCAGACCCCGCAGGCCGCTCCGCGGCGCAGTTGACGGGCGCCGGCATTGGGCTGACGTTGGCGCAGATGCAGAAGGCGCTGCGGGAGCTGAGGGAGGATGTGGAGGCCTACTGGTCTGGCAGCGACAGTGATGCATGTTGAGCGCTGCAACAGGCTGCGCAGCTGGGCGCAGCACGGGCCTGGTCACTGCACTGCACGTGCCGACCAGTCTGTACCTGATGATGCTGACTTACGAACATGACCTCTGCTCGGCTTTCGGTTTTCTACTCTGTTTTGACCGTTTGACTGTAGGCACGCAGTGATTGCTCCTCGTGGTTCCCAGCATTTGACAGCAGGCCAGAGTTGAAGCAACGATGAAGGCAGTTGTCGCTTGCATTTGCAGAGGCATAAGCACAAGCATGGAGAGGATAATGTGTGGGGCATTGGCACGGGGGGAATGAATCGCGCGCAATGTGCACAGAGAGGTGATCAGGAAGCAGAGCAGTAGAGAGGAAGGCCTGCCCGGGCAGGGGTGGCACATACGCATGCGTCAAAAATGGTGTGGGTTCAATGCTCCAAACTGGCTGTTCATTCTCGCCTCAAAACTCCCAGGCGTGCGCCGCAATGGGCGGCGGAGGGATGATGGTTGCAATGGGGCCCATTAGAATGGCAGACAAGAGGACCTCGCCCTTGACGGCCGCGTGCAGCAGCGGGCGCTGCGACAAGGGGCGGCCAATGGCCCACCTGAACAGCATGGCCGCCCCCACACTCGTGAACACCAGGGGCAGCAGCATGAGGGCGGCCGACGTGAGCACACACAGCAGCATGTGGGCCAGCAGCAGGCTGGCCGCAAGGCAGACCATGAGCGCTCGAGCCAGCGGGTTGGGCTCTGGAGCATGGCGCAGGCGCCACAGGCGGCTGCCGTCTGGCCCGGGCGTCATCAGCAGCAGGTTGGCCGTGTTGATTGGGCTGCAGGAGCAGGTGGAGAGGCACATTAGTGGGTTTCAGCTGTCAAGTAAGGAGGATGCATCTGGACACAGCGGCCGCAGGTCTGGAGCAACAACCCACACAAGTTGCCGGCGCAAAGGAACATGCAATGGTCCCAACCCTCAGCCCACTCACCGTGGCAGGTGGCCACGCATCTGTACGTCCCACATGCAGGAGCGGCGCGGCTGGCGGCGCAGCACGCTCAGCAGCGCCCAGGTGGACACACGGCACCCGTCGATCTGCAGGCGCGCCAGCTGCCTTGCGTGCGAGGCGCTGAGCTGCTGCAGGCCGGCGACGGTGACCTCGGTGTGCGACAGGCTGCAGGGTGGCAGGATGATGTGCAGCTTGCAGGTGAGTGGGCAGGCAAGTGGCAGGTGTGATGCAGCAGTGGTCTGTAGCAAACCTTGCCAGACATGTGGTGGCCCGGTGCCTGACTGTGGCTTACTTGAGGCTGGTGAGTCCAGCCAGAGGCGCCAGCTCGCCGCAGCAGGCGTCATCGAAGCCGGTGCTGCTGACGTCCAGCTCAGCCAGGGCCACCAGGCTGGACAGACCGCCGAATTGGTCAGCACGCATCTGCAGACAGGGAAGGCCATGGAGAAGAGGCGAAGGATATGTTATGTAGAAATGCAAGCGAGAGGCCACTGTCTTGTTGTGCGGATTGCGCGCGCTGTCCCCCTGCGCTCTGTATCGCGGGAGACAACTGCCCACCTGGGTGCCTGCCAGGCGCAGGGTGGTCAGCTGCGTGAGGCCCAACAGGAAGGCAGCGCTGCCGCTGGACAGCTGCAGGCGCGACAGATCCCTGCAGACAGGCAGGAAGCGAGCGATGGGCAAGTTGGTGGGCCAGCCAGTTGGCTGTTATCATTTTGCAAGGTGGCGGACGGAGCATGCCCGCCCGCGCTTTCAAGCGGCAGGCATCAATGATAGATGGGGAGGCAGCAACATGGCCCCAACAGAAGTTGCGCACAGGTGCTGCAGGCGGAAGAAGGTGCGGAGGTGCGCCAGGCCGTCTGCTGTGACTGCTGTGCGTCCTGATAGGTCCAGGCGGGACAGCTGGGAGAGGCCGGCCAGGTGGGCCATGCCCGCATCGCTGACCGGCACGTCAGCCTGGGCCTGCGGGTGGGAGCGAATTACGCTGAACATGAGTGAGGAATGATTGTGCGAGCGTGTGCGCTGAGGGACCGGCGGTGGGCTGCAGCTAGTGTTTACCCAAGCCGCAGGTACAGGCACAGGCACGGCACTGCGGTCCCGGCAATTTCCGTTGGTAGGCTGCTCTAGCTAGTGCACCCACCCGGTGGCAGGAGAGGTCCAGATCTTGCAGCGGCAGGGCGGCCAGCGCAGCCAGCCCCTCATCCGTCACCACCCCAGCGTCCGGCACACGCAGCTGCCAAGGTAGGGCAAAAGAAAAAGGGTCACTCATGACAGGTGTGCTCAGCAGGCTGGCGGTGAGCAACTGGCAGCCAAAGTAGCACACAGCAGCCCTGCCACAAACGTCGCCGCCAACTGCTGCACTGCTCACATGCACAAGCAGATCAGGGCACAGCACAGCACAGCACAGCGCGCACCTTGGCGAGCGCGGGCAGCGCGGCCAGGCGGGCCATGATGCTATTAGTCACCCCCACGCCGTGCAGCTCCAGTGCCTCCAGGTCTGTGGGCAGTAGCAATGCAGGCAGTGCAGGGTCGATACAACAGATTGACGAGCAGCTTTAGCGCCTTCAGGTCAATGGGCAGTGGTGCAGTGAGGGTTGAGAGGGATCGGTTGACGGGCAGCACGGCAGTTTCCAGCATGCATCACTATCGCGGGCAACATGCAGCCGACAATGATAAGGCGACAGGACAAGAGCCGCCACTGCATGGTCAAGTCGAACCTGTCCCCAGCCACAACACAACCTGTCCCCTCGCCAGCCATCTCACCCTTCAGCGAGCCCAGGTTGGTCAGCCCAACAAACGACTGCAGCTGGTGCGCCTGCGCGACCGCCAGGCGGCGGATGCGCGGCAGGAAGGCCAGCGAGCGCAGGGCGGGGGTTTTGCAGGCGGGGCTGTGCGATTCGACCGCCAGGCGGTGCAGCGCGGTCAGGCTGCAGGATGAAGGGTAAAAGTGTGGGAAGGGTTTGCTGAGGAGCTACGACCCAACCAAGGTGGAGCTGCAGATAACCCTGGACAAGCGCAGCTGTGCTCGCCTTGAAGTCGAGCTGCAGGCCGTGCAGGTGGCATGCAACGCGTCAGGCGAAACCACAATGCATCATACAGCAGGCGACACTACAATGCGTCGTCGCACCTGCGTAGCGTGTCATCAAGTTGGGCGGCCGTGGGCCCGCAAACATCCGACATCTCGAGTTCCTGCAGCTGCGGCAGGCGCTGCAGCGCCAGCACGGACGCCCCCTCCGACAGGCGGCACAGGCTGCATCATGGCAGCGGGGGATGGGGGCATGTCTCACAGGGTGTGTGCTCAATGGCACAACAACATGCAAGGCGGGCACACTGCTGGGGAAGACCAAGTCACATGCCAGCATGCTCACCGCATGTGCAGCGCGGTGAGGCGAGTCAGCCCTGCCACATTGGCCATCTGCTTGGGAGCCAGCTGCATGTGCTCCAGAGTGAGACAGGTCACATAGGGAAACGCCAGCCGCAGGCGCTCGGTGTCTGGTGCAGCGCCAGCAAAGCGCAGCGAGCGAGCCGCCAGCTGCACGGCGCGGCGCCAGGCCCGCGACACCAGGTGTGCTGCCGCCAGTGTCACATCGCTCTCCTCAGCTAGGTGTGACAGGGCGAGCAGCAGGAGCGGCTCCGGCAGGGCCTCCCAGCGGGCCCGGGCGGGGGCGCCAGCGCTGGCGGGGGCGCCKAGCGCCGGCTGCAGGACGGCGGCCGTGACAGGCAGCTCCGCCGTCTTGGCCATGGGGTGCTGGCAGCTCTGCCGAACCTAGCTGGCTGGCCTGGCGGCTGTGGGGGCTGTGGGAGCAAATTGGTCGGGGGTTGACTGCTGCCAGGGCTTGTTGGAGGGGCTTGCAAGTGTGATGGAGGAACGCAGAGTGGTGATGCAGCTCACAAAATGCGTAGCAGCGGCCTTGGGGGCCCTTCAGCGAGCGGGCAAATAAGCCCCTGCTCAAACCCGGCGCCTGTGGGGGCGCTGCTTGAAATTTCAAGCTCAGAGCAATGTGGGGCGGCGCCAAAGGCCCTCCAACCCTCAAAGACTGTCCATGTAGGCGCCTTCGCAATGGCAGCAATGGTCCGGGGCGGCGCTGCTGCTGGGCCGATCACTGCACTTGCAATTGTAGTAGAATTGAAGAGGCAGACAAATGGCAATGCGGGGGGCCTCCACGGTCGCCCTGCGCCTGCAGGCTCGCAGCCTGGTGCGCCGGTGGGCCCGGGGCCTGAGCGACAGCGTCACTTACGACGCCGGCAACGCTGATGTCGAGGCGCTGATCGAGGAGAGCATCGTGAGTGACAACGCCAGCTGCCGCCGCCGCCGCCAGCCTGCCGCTGCTGGCGACCCTGCAGCGCTCACACTTTCCTCGTCCAGCCGCCATGCATGGCGGCACATCTGCACTGTCGGCTGAAATGCCTGCCTCATGTTGTGCTGTCGCCCTGCATTCCTGCCAACAACAGGACAAAACGACGTTTCGGCGGCGGGAGGACGAGTCGCCGTTCCGCCTGCTCACCACACGCCGCGAGGCAAGCCGCTGGCTGAGCCTTTCGCTACTGCGCTGACCCAATGTATCGCCATGGTTGCATGCCGAAGCTGCTTTGCTGCTGACGCTGCTGCCAGCTGGCCTCTGTTGTGCGTGATGCAGCCTGCCACGCGGCCGAGCATGAGGCATGGCTGCACGTCTCGTCCCTGCTTCACCGTCCAGCTGCCCATACACGTCCCGCAGGCACTGGCGCTGTATAGAGAGATCTGGCGCATCACCGCACTCTTTGACTGGCCGGATCAGAACGGGCGGCTGTGGTGAGTGGCCCGCCAGTTGTGGAGGGGCATGCATGCACAGCAGGGAGGTCAGCTGAAGACATTGTTTGCCCAGCGGCGGCGGCTCCGGCTGCCGGTGTGGTGCAGTTGCTGCCTAGCGCTGCGCTGCTGCTGTGCACTTTCCACAGCTGCTGCATGTTAGCACTGCGCGGCCTGCCTCTCATCGCCCCACTGCAGGCGGGATGTGCTGCGAGAGAGCGCTCGTGCAGAGTTTGAGGCGGCACGCTACGAAGACGACCCCGAGATTGTGAGCGTGTTTGCTTGGGAAAATGCTCTGCGTGAAACAGTGGAGCAATGCAGCGCAGCATCCCAACCTCTTGCTGCTGCCTCCTAGCTGCCTGGTACAAATGACCGTTTGCTGCCTGCGTTCCCTGACCCATCTGCCCACCCACTCACCCACCTGCACCACCTCCCCGCAGCTCAATCGGCTGCTGGTGGTGGGGCGCGATGCGGTGCACCGCGTGGCGGAGCAGTTCCTTGCAAAGCGGCAGCAGCTGGCGGCAGACGCAGAGGCGGCATATCGAGCAGGCGGTGGCGGGCCGGGCGGCAGCGGATTTGGCAGCAGCGGCAGCGGCAGCTTTGGTGGCAGCGGCGGCTTTGGTGGCCCCGGCGGCGGCTTGCCACCCCCAGGCGGCCTGCCGTTCCCGCCAAGGAGCCGCTAACAGTGGACAGACCACCATGSTGCAAGCTGCCAATCTCCCCTGTAACGCACTCGGTCAGTTACATGGCTGGGTMTTGTTGGTACAGCAGGTAGGTATCAGTCGTGAGATGCACACGAGGGGACAARGGACACTAAGGGGTGCAAAAAGGGGGATGCGGTGGCTTGACAGCCATGTATAGCTTGCTGCAGCATGCAGAGGGTAGGGAGGAGAGAGACGAGCGATCTGGGGCGCCGCATCCGGCGGCGTTGGGCAGAGAAACCAAAGGGGCCAGGCAAAAAATTATGGATGGGTGCGGGGCGGCAGGCCTGCGAGTAGGAAGCACACACAGGCGGCGGCGCCGCGCGAGGTCGTGGAGGGGAAGGGCTAACAGGAGTGCGGTTTGGAGTAAGTTCAAGTTGGCCGAGTACCGAGCTTGAATGCATTTGAAAGGCGTGGCGAGGAAAAGACAGGGGATGAGTTTGGCGGGGAGCATTTCAGATGAGCGCGCGGGGGCCCGCGGCAGGCAAGAGCCGCAGAGGCAGAGCCCGGCACTCCTGGGAGAAGGCTGGGGTGAGCTGGCGTGAAATAAAGCGTTCCGGGGGTTGGCTGGAAAGTGTGCGGTGAGCGTGAGGGCTGGCATGCGCTGCAGGCGCAGTTTGGCTGCGGCTGCAGGGCCCCAGCGTGGGCCCAGCGGCCAGCCGCTGCGAGCAGCCGCAGGGGTGCCGTACAGGGCTCCCCTAGGCTGCGAGCCGCTGCTGCAGTGCCCGGTCAGCTGCTACCGCTTGTAGGCGGTTGGGATGGTGATGAGGGAGCCGCCCGCCATGCCGCTGGCGGTGGCCGCCTCCAGGCTCTGCAGCGCCGCCGGGCCCTGCTTCTCCAGCGCCAGCACCGTCGCAATCTGCTGAGTGGGGTGGGGAAGACAGCTCATGTCAGGGCTGTTCAATGCCCCATGTGCCAGCACTCATCGCTGGGCAGGTACGCGCCTGCGCACACTGCTGCAGGGAGCAGATGCGTGCTCGCAAGCACACCGTCACCCCGCTCCCCGCCCAGCGCCCCTCCAACTCCTCATGCACCCACCCACCTGGTAGACGTCGGGGTAGAAGGGGTAGGACTGCACGATGGCCCGCGCCTTTTGCAGCGGGCTCAGGATCGTCTTGAACACGGTGCCGATGAACTCCATGCCCGCCAGGTGCTCCTCCTGCAGGTTGGCCTTCAGCTCAGCCGTGCACTCGTTCACCTGCGCAGTGGGGGAGGAGTGGGTGGGTGGGCAGGGGGTGAGTTCTGTGCAGAAGCTGCGCAGTGGGCGGGTGGTGTGCCCAAAGCCAGAAGTGCACGGCGTGATGTGCATACATTAGCAGCAGCAGGATTCCTCCCGAAGCGTAGCGTCCATCCACCCCAACCGCTGCACTGCCCGGCGGCCACAGCCGCAGCACACCTTGAGCGTCTCGGAGATGACCGACTGCAGGGCCATCATGCGGTCGGGGATGTTGACCATCTGCAGCTTGGCCAGGATGTCGCGCCGCTCCTCCATCACCTGTGTGCAGGCGAGCCGAGTGAGCAGGCGGAAAAGATTTGAGACAGTGCATGCATGGAAGCCCCAGAGGAAACTGACTGCACCCGACAGGCGCCGGTACACAGAGCAGCACTAAAGACAGGGTGCAGCTGCCCCAACACAGCAGCAC
Source organism: Chlorella ohadii (assembly GCA_025026875.1). NCBI lineage: Eukaryota > Viridiplantae > Chlorophyta > Trebouxiophyceae > Chlorellales > Chlorellaceae > Chlorella > Chlorella ohadii. The sequence goes on from JADXDR010000030.1 coordinate 100,041, forward strand.
GTGTGGAAGTCCAGCAGCACCACCTAAAGACGCACCTTGGTCATGCGGCGCAGGAAGATGGCGCGCAGCGAAATGATCTGCGCCCGCTGGTCGTTGCTGCAGCACGGGAGGCGCGCAGGTGGCAACCGTCAGCATTGTTCAAGCCTGCCGCCACCAGCCACCCTGCAAGGTGCTGCTGCCGTGCCAACCAGCCCTGCTGCTCCCTTGCCACCACGAAATCTGCCGTTTGCTGCTGCTATTGAACTCCACTCCCTCAGCTACTGCCCGCACCTGAGCTGCAGCGACTGGGTGACGGCAGCCCAGCGTGTGCGGTCCTCCGGCGTGACACCGCTGCGCCCGTCGTCCAGCGTGGCCGCAATCAGCTTCTGCACCACCGGAAAGGGAAGACGGCATCAGCAATGCCGTCCCCACCGCAGTGCCAATGGCAGGATAAAGGCATTTCAGTGGCAGCACTAGAAAACACCAAGCAGGGCAGCTGCAAGCAGGGTCTTTTCAGCACGCAGCTGCAGCACGCGCCTGCATGTTGGTGGGGTGCAGCACCGCGGTGTGCATGCACAGCTGGCCCGCGCTGTCCAGCACTTGGCACAGCGCCTGCATCGCCGCCTGGTGCCGCGCGTCGTTGGTGTCGGGGCAGCCCTCAATCTGCAGCGGGGCGGCAAGTGGAGGCGGGCGCGGCACAGCTCAACACCAGCACACACGGAAGGCAGTGGATGGCAGTTGCAGCTACGCAGAGCAGAGCAAACACAGGCAAGATCATGCTGGCCAGAACGCAGCCGCACAACTCAGCTGCACAGTATGCACATCACCTCTGCTGCACCCCTGCTCACCTGCACCAGGATGTTGCCCAGCTCGCGCACCGTCTCCTTCCACCGCCCAATCACCGCCTCGGAGGGCATGCCCTTGACCGCCTGCTCAAGGCAACAGGAAGACGCAAGCTGGTTGAGCACGGCAGACAAGAATGCCATGCTCACTCTGTGTGGCAACGCGTGCAGGCTGTGCTATTGCCATCGAAACCAGCACAGGCAGCTGCATCCACCAAATGCTGTGCACCATCCCAAGGCCGAATTTCGTCTGTTAACGATGATCTGCTCCTGACCTTGATCTCCATGGTGGTCAGCGGGCCGGCGGTGGTGCCCAGCGTGAGCGCCCCCGCCCCCGCAGCGCCGCCCGTCAGCAGCTTCTGGCTGCTGGACTGCAGGTAGTGGTTGCCCAGGTCAAAGACCTGCGGGGGATGGATCGTACAAGTGTGCGCTGATGTCATGGGCGTTGATGTGACGCGTATGCTGATGTATGCGTGCTGATGTCATGCGTCACGCGCGCCACCCATGGGCCACATGCGACATGGCGCCCCAGACCTTTCACTGTGGCAGGCAACAGCAGCAGCAGCAGCAGCAGCAGCAGCAACTATCGAGCATGCCGACCCCANTCGCCCCCCAGCGGCCCCACCGCCAATCCACCCGGCCCCCCNACCTGCTGCTCGTCCTGCAGCATGCGGATGTGCTCGTCCCGCAGCGCCAGCACCTTCTCCAGGATGGTGTTGCGGTTCTTCAGGCTGTTGTTCTCCACCCGCAGCTTGCTGAGCTCCGAGCTCATGTCCTCCAGCTGCTCCCCCATGTCCTTCATCTTGGCTTTCTGCAGCAGGCAGGCAAGGTGGGGCGACCCCAACGGGCCAGCTCGAGTGAACAGCCAGATTCAGCGTATGGCGCTGCGAACGGCATCTTTGAGTCTGAAACGCAGTGCAAGCAGGTGCGAGCGCTGCATGCACCAGCCCCAACATGTGGGAGGTGGAATGCGCAAGCTGCCGTCCGGCAGCCGGCACAGGCATGCCGGCACAGGCATGCCACCAGCGGCACGCATGCAATGTGAGCAGCGCACCTGGCGCTCGCGGAAGCGCTTCTGCGCGCGTCGGTTCTTCTCCTGCACTGCCGCCGCGCGCTGCTCCGCAGACTTCTTGCCCCTGCCGCCGCCGCCGCCGCCGCCTGAGCTGTCACCGCTGTCCGGATCAGCGCCGCTGGCTGGGCCAGCGGTGGTGGCCGGCGCCGCCGCGCCCAGCATGGCGGCGTCGTTCAGCCCCGGGATGCTGCTGAACAGGTTGGCGGTGGGCGCCGCGCCGCCAAAGCCGCCCTGCAGGCCGCCCGGCAGGCCGCCCATGGGCGGCAGCCCGCCCCGGAAGCCTTGCTGCATCATCAGCGGGTCCGGCATGCCGCTGGGGCCCGTGGCGTTGAAGAAGTTCTGCGCAGTGGGGGCAGGGGGAGGGCCTGTTGCCGACCGCGCTGCAGGGAAAGCGGGTGGTGGAGCGGCGGACAGCTGGCGCGCCGAGGTGCCGGCAGCTGCACCGGCGGCGGCAGCCGGTCAGTGGTGGCGGCAGCCCTCCCGCCACCACTCCACGCCGCGCCACGTCGAGGGCAGGGCAGCGCTGCTGCGGGCTGCAGAGAGCGCGCGGGGGCCCAACCGAGCAGCGCACGCACGGAGTGCATATGTAGGGCTCGGGCGTGCGGCAGCGGCGCGTGGGCAGCGCGCAGGCAGGCCAGCAGCTGCTGGGGGTGTGAGCCGAGGCGTGGGCGACCCTCCAACTCAAGCTAGGGGTTTACGCAGGCCCGGGGTGAGCCGCCCACCTGCAGGCCGTCCAGGTCCAGCCCGGCGTCCGCCCCGGGCCCTGGCAGCCAGGCCATCGCGTCCGGCTCCATATCGCTGTAGCGCGCGAGGCACTCTGCTCCCCGACCGGCTCTGTGTGTGTTCTGCGGCTCGCCGCGCGCTGCCACAGCTGCAAAATGTTGTGCAGAAGTGCTTGCGTGTCGTGGGCGTATGCGCCCATCCACGCCCGCCCCTAATGGTTGAGTCGAGCCGGAGTTTCCCATGCTGCCTTGCTGTGGCCTGCACAGCACATGCAGGGTGTCAGCACGCCTGGGAGGGCAATGGTGCCCGAGGGTGGGGCCGCAGCGAGCCCTGGGCAGCCCGCCGGCAGTGGGCGCAACCCTGCCGTTGCCCCAACTTTGCCCCAGGGGTCCATCACTTAGGCACAACGCTGCCATCACCCTTGCAGGCCCAGGCTGGGAGTGTGGAAAGTGTTCTCTGAGGCAGAACCAACGCAGGGAGGTGCAATGCTGGGCCTGGGTTGCCCCAGATGTCGCACAGGTGCTCTTCTGAGGCGGGCCATCCTGCTGCCCCAGAGCTCACAATCGCCCGCAACAGCACGGTGTCAGCGTCTCCGCGCCAACTGAGGATGAAGCTTACACGAGCCAGCAGCCTCAGCGGCAGTACACAGCCGGCGGCGCCAACTCCGGGATCTTGCCCTTCTCAAATGCCGCTGCCGCCCAGGCCGCTGCATTGGGGTCGTCTGCCGCCGGAGCGCCGCCACCTGGGCCGCCCGCTGCTGCTGCTGCTGGCTGGGCTGGTGCCGCTGCTGCTGCTGCCCCAAACGCCCCAAACGCTGAGCCGGGAGCAGCTGGCGTGACACCAAAGGCACCAAAGCCGCCGCCTGCCTGCTGCTGCGGTGGTTGCTGCTGCCTGCGGAAGGCATCAGTGGAGACAATCTCGTCAGAAATCCCCCTTACCTCCTCACACCCTGCCTGCGGCTGAGCACTTGTACCTCTGCCCCATCCCACCCAGCCCCAGCTTACCCAAATGTCCCAAAGCCACCGCCGCTGCTGGCCGCCTGCCCCCCAAAGCCACCGCCAAAAGCAGTAGGAGCTGCCGCTGCTGCTGCTGCTGCTGGCGGCTGGCCAAACGGCGTGCTCCCAGCAGCGGGCTGCGCAGGTTGGCCGAATGGCGTGCTGCCTGAGGCAGGCTGGCCAAACGGCGTGCTGCCAAAGCCGGCTGCCGGCTTGTGGTGCCCAAACACCGGCTTGCTGCCAGCGGTGGCACCAAAAGCGCCGCCAAAGCCGCCATGTCCAGGGGCCGCTGCCTGGCCAAACCCGCCCGCTGCTGGTTGTGCGGCCCGCCCAAACGCTGCCTGGCCAAAGCCGCCTGCTGCCGGCTGCGGTGCCTGACCAAAACCGCCCGCTGGCTGCGCTGGCTGCCCAAAGCCGCCGGCTGCTGGTTGTGCCGCTTGCCCAAAKCCGCCCGCTGGCTGGGCAGCCTGCCCAAAGCCGCCACCAAACCCGCCTGCTGCTGGCTGCGCTGCCTGCCCAAATGCGGCGCCAAACCCGCCGCTAGCTGGTGCCGCACCCGGCGCTGCTCCACTGCCGTCCAGCTGCACGCCTGCAATGCCAGCAGCGGGCGGCTGCCAGGGAGCGCCCCCGCCGCGCGACGGCGGCGCCTGCGCCCGCATCAGGCGCTGGAAGGTCTGCACGCGCGCTTCTGAGGCCGCCTTGAACTCGGCGGCCAGCTGGGCGGGTGGCGTGCCTGCCGCTGCTGCCTGCATGTTGGCCCATCGCACCTCCTCTGGGCTGATGTCTCCCAGCAGGTCTGCAGTGGCAGGCAAGCCATGAAGTGGTGAGGTGAGGTGGGGTGGAAGGGCGACCAATGGGCGGAGCGGTGCCAGAAGCATGCAATGCCAAGCAAGGGCACCGCGCTCAGCGGGCCTGCCACTGCCAGCCCACCGTTGGGCCGCTCGCGCTCGTTGCCGTAGCAGGACAGCACCCAGCGGGGTCGCTCATCCTGCAGGTCTGCTCGTGCCACATCCCGCCACGGCAGCTGGTCCTGCCTGCATGCGACGATGGGTGGGCAGGGCAGGCAGCGAGCAGGGTGATGCAGCAGCTTGAGGAAGCAATCGAACGCAAGATTAATTTCAAAGCAGCCAAGCGCACTTGTTGCCGCCGCCTCCTCGACCGCCCCGGCCGCCCTGCTGCTGCGATTGATAGCCGCCGCCGCCGGCGCCCCGGCCGCCGCCGCCCTGATAGCCGCCGCCGCGGTTCTGGTTGCCCTGATAGCCGCCGCCCTGGTAGCCTGCAGTGTGTGGGGCAAGTGACGGCAGGTGAAGCTGTTTACCAAGCGGGCCAGCAGCAGGCAAAAGGCGTTGGCAACACGCAATGTTCTCACCTCCCCGACCGCCGCCGCCACCGCCACCGCCGCGGTTGCCGCCCCAGCCGCCGCCCTGCAAGGACCAAAGTGATTGGCAGGTTATGCATGTCAAGACAGCAGCTCGGCAGGGCGGCAGGCGGCTGCTAATGGCGGCGCTCGCCTGGTTGCCGCCCCCTCGGTAGCCCCGGTTGCTCATCGCGTGCACGGCTGATAGGTGGTGATGTGCGATCAATGTCGCAGCAGCCAAAGGAGTCCTTCTGCAGGCGGGGACGTGGCGCTCCCKTGCTGGGGCTGCCTTMGGCCKCTGCTGCCTCTGTGAGCTGTAGAGGACTCGACAGCGCAGCTTTMAAAGCGGCTGAGCCTCGCCAAGACCCTAGGCGGCAGCTGGAACCCAAACTCGTTCGCAGGCGCAGCTCCCAACAGGCGGCAGCGGATGCCCGGCTAGGCTCGCAGCCATGCCGCCCAAGCTCTTCCTCAACGTCAATGCCAGCGTGCGGGAGAGCTTCGCCCCGGSGGCAGCGGCCGCCGCCGCCGCTGCTGCCGACGACGACGGGCCCGCCATCGCTGCGCTGCACGCGCCGTCCATCGAGATTGGGCCCTCCGGCACCCTCAAGCTGTTCAAGTCGTTCCAGGCGTTTGAGTTCAACCCGCTGGGCATGAAGCGCAGCGCCGCAGAGACGGCGCCACTGGCCAGCGGCGCCGCCGCCCTGCACTCGTCGTACAAGGTGCGAGGGGGCGGTGCGGCTGGCTGCCGGGTGTTCAGCTGACCTGCATGTGCAGAGCCTCCTTTAAAAGTACAACAGCAGCTGCTATGCAGCAGCACGCCACTCAGCTGCGCAAGGTGGTGCCAAAAATGAGCAGCCGGCTGGCAGGCAGCACACCGTCATGTGCCACCGTCGTCCATCTAACTTTTGTGACGCAGATCTCAGAGCACGATGTGCGCATCGTGCGCACGTTGGGCAGCGGCGCGAGCGGCGTGGTGCAGAAGGCGTTTCTCCCGCGCGAGTCACGCTTTGTGGCGGTCAGTGCAGGCACACCAGCGGGTGGCGGTTGGGCCCTGCCGGAGACGAGCAGCCTCGACCTGCCCAGACGCATTGTGCAACTCTCACACAGCCCGCCTGCCGGTGTGCCGGATTGCTGAAGCTCACTGATAAAGTGTGCGGCTGCGCAAACTCCTGCAGATCAAGAAGATCAGCGTGCTGGAGCGCGACAAGCGGCACCAGCTGATGAACGACATCAAGGTGCGCTGGGTTCCAACAACACGCGGTCGAGTGACTCGCGTATACCAATCCTCCAGCTGGTTACTGTGGGTGTGGGAACGACTGCAGCAACAAACACCAGCGCAGCCTTGTCCTTTGTATTCTTGAACCGCACTTCACACCTGCGCACTGCACGCAGGCGCTGTGCAACGCGCCGCTGATGGACGGCCTCATCCGCTTCTTCGGCGCATACCATGCCGCGGACCGCGGCCAGATCGCAGTAGTGCTGGAGTACATGGACGGCGGCTCGCTGGCGGATGTGGTGCAGAAGGTGGGGCGGCTGATGGGCGGCCAGGAGGGTGGGAGTGGCAGCAGGCAGCCGGGCAGATGCAGCAATGTGCTGCCGACTGCGGCTGCAGGAAGTTGCAGTTTGGCTGCAGGTTGCGGCAAACGATCACAACTGCTTCATGTGGGTGCTATCCTGTCTGCCATACCTCTGCCCTGCTCAGGTTGAGCGCATCCCCGAGCCGGTGCTGGCGGGCATCACCGCCCGCATCCTGCCCGCCCTGGCCTACATGCATTCGCACCGCATGGTGCACCGCGACATCAAGGTGGGGACGGACGACAAGCAGCTGCGTGCACCGGGCGCAATGCGCCGCAGCAGGCGTTGCCCTACATTGGTCAGCAGCCCTGGGGATGAACCAATCAAAGCAGCTGCAGTCTTGAAGGCAGACATCAATGCTTCTTACAGTGCCGCTGCCCAATGCTCCCATACCCCACGATGGCTGCAGCCCGCCAACATCCTGATGTCCACCGACGGCCAGCCCAAGGTGTCCGACTTTGGCATCTCTGCGTTCATGGACAACACGATTGCGCAGGTGGGGGGCCTGTGTGTGTGGCCCAGGGAGGGAGAGTTGGCCAGTCTGGTCTACAAGCATGCTTGCTCTGACTGACCGCGGGGCAAGCACTTACTGCTGTAGCCCACGCTGGCCCACTTGCGCTGTGGCTGCAGTGCCACACCTTCCTGGGCACGGTGACGTACATGAGCCCGGAGCGCATCAACGGCCAGCCCTACTCCTTCCCCGCCGACATCTGGGCGCTGGTGGGTGCACCGCTGGGCGGGTCGGGCAGCACTGGGATGTGCATGCCAAGGCTGAGCTGCCAGCACTACCTGGTGGTATGTCGGAGCACGTGCTACATTTGCTGCTGTACCTGAGCCGCCCGTGCCGCACCTGGCCCCCTGGGGCCTGCAGGGCCTCACGCTGCTGGAGTGCGCGACGGGCAAGTACCCGTACGACGCCTCGGGCGGCACCATCCAGCTCATGATCCAGGTGAGGGCTGCAGTTGCCCTAGGACGTTGAACTAGTGCTTTGTTTTGCATCAGCCAGTCGCTTCTGGATGTGTTCTTCCGTGCTGACCTTGACCGCCATTGCCAAGGCTTGTCTTGCCTGCTTGACACTGCCTTGACGCCGGCTTCGACCCTTCACCCACTCCTCCGGCCAGCTGATGGAGGAGGAGTGCCCGCTGCCGCCCGAGGGCCAGCTGTCGCCCGAGCTGCGAGACTTTGTGGCGCAGGTGGGCGGACGTGTGTTGGGGGCTCTGGGTTGGGAGAGGGCGTTTGTGGTGCAGTTCAGGGAACGCTACACCAGCGTTACCTTGCCCTGGGCCAGCAGCACTGCGTTGCCATGTGCGGTCCACCTCCTACCTTGCACTGAACTGCCGCCCCGGCTCCGGCCCCCTGCTTTTGCAGTGCATGCGGCGCGACCCCTGGGCACGACCCACGGCGGAGCAGCTGCTGCAGCATCCCTTTGTGGTGCAGAAAGGGTGCGCTGCACACCTCTGGCAAGGCTTGGGTGCGGGCTGCTGACTTGCCGCTGTATGACGATGTGCAGACTGTTGGCTGCTGGCCTGGGCTCCCTGTCCTGCCCATCGCCACAACGTGCAACCGTCCTCATGCCTCCCTTCCATCGGGGCAGGCGGCCGGCGCCAGACCTGCGCGCCTTCATGCGTGGCTGCATGTACAACCCGGCAGAGAAGCTGGAGGATGCGGTGGCGGTGCTTACCAGCAGGTGAGGCGCCGAATGCAGGAGATGTTTGGCAGGAAAATGATTGCCAGCAGGTAGAAGCGTTGTCTGTTGCTGTACCAGCATGCTGGAGGAGGGAGTGTGACGAGCTCCAAAGGACTGAGGCAGGCATGCGGACCGCATACGCTGCTCCCAAGCCCAAACCTGCATGTGTCCTTTGTATTGCCGCACTGCCCAGGTACTACAACAACTTGTCCTACAACTACCGCGACTCTGACTCCATTGCGGCGTACTACGCGTCAGACGCGGTGGGTGGTGGATGGAATGGGCGGGATGGCGCGCAATAGCACGAAAGAGCGCGAAGCTGAATGTGTCTTGTCTGCCTCTCCTTGACTGCTTGTGCACGTGTGTGTGTCATTATCCTGCGCCGCAGGTGCTGACATACTGCGGCGAGAAGCTCAAGGGGCGGTACACCATCGCCAAGCACTTCCACGGCCTGATGAAGCAGGTGGGGGCGGGGAGGGGCGGCAAGTGGGGAGGGTTTGAAGGTGGCCACGCCTGATTTGGCATGACGAAGGTTGATGCTCTTTATGGGCCGGTGTTGCATGACTGCACCTGCACCACTGCCTGACTGGCCTCGTCTCTTTTTTCCTCACAATCTGCCCACGTGTGCCTGTTGGCCCGCAGGCTTCTGCGCTGGGCGATGTCGTGCTGGCGGTGGAACACGTGGACCACCAGCTGCTGGCAGGGGAGGTGCGCTGCTCCTGATAGATTTAGCAACACCCCCTGGTTGGTTTAGCAGAGCAACATCAGCTGCGAGCACACTAGTCGGTTGGGCACGCTATTCAGCTGACCCGCCACGAAAGCAGGACTCCAAATGCAATGCAACACCCTGCGCTGCCAATCTGCGCGCCTACCCCATCCCACCCTCCAACCGCACCCCCCAACCGCACCCCCCCGCAGGCCGACACGGTGCTCATCCAGACGCGGGTGCTGGTGGTGAACGAGGCGCCGGCAGGGCCGGGCAGCGACCCAGAGACGCTGGGCTCCTTCACCGACTCCATCTGCGTGCGGCTGGCGTCGCTGGACAACATGCTGCCCGGCAGCGGCTTTGCGATACACTCGCACATGTTCCGCTGGCACCGCCCCATAGTGGCCCGCACGCGCGGGCTGCTGGGGACCAAGCAGTGCCGGGTGCAGTGAGCGGGGGCGCAGCATGGCTGCTTGCTGGCTGTGCCCACGCTGAGCACTCCTGCAGGGCTGCCCCGCTCGTGTCCCCCCGCCTCTCTGAAGCCGCCAGTCACCAGTGTGTGTGCGTGTCTGTATGCCTTTCTCTCGCCCCGCTGCTGCGCCTCCCATCTGACGTTTTCCCGGTACCCACTCCCTGCACGCCTGTATGACCGACCACACTGCCTTTCCACCTGTATGCATGTACGCCTGTTTGCCTCCTTCTCCAGCCTGCTGCATCCCTCCCGCCTGGTGGTGCCGCTCCCACGCTTGCTCTGCTTAGCTTGCTTGCTTTGACAGCTTAGTTGGGTGGCTGAGGCTGCCGCACAAAGGAATGAAATCAAGTTAAGTTCGAAGGTAGCGAAGAATAGGGTTGGGAGCAGCAGAGCAAGACGGCGCAGCTAAATGCAAAGAGAACGCACAAGTGTGTATGGGCTAGCGAGACCAGCAAGCTAACAGCAGGGTAGAGCAGCGAGCACGGGGTTGAGCATGTTGATGCGCCAGCGGAACGTAGACAGGGTTGCAGCGCAGCGTGCGGGCCTGCGGCAGGCCGCCTCTGGGCCCGCGTCTGGGAGCTGCCTCTCCAGCACCTCAGAGCATGACCAGCCCCACTTTGTTGGACGGGATGTCCTGCGCGACCCGCCAGTTGAACAGGTAGTACCGCAGCTTGCCGTCGCCGATGCCAAACTTGAGCTCTGCAGGAAACGGTGTGTTTGGTTGGGGTGCCGGGGCGAGGGCTGATTAGGGCACACGTGCAGCGACGCCACAGCTGGATGCGGAACAGCCTGCCGCAGATCAGCCCCTGCCTCACTGCCGACTGGCCCAGACCAAGACCAAGCCATCCAGTAAGGCATGCAATGTTTGCTGGCACACCCACCCTTCAGGATCTTTTCATTCTCAAAGATGTCCAGCGCGTTGAATACGTCATGGCCTGGACGGGCAGAACCACAACAGCAGCCGGGGCGGCGTGTCAAAGGCGCATGCTCGCGAGTGCTGCATGCGACAATAGCAGCCTGCAGCCGGCCACATGGGAAGCAGCGTGCGAACCCCAAAACCGCCCCACAAAACCAGGCAGCCAACCCCACCTGTGGCGTGCGCCAGGATGAGCGCGTCGTTCATCAGCTGCGGCAGCGGCGTGGCGCCCGGCACCGTGTAGAACATGTAGGCAGCCTGGAGGGGAGGGGGAATGAGGAGCGCAAGGGAGTGATGGACAAATTCACTCAACTGCGTGGCAAGCAAGGGAGCTCGCCCAGCCAACGGGCGACTGCCCAGCGCGGGTCTGCCCCAGCGCTGTTGCTCTAACCCTGAAAAGCCAGGGCATACGTGCTGCGTCTAGCAACCCAAGCAGCTGCAGCTCACCTTGAGGCTGTCGTACTGGTCGTTGCCGATGACGCTCGAGGGCAGGGTGTAGAAGGAGAGGAGGTCGGTGATGGCGCCGCCGGGGCCCTCCACCACGTACGAGTGCACCACGTCCTCCTGGGGGGAAGGAGGGGTGAAACGGGATGGAATGGCTGGTTAATGGCCGGCGGCAACCGTTTTCTAATGAAGGAGCCCTCGGGCTGGCAAGGGGCTGTGAAGTTAGGTTAGACTCAAAAGGACGACGGATGCGGGCCGGGGTCAGTGAGAGTGCAGCGCTGGTGCAACTGCGGGCCTCTATTGCGTACTGCACCGAACCCGCAACTGCACCCCATTGCAGACAACACACCTGGAAGGACAGCCAGTGCCGCACTTCCTCCTCGTCCAGCTCGGGCGCGATGCCATAGTCCTTGAGGTATCCAGCCAGCAGCGCGGTGACCTGCAGGGAAGAAAGGGCTTGGTGGGTGCCTTTCAATATGTGCTGGATGGCATTGCGCTTCTACATTCAGTCAACCGGCAGCGCGGATCTGGGCAGGCAGGGCAGAGGCAGCTGAGTGCAAACGTGCAGAGCAGCAGGCGCATGTGGCGGCAGCTGAGCAACGACCCAGGGAGAGCAACAGGCAGCACGCAGGTGCCCCGCAGCGCAGGCAGAGCAGCATGGCAGCTGCAGTATCACAAGCAGGGCNGCAGCTCTGCCCACACTGGCTGCACCAGTGCACTCGCTCGCTGCCTGCTCAACATACTTTGTATGCGCCCACCCAGCCCACCTGCGGCACGTCCTTGGGCTGCATCTGCCGCAGGCCGGGCGTGACTGGCTGGTCGGGCAGCTTGTACAGCTTGAGTGTGCGGGCCATGGTCATGCGGGGCGCCAGCCGGCTGCAGCGCGAGAGGGGCGGGAAAAAGGAGCGCAGGGTTGCATTGCACTTGTTATTGGTGGCTGGCCGAAGCAAAATCAGCAGGCCACGCAGGAGGCATATCGCCCCTGTTAACCAGCAGGCCGAATCGTGCCCCTGCCCCGCACCTGAACCCAATGCCGATGAGCTTCTTGGGGTTGAGCGAGCGGTGCCAGTACTGGCACTCGGCCACCGGCTTGGGCAGCAGCACACCCGCAGTGTACACCGCCTGCGGAGCGGGGCGGGTAGGCAAGCGAGCGTGTCCACATGTCGGTCAGCAGGGCCAAGAGAGAGGACTTGACCCAGTGTGCCATTCATTCATTGTAGGGTGCAGCCATGGTACAGGTTGCGCCTTCTGAGCGGTGCCCGTGCCAGCCAGGGCTGGCGCTGCTGCGTGCACTGCTGTTCGTGTGCCAAGCCCACCTGCCAGATGTCGTGCAGGTTGACTCGCCGCGTGATCTCCTGCCAAAAGAGGTGTGAGGACCGGCAGCCGGATGTGAGGAAAGACACTACATGTATGTGGCATGGGCACTGCATGATACACCTGCCAGGATGCATGCAGTGATGTGGATGTTGGAGTGCAGCTCGAACACACCGCACGCACCCACCTTGATCAGCACGGGCGCCAGCCGCTTGTGCCGCAGCTTCTTGTGCACGCACAGGAAGTTGATCTCCACCTGGGGAGGGGTGGGGGAACAGGGCGGGTGGAGACAGGGGGCTGGATACGGATTGGGCTGGCAAGTAAAATCGGCGTGCATCAGGACAGGCGCAGTCCTCCTTCAATACCAGCCCCCCATGCCCCCAAGACCACCCACCCACCCACCGTTTTGAGCGAGCTGCTATTGACGCGCACGGTGGCGGGGATGCCGCTGATGAAAGCCACCAGCTTGCCGGTGGTGCTCACACGCACGCCGCAGTGCCACACAGCCTGGAAGCCTGGCGGCTGCAGCAGGCGGGAGCAGGGCAGCGGGCTGGGGAATTGACCGGCAGCAAGATGAGCGGCAGCAGCAACGGCAGCGACAGCAGCAACCAGAGCACCACAGCACCACAGCAGCAGCTGCAGCTGCAGCATGTCCCTGAAGTTCCCAGGCCATGGGATGAATGAAGTGCCGGCACCCGTCTGCACCTGCAGCGCCCAGCGCAGGAACTCCTTGCTGTAGGCGAAGCGGAACATGTTGTCGTCGTCCTGCGGGCAACAGCTTGCGGCGCGTTCAGAGCCAATCCTTTTGGAGAGCCAATCCTTTGGAGAGGCACAAATGCATGTATGATTGAGATGCAGAGCGTGCCATCGACCAGCAAATGTGGTACACGTACATGGCACGCAACTACATTCACTGCCACGCTGGTCGTAGTGCGCCCCCATCGATGCGTCCATGCTCAGCTGCAGCGAAAATCAGTACAACTCCGCCCCAAGTAAGTAGTAAGTAAAAGAGGTAATATGCACATCCCCCCGCACCTCCACGTAGTGCGCCCCCAGCAGGTCGTGGATCTCCTCCAGCTCCTTGTCGCTGTTGATGTCGCACGTCACCCACTCAAAGCTGCGCGGGGCAGCGGGGCGCAGCGCAGCGCAGCGGGCGGCATCAGGAGCTGGGCGCCAACAGAGGCAGAGGGACGACTCAGCTGAGCACTGCAAGTGCTTGAACATTTTGACAGCCTGCCCCCTCGACGGCATGCAAGCAGCCCAAAGGAAGCAGTGGGGCACGCAAACAAGCAAGCATTGGAACCACCACAGATATGCAGTGTGTGCAGCGCAGATCGCAAGGAGCCAGGCGACAGCGGCAAGAAGCACCACAGCAGTCAAAGCAACGGCATTAGCGCACTTCTGCGGCAGGCCGTACGGCTCCTTCCGCACATCCTCCACGGTCTTGGGGGCGTCGATGGGTCCATCGGCAGCCTGTTGGTGTGGGCAGTGCAAGACAAGGCGCACGGCATTCGTCGGCAGGCGGCAGGCAGCCGATGGCGGCAGCGGCGGCGGCGGCAGTTGCAAGCCCTCCCCCAATCAATACCGCGCGCTCACCGAGCTGCTGGGCTGCTCCCCAAACTGTGCCACGGGCTGCGTGCCCCAGAAGGCGTAGTTCTGCTTGGGCCGCTGGCCGCCGCCGTCCTCCATCGTCAGGGCGCCCAGTGCGGCCTGCAGGCGGGCCGCCAGGCCATCAGGAGCTAGCTGCTTGTCGGGCTGCTTGTCTTCGCCTGCCATGGCGGCGATGGCGAGCGGGGCGAGCTGGAGAGCTGGGCGATCACACCTCCGGCACCGACAACTGCAGCCTGGTGGTACAGATCACTGTTGGACAGCGTGTGGGAATTGAACACAGCGGCAATTCAGAGCGCGCCCATGCATCGTGGGTACCGCGCTTGATCGAGCGCGGCAGCTTGCTCGGAACAATGCGGCGGACATGCAGAGCTGAAAGAACTCGCCGATGGGTGCAGCCAGTCTGCCGCCCTCACCGCCGCCCGCCCGCCCACGTGCCGCGGCGGCAGCCGCGGACGCCTCTCTCGAGCCCGCATTGATGACCTTTTGATACTGAGCATTGGCTGATTGTTTGATTGATATTGGACGTTGTACGGCTCAGTTGCAAGCCGCCAATCCTTCAGCTGCACGTCAGAGCACAAAGGCTGGTGAACGCGAACAAAGCACCACAATGGAAAGGCGGCGGCTTGCCCCGACCAATGGGTTTCACTGGCACACTGAGCCCTACTGAGTGAATGCAGGCGGCATCAAAGGAGACTTGGTTGAAGTGCCCTTGGCTTATTAGACTCTTTACGAACTCTGGTTGCCCCGCCATGACCCCACCGGCCACCACGGCGCCGCACGGTGCAAGCCAACCAGGCACTGGCGCTCTTCAGCTTTGGGAAAGTTGCTCGCCCCTGTTGCTCATGACCACAGCAGCAACACATGGGTGCCCCATAAGAAGCTGGCAAGCCCTCGGGATCGCGCTGAATGAAGAGCGGCTGTGGAGAGCGGCTGCGATGTGCAGGCGGCAGCAGCACGGCCCTGACCTGGCGGCCCCATGTGATGGGCCTGAACTCCCGCGGAACAACGGCTGCTGTAGTGCACGTGGGTCTCTCCGATATCCGTGCAACTCTCGGCAGCAGCCGGGGCGCAGGCAGCCCCCCGTCCACCGCACGCCGCGTCCCCGCGGCGCCCCTCAGCTCTCCGGCCTCCCGCCTGCCGCATCTGCTTGCAAGCGCCTTCGCAGGAGGCTAGCCAGGCGCTGCTTGCAGGGCTCTCCGCCGCTTGCCGCCGCTGCCGCCGCCATGGGCGAACAGCTGGGCGAAGAGCCGGCAGAGGCGCCGCTGAACTGCTGGAGCATCGAGCAGGTGGCCTCGTGGCTGGCGCGCCTGGGCCTGCCGACCGAGGTGCAGGAGAACTTCAAGCGCAATGCGGTAGATGGAGGTGCGGACGGCGGCTGATTGCGTTCCCCAGGCCTGCCTGACTGAGCGTGGCTGTTCGCCACCGCCGCTGCGATGGGGCACATCCATCTTTGGGGGCCTCCCTCTGCTGCTCCCCTCACAAACCAGCATTTCATCCTGTTACCACCCTCCCGTGTGATCAGGGGAGCTCATTGGCCTGAGCGACCAAGACCTAGTGGCCGAGCTTGGATGCACAGCCCTGCAGGCAAGCTGGGAGGCTGGGCACCGATTTACAGATAGCCCGTTGCCCTACCAACTGGCTGGAGTTGTGCTGACAGTCCCTGTACTGCCCGCAAGCTGACTCCCCGTGCGCTACCCTGTGCAGGCACGGAAAATCCGGCACCAGCTGACGGAGCTCGGTGTGCCGCCTCCAACCGCTTCTAGTGCCCCTTCCACCGCCTCTGATGCGCCCTCGGCGCCGCCCGCACCGGCCAACCAGAGCTCGGCAGCAACGGGGGAGCCGGATCCTCGGTCGGCTTTCCAGCCTGAGGACCTGCAGAGGTACCAGCAGCTGAAGGCCAAAAATGCTGAGCTGCACGGCCTGCAGGTGCGAGGGCTGGAGTGTAGCGGGAGGCTGCCTGGCACCCATGGGTGAGGGAAGCCCAGGGCAATCTGCAGGCCAGATGCACGAGTGACTCATCTCCAACCCAGGCAAGGGTTGGGAGGTGCTCACACTCAGCCACTACCCCGCATCTTGCACATCCCCTTCCTCCCGGCAGCCATCTGCCAAAGCGTCTCAAGCGGCCGCCCATCTGGAGAGCGTGCAGCGTGCGCTGGCTGGCGCACAGCAGCAGCTGCCGCCGCTGCAACAGGCGCTGGAGAAGGAGCACAAGCGGGTGAGCCCTTTTTACAGTCTGAAAGGGGTGCTTGGGGCCCCCTGTGGTGGCTGGACGTGCATGGCCGTACTGTGTTGCTGTTAACAACAAACCAGATGCCGCTGTGGATGCAAACAGGCTGCTTTGTCGCGGCGCCTCGTCGCCTTTCTACCCAGGGCATGGCACACACAGTGTGCACTCCTCATGTATGCACTGTGCCGTCCTGCAGATTGCCAAGTACAGCGGCGAGAAGATGAGCTTCACCAAGGTGTTCACCACCAAGAAGCACCAGGAGGCCAAGCTGGGTGAGGGTGGTTTGAGCAGCTTTGCATGATGCGGCAGCTTCCAATGCTCGTTGCTGTGTATGTGCTCGTTGGCGTCCAATTGCTTTCGAGTAGCACTTTGCTGCCCTCATTGGCCTCACCACCCACACCATGCACACCACCGCTCCATCAACCGCCATGCAGCCGAGGCCCAGGCCAACGCGGAGAGCCTTTCCAAGCAGCTGGCGGCCGCCGAGAGTGCTGTGGCGCAACGCCAGGCCGAGCTGAAGGAGGCGCGCTCACAGCTGCAGGCCTGGCAGGACAAGGTGCGCGGCGGCAGGGTGCACATGCGCTGAGACGGTGGCGTTTCTTGCTGCATCCGGTGCGGCTTGCATGCAACTGAATGGACACCCAGCAAAGCGAAGCTGCGCGCCAATCTCCGGGGCTCTGGGGCTCTGGAGGGCTGCCGATGGCACTCAGTCCACGGCAAACCATTGCATGCCTGCCCTCCCTCAACGCCAGGTGTCGGAGCTGTCGGCCACGCAGCGCCAGCTGGAGCAGCATGTGGCGGCCATGTTTGCGGCACCCGCCTGGCGTGCCTCGCCCCGCCAGTGCGAGCTGGCCGACCGACTCAAGGTGGGCCGGGGCGTTGGTTGTTGGAGGGCTAGTGGTTGCTGGGTGGGCTGGGGTGTGTGAGAATACTGCCCGGCCCACAGGGTAAAGTTAGGCGTGGTGCAGTACGGTGCTAGCTGAGGCAGCATGCGTCCAATTTATGGCTGAACCTGGGTGGCATACATCTGCATCACCCCGTCCTCTCTCCCGCCCGCCATCTGCAGGTGCTGGAGGGGCAGGCGGCGGAGGCGGCCCGTGGCGCTGGTACCTATGGGCGCGGGGCGCAGCTGCTGGGCGAGAGCAACCAGCTGCTGGCTGAGGCGGTGCAGGGCCTGCAGCAGACGCAGGTGAGGAAGGATGCCTGAATGCAGGGTGCTAATCGCTGCACAAGTGCCTCTCACGGCGGTATCTGTTATACTCAGCATTGGCACAGGAATGCTGCATGCATGACTTACTGCCAAGGCTTTGCACCCCGGAAGCAGCATATAGTTCCTCAGCCGCACCGCTCTTCCCCTACTACTTCCATTGCAGATGATGACAATGGTGAGATGGGTTGAGAGGAGGCAGGGCTCGCAGCTGTGCAGCGCTTGTGATCACAGCACACGGGCGCAATGTGACCTGGTGGTTGTCACAGGGAACGCTCCTCGTCGCTCCTAAGGTTGCCAGCACAACCGCTGCATCCACTGTCGCTGTGCCTACAGCGTGGTTGCCATGTCCCACTGATGCATGGTGAACCAAGCCTGCGTTGCCAACAACACGCACTCCAACACTCGCAGATGGATATGGGCATGGGCTTTGGACACCCAGGCTTTGGGCCGGGCTTCAGGGACGGAGGCCTCATGTTCGACTTCTTTGAGATGCAAATCATCCAGTCCAGGTGCGCTTGTTGAGCCGCCTGGAACAGTGGCCAACCAGCGGTGGATGCAGCTGCATGCAGGCGCTGTCTTGCGCACCACCACCACCCATGTGGCATGCCCACCGCTGGCCACCGCTGGCCACGATCCACCCGCTGCATCCATGTTCGCAACCGTGTGCAGCAACGATGCCATTGCGGTGGCGGCTGGCAAGGCGATGGAGGCCAGTTCCTTGCTGCCGGGCCTGCCCCAGATCGACACCCAAGTGCTGGAGGCTGCCAAAATGGGTGAGCTGGGGACTCCCCATGTCCATGTCGGGCTGGGGCTATCGCTGCCCGCTGTAGGTTTGTTTGTAGGCACATGTCGACTGCATGCATGTGCATGTGGCATGTGCCTATGCCGCATGCTACATGTCGACTGCTGAGTGTGTGAGAAGGAGAGCGCCCNTTGTCCCCCCGCCCACCTAAATGCAGGCATCTTCCAAAACATCCTCTTTGGCGGTCTAGGATCAGACATGATTGAGATGATGATGGTGAGCTGCTGCTGTGCAATGCTGCTGTGTTCTGTGCACAACTTTCTTATGGGTTCCCTCTCCCTCTTTCAGCACCCCCTCCCCTTGTTCTCACGGCATATCTGCGTTGCACCAACCCCAATTGCATTCGATAATAAGACTGTTTGTTTTAGTCTCATGAGCCCCTTTCTGGCTCCGTGGACTGTAAAGTTTGTGAAGTGAAGTGCACTACTGCCATGGAGCGGCACACCACCGTACCGCAGCTCAGCCGCAGCATGCGCACTGGATACCTATTCCCTGCCTCTTTGCCGGCCTGCCTTCTTAGTCTCTTGCACTGCTTTCGGCCGCCCTCCGTCCTCTTGGCTGCAGATCCAGAAGAGCATGCGGAACGTGCAGGTCATGGTGCAGCAGGTTGGTGAGGCGCGCACCTGGGCGCAGTCCAATCTGGCGGTCTACCAGCACAAGAACTCAGAGGCGCAGGCGGCGGTGCGCGGCATGGGCTGCTGCCATCTGTTGTTGCTGCTGCTGGTGGGCTGCCGCGTGGGATAGCAGCACCGTGGTGCTTGCTGCGGCCATGCATGCAGTGCATTCGCTGGGGCTGCAGAAATTGAATGCTTCTCCAGCTGCTGCTTTCGCTGCGTGAATCACTGGTGTAGTCCCTCCTTGCTTTGCAGGTGGCTGCCAAGCGTGGAGAACTGGAGTCGTTCCGCACAGCAGCGCTGCGGGCTGCACTGGCCTGAGGCGCAGCCGATGCTACCAGTTTCGAAGCAGCGGCAGCCGTGCCACGGCGACTGATGAGCGGAGGTGCTCAGAATTCTGGCAATGACGTTTTTGTTATTGTGCTTTGTAACAAATGCCCAGCTGCAGCGGGTGCGACACATGAGCGCCGGCATGGGGTCGCAGGTGGAAAGCGCGCCGAAGGGCTTCATGGCCACAGGCCGCCAAGTCTTCCCAGTTGCAGCTAGTCCAAAGGGGAGGCTGCCTGTGGGATGCCCCCAAGACTGCTGGGCGCCCATCGGCCCAGCTTCCGCCTGTGATCGACCCCACACGGAGCTGCAGGGTGGGCTAGGTGGTCTATACAGCATGCTGGCATTGACTGCGCACTTTGCTGGCCCCTGAGAAGTCTGCTGGGGCAGCCACAGGCCGTCGACTGCGCCCTGCCGCTGCGCCCCCAACCGGTCGCCCGGCGCTTTGTCCCATCACGGCAGCAGCCTGGGCCAATGCATGCAGAGCTTTGGGCGAGACACGACGCAATGGAGCTGTGGCGCTGGGAACAGCTGCAGTGGGAGAGTCGGCAGCAGGAGATGCAGCAGCGGGCGCCGCCACCGCAGCAGCCAGGCTGGGGCGGCGGCGCTCCGCTGCCCCAGTGGCCTGGCTCCCCTCCGTTCCAGCAGCAGTGGGGCGCAGGTGCAGCGTACCCGCCGCAGCCACAGGCCACGCTATCGCAATGGGCGCCGCCGCAGCTGGCGCCGCCGCAGCTTGCAGTGTCGCATCCCACCCCGCCACAATTGTCGCCGCCCCAGCCTGTGCCTCCGCAGCTGGCGCAGCCACCGCCCCCTTGGCAGATGCCCCAGCCGGTGGGCTACTCACAACCACAGCCCCAAGCTGAGAAGTCCCAGCAGCAGCAACCTCACCAGCGGCAGCCTCACCAGCAGCCGCAGCACGTTTGGTCGCCGCCGCCACGAGCGCCCATGCCCACCCTGCCACCTGGCGTTGAGCTGGGCAGAGGGAGCTCAGCGGGCACAGCAGCCTTTGGCCGTACAGCAGGGCCGGCTCCCAAGGTGCGGCGCCTCGACTTGTCAGGCAGCCGATCTTGGGGAAAGCAGTACGAGCCACCCCACATCCCCGCCCTGCTGCCAACTGCGCCGCCACCAGCACCCCAGCCCGTGGCTCATCACAAAGCGCCGTGGCGGCGGCAGAAGGGGCGGCAAAACCGGTGGCCGCAGCAGCGGCAGCAGCATGCACAGCGGGAGGACAAGAGCGTGGACGTGCCGCCGCGGCSCCGCAAGGCAAGCCGGTGGGATCAGTCGGCGGCGGAGCCGCCGCAGCCTCAGCAGCAGCAGCCTCAGCAGCAGCAGCCTCAGCAGCAGCCACAGCCCGTCAGGGCAAGCAGGTGGGACCAGGCCCAGCCGCCAAAGGCAGCTGCAGCATCCTCGGCTGTGCCTCCKACGCCAGCAGTGGCGCCAGTGGCGCCGGCAGCTGTAGCCTCACCCGCTGTGCTCCTGCATGCACCAGCGGCACCAGGCCTGCAGCAGGCTGATGCAGCAAAAGAGTCAGCGGCACTTGGGGCGGCAGCAGATAGCGACAGCGAGGTGCCTCCGCCGCCCCCTCCACCGCCACTTCCACCAGCCCAGCAGCTCAGCGAGCAGCCGCCTCCCCCGCCTCCAGCCGACGAGGTAGGGCAGCCGGCTCATGGCTCTCCGCCGCCAATGCCACTGCCGGGGCAGCCGCCAGAGGCAGGGCAGCAGCCGCCTGAGCTGCCTAGGGTGCCAACGGCACCAGTGATACAGCCAGCTGCGCCAGAACGAGGCGTGCCTGCGCCGCAGCCGCCGCCACCAATGCCGCCAATGCTGCCCATGCACCAGGCACAAGAGGGGCCGCGGCTTCAGCCTCCATCCCAGCCAGCAGCAGAGCTGCCGATTGCAGCAGCAGAGGAAGGCGGGACGGCAGCAGCAGCAGCAGCAAAAGCAGTGGCAGTGCCAGAAGGAGCCACAGCCGCGGCAGGGACGTCACAGTTACTGCCGTCAGCTGAGGAGCAGCACAGCCCAGGCAGCAGCTGTGAGGCCACTGCCTTCTCGCTATCCGACCCTGCATATGTGGCGGCAGCCCTGGCTGTGCTGCCGGCTGGCCCCCAGCGCTCCTGCGCGCTGCGCCTGCTGAGCCACCTGGACAGCGAGGCACCCGGCCGCCGCCTGTCGCCCGGTGCGGTGGCCAGCTGGGCTCGCGAGCAGGGCTTTGCCGCCGCCGACCTGCGGTGAGGTTTGTGGTTGTAGGGGGAAGCATAAAAGTTGAGTTGTCAAGAAGTAGAGATTTGCCACTGCCGACCTGCGGTGAGTTCTGTGGTTGCAGGCGCAAGTAAAATTTGTCGGTTAGCAGCTGGAATGACACCCCTGACCAACTTTCTACCTGCCGAGTTCGTCAAAAAGCAGCAGTAGGACGTACTGCTTGGCAGTGTGGCCGTTGCTGTAGCTGTATGCAGCGCACTCGTCCAGTGATTTTGCTCTTGCTCGTTCCGATGCACCTGCCCCGCAGGGAGGCTCTGGTGGCCTTGCAGGACGCAGCGGTGCTGTTCTTTGATCCCGGCCTGCCGGCAGGCGCCAATGCCGGCCGCCCGGCTGCCATGCACTGGGACCTGCAGCACATAGCAGCAGGGCTGGGCCTGGATGAGGCAGCCGTAGAGGCAGCAGCTGCGCAAGCAGCAGCCTTTGGAGGGCAGTGGGAGGCAGGCAGCGGTGGCGAAAGCCCGACAGGCAGTGACTGTGTGGCCAATGGGACCTGCGGCGAAGGTGCAGCGGGCTGCAAGGCCCGCAGCAGCAGCAGCAGCCCGGACTCTATGGTTGACGAGGCAGCACAGTTTGACGACCCAGACACAGCCACCTCAAAAGCGCTGCCCCTGCCACCTGCCCTGGCCGCCAAGTGGCTGCAGTCGGCCCTGCCGCCCTCCAGCACCTCCCTGCAGCTGCTGCGACCGGCGGCGGCCACCGTGCTGAGAGCCATGCTGGTGAGCTGCTTTTTGTGCATGTATAGCTTCTGTGCTGCTCTGTTATGCCGCCTTTTGGGACTGCACATAGTGCCGCATGCCGCATGGCTGGACAACACATATGAGAGATGTCAGCTTGGCTTGCTACCGACAATTTGCAGGCGGCACCCGGTGGACAGTTGACCGAAGCTGAGCTGCACGAGGCGGCAGCAGCGTACGCAGCAGCTGCAGGCCAGCGCGGGAGCGCGAAAGACCTGCCCATGTGAGTTGGGTGTGTGTGAGTTGGTTTGTGTTTGCGTGTTTTTGGACTGGGTGGAGCAGGGTGTGTCTGCCCTTCAAGAGCTTCTTTGTTGCGCCCCTCCCGCTGAAATCAAGCAGGACCCACAGTCCCGCAGGTCTTGTTGTGCCTCGTTTGTTCTAGCTCTCTAACACAGTACACCCCTGTGCCATTGTTGGTTTGCAGGTGCTGCCGCGAGCTGCTGGAGCACTTGCAGCTCATCGAGCGGCCCCCAGCCATCCGCACCCGCTCCCGCCCCTGGCGCCTGCTGCCGCACCAGGCCGGCGTGGCGGCAGCGGCAGTTGCTGCGCTGCTCCGCGCAGAGAAGCCAGCGGCACAATGGACTCCCGCAACAGCTGGAATGGAGGGAGAGGGTTCAGAAGCAAAGGAGGAGGGCGACGAGGAAGATGGGCAGAGCAGGGGAGGCGGCAGCACCTCGCTGGCGCAGCAGCCTCAGCAGGCAGCAGGCCTGGACACAGCAGGTGCAGCAGGCGCAGCAGCCCAGCCTGCTGCCTGGCCCATCCAATTCAGCCCATCTATTGAGGCTGAGCTGCAGAAGCGGCACATGGGCACCCAGCGGTACCGCAGGCGCATCCAGCGCTATGCTGCCTCTGTGCTGCACACCCTGCTTCAGGTCAGGTGTTTGGGGAAGGTCAAGGATGCTTTAAGCACTACGTGGCACGAGCAGTCCCATGCCACATGCTGCGTGTGGACAAATGGTTGGTTTGGGCGCAGGACCAACTAGCGCACCAAGCAACCCTTGTCCCTCTCAGAGACTGCTGATAGCCTGCTTGCCCTGTTTTGCAGGTGCCCCCGGGCACAGCCATGCCGACCAAGCAGCTTGAACGGGCGGCAGCCGCAGCCGCGGGGGAGGCTGGCGTGGCGACAAAGAACACTTTCAGGTGCCAGGGGGCTTGTGTGGACAGCCGGCTGGGGCTGCAACTGTGGTTGGTGGCCATCTTGCATGGTGCATGCCTGCATGGCTGGTTTGCGGTTCCAGCCACCAAGCGTCTGCCGTGCAGCCAATGCGCGCAAGTGTAGTTCTGACAGGTACACAAACGCCTTCCCTGTGCAGCATGGCGCGCAAGATGCTGACAGGCCTGGGACTCGTGGCCAGCCAGAAGCCTTCTGGCTCGAGCCATGCAAGCTCTCGCTGCTGGGCGGTGCCCCCTGCGGCACTGAAGCGGGCCAGGGCTGTGGTGGCAGATGCCATAGCAGCAGAGGCGCTGCGAGGCAGGTCCTCAGAGGAGGCGGGAGCAGCGGCTGGCCCAGAGCAGGCCGCAGCCGCTGATACCACCGCCAACCCTGCCGGAGCAGCAGCAGCAGCAGCCGCAGCAGCAGCCGGTGAACAGCCTGCAGCAACTGGTGAGCAGGCCAGCGGCAGGCCGGCACCTGCACAGCAGGAGGAGCAGGAGGAAGGGCAACAGCTGCTGCAGCAGCAGCAGCACTCCTTTGCATTGCCGCTGCTGCTCTGCGCAGGGCCCACAGTGGGCAGGCCGCCTGCCGGGCAGCACGCCACAGGGGGCAGCTCAGCGCCTGCCTCTCAGGCCCAGCCAGGCGGCCCGCCTGCTGAGCAGCCGGCATCTGGTCCCGCCTCTGCTGCGCCTCAGGGCGGGCAGCAGTCCAGCTGGCCGATGCCCTTTAGCGATGAGTTCATGTCGGCCACGCTTGCCGACCGCTCACGGACCCCTTCGAAGCAGTATGTGCAGCGCGTCCGGCGCTGGGCGGTCAGCTGCCTGCAATGCCTGCTCCAGGTGGGCAGCTCCAGATTGTTTGGGTTTGCCCCTTACNAGCTAGGTACCAGCCCTGCCTGGTGACGGCTTGCAACCAGCTTGCGGGCACCGACTGCAACGGCCATGGCAGCTTACTCAAAGCTCGGGTTTCCATCCCATGGCATGCAGTGTGCGCCCGGCAGCAGCCTGTCCACTTCTGAGCTACTGCCCGCTGCTGCAGCGGCACTGAACGAGCAGGGCCAAGGCGGCACAGGGACAGTGTTGCAGTGAGTTGCAGCGCTCGTGCTGCACTTTCGTTGCTGCTTGCACCAGACCCAGGGTGCCATCCTGTTGGATGCTCAAAGTGTACTGGGGTGGCATTTTGTGCCGCCGTACCTGCCATAATCTTGTGTGTTGGGTGAGGTGTGTGCTGGCCCATGTTCCATGCAACTTCTGTTTGCCCTACGACACCTGTCACTTGTTGTGGCTTGCCTCCTTCCTTTCCAGGCGGGCTCGCAAGGTGCTGCTGGCAGTGGACCTGCTCCAGTGCTCCGTCCAGCTAGGCACCGAGCGCTGGGGCCTGCCACAGCACGCGCGCCCCCGCGCCGCCGCCATTGTGGCCAGCGCAGTGGCGGCCGGGGTGCTCTCGCCGGCTGTGGAAGCAGCAGCTCCAGCACCGGCCAGCACTGTGACAAACAAACGTGGCCAGCAGCCGTCAGCAGTAGGGGCTGCAGACGAGCCGGCTCCCAGCAGCAGCAAGCGGCACAAGCAGGAGCAGCAGGAGGGCAGCCCCGCACCAGCAGCAACAGGTGACAGCCTGGCTCCCACCGTACCGCTGGAGGGCGCTGCGGAGCGCAGCAGCGCCAGCTTGCCGTCCGTTGCTCCCAGGAGCTCTCCCTCTTCAACAGTTGCTGGCCCCTCTGCCGCCACTGCTACTGCGGCTGCCGCCGCTGCCCGCACCCAGTCCATTGCCATAGGAGGAGCAGCAGCACTGGCTGATGCGGCANCCCAGTCGGCCAGCCCAGCCGCCGCAGGCAAATGCTGCCGCTGCTCCCGTGGCCACAGCAGCCATCGCACCATCCGCCCCAGTGGGTGGCACAGCAGCAAATGGCGGCAGCGGTGGCGGCGGCGGTAGTGGCCCAGCACAGCTGCTTCCGGCGCCAGACGAGTTGGGAGAGCTGCTTACATTGCCAGAAGGGGATGTGCAGCTGCTGCCTCTCGCAGTGCAGCTGCTGGAGGTTGCAGAGTGGGCGGGCGTCGATCTAGTGCAGGTGGGACCATTGTTGGTTGCTTCAACTGGGGGGCGGTGCGATACAGTGTGCGTTCTGACCAGGGCAAGCGTGGGCTGGCACGGTAGCCTGAGTGCCATTTCAGCGGCAACAATGTGTGACCACTCCCAATCCATTGGGCTTCCATCTCGAGCCAGGCTGCCCAGTTCGCCGACCAGTTCACTGCGTTCAGCCCCTCCAAGCGTGGGCTGTACTACAGACAGATGTGGTCTGCTGCTGAGCAGCAGGTGCGCGGTTGACTGCATGTTTATGGGTGGTCAGGGCTCCCACGCTGGTCCAGCTCACATACGTCACAGGCACCAATCAATTTTGCTAGAGAGACATCATAGCGGCTGCTGCCTTCCCTACCCACTTCCACAGGACGCCAGCAAAGTACGGCGCCTGGTGGCCCACGCCCTGCAGCCCAGGCCGGCGGGCACGGCAGCCAGCAGCATGTGGTCGGGGGCTGGCGGGGAGCGCTGAGCGGCTTGAAGTTGGGGAGGCACGGCAGGCGGCTAGTGGCAGCAGCAGCACGCTGCCGGCAATATTGGCACAGAACCCTGTGTGTTGCGTGGATTGCATGACGTAGCTGTAATTTGAGTGCACTTGAAGCGCCAGCACAAGCGCCAGGTCGGGCACGGCYGGCGAGGCGGCGGCGAGACGCGCCCTTTCAGCGTCTCTGGTAGCTGTCCGAGCCCCCAGACCCGTCTCCACCCCCCCCTCAGCACCACTCGCTTGTTGACAACAGCCACACAAAGCTTCCCAAGCTGAGGCCGCCTCAGGCTGCGGCAGCCCGTGCGTGCGCGTGTGGTTCAACGTCGCCCCCTCCGTGACTGCTGAGCAGGTGGGACAGAAGGCAGGCCGTGGCACAGGCGAGACAGCTAGGGTTTGAGCTCCCAGGCCGCCGCCGTTGTGTCGGCGCCGCCGCCGCCCGCAGGCCACCCGCTCTGCGCGCGTTTGAGCGCCCCGCTTCTGCCGTATTTGGTTTGTTTTGGCCATGTACATGCAGCTTTTGCGACCTTTCTGGTGCGCAGGTCTGCTGCCCAATCCTTCCGAGGCGATGTCATCGAATGGAGGCCAGGCAGGCTCGAGGGACCCCCGGCGAGCGGCGCTGCAGCAGCCGCCGCAAGCGCAGAGCGGCAGCCTGACCGCCGAACAAGCGGCTACCAGCAGGGAGCTGCCCAGTTCTCCCTCTAACGTGGGCTCCAGCCGGCACGCGATGGGTGCTCTGCCGCTGCCGGATGTGCCGCAGCCGGCGGCTTCAGGGCAGCAGCAGGAGAAGGAGCAGCAGCAGCAGCAGCTCGGAGCCGAAGAGCAGCAGCCGCTGCAGCATTGGCAGGAGCAGGAGCCAATAGGCACGCAGCCGCAGCCGCAACAGGCACAGCACATGGAGGGGCTGCCCTCCGGTCCAGAGGAGGCGTGGCAGGGTGCGGCAGATGGGCAGGGCGAGCCATGGATAGCTGAGCCCCAGCCAGCTGCCGCTGCTGTCGAGTCAGGCGGTGCCTCCGGTGCAGGCGGCCGCGCAGCTTGGCCCATTGCCTTCACACCAAAGATTGAGGCGCAACTGCGAGCGCAGCACATGACGAGCGAGCGCAGCCGCGACCAAATCCAGCGCTGTGCGGCCGCCATCCTGCACGCCCTGCTGCAGGTGCGGCTCTCGGTTGTTGATGTGCAAGCGGGCTTGTCACAAGGAACACGCATCATGCTTTGTGGTTGCAGGGTGCTGTGAACCTATTGCGGTTGTGCCCACGTGTCTTGCGCCACCCCCTGCAGGGGCCTTTGGAGACCAAGCAGCTGCACGCTGCGGCAGCCCCAGACGGCATGTTGACCGACCACACCTTCAGGCAAGCGGCAAGCATGTGGGCATACGCATAGGCAGCAATCCTTGACTGCCAATTCTTGGCGCTGGCTGCATGGCTCCAACTTGTCTGCACAGAGCTTTGACAGCGGCCAAATGCTGTCGCCGTCTGTGCAGCATGGCATGCAAGGCGCTGGGTGCGCTGAGCCTGCTGGCCGGCAAGCGGCCTCCAGGGGCTGGGAGCGGCACCTCCCGCTGCTGGTCAGTGCCACCTGAGGCCCGCGCTGCAGCCAAGGCAGTGGTGGCAGCAGCCGAGGCGAGTGGCATGCTGGTAGGCGTTGTGGGAGCGGCAGCTGCAGCAGCTGGTGGGCCAGAGGTATTGGAAGGCGAGGAAACGGAGCCAGCCGCAGCAGCTGAGGGGGCTTGGGTGGATGCAGATGGGCGGCAGCTTGCGGATGCAGACGTGTTGCTGATAGCAGGTGCAGCCAACGGCTCGCGAGGCGGATGCTCAAACGATCAGGAGGGCAGCGAGGCAGAAGAGGAGGACGGGCAGGACAGCACAGAGCAGCTGCTCTCCCTGACTTGGCCGCTGCCGCTGCCCCGGCAGCTTAGCAGGCTGCACAAGCGGCTTCTTATCGCTGGCACAGGACAGCAGGCTCAGCGCTGGGCGGCCGCCATGCTCCACGCACTGCAGGTGAGGTGGTGGAGGCGAGGGGTTTTCCCGCACAAGGTCGACTGGCTGGCTGGCAACATGTGTAGCCTGCCGAACTCCATATTCAATAAGAAGGCCTGCTTAATGCACCGCCACGCACATGTCGTACCACGCTTCCTGTTTGCTTCTTCTGCGTGTTTGCAGGGCAACCCTCTGCCTTCGCAGCAGCTGGCCAATGAAGCGGCATCTGTGCTTGGTGAGCACGCATTCGATCTGGCCCGTGATGGCGGCTCAAGCCCTCACAGGTGCGATGCATGCGCCCACTGGGCCAGTTCTGAGCAGTAACTTGGCCGTAGTCTTTCTTTCTTTTTTCCCCGGCACTCAGCTTGCAGCAAAGTAACTACGCAGTGAGCACCTATGGCTTCTGATACCATTTCAAGCATTCCTGCCCCTGCAGCCTGGCCCGCAAACTGTTGAAGGGCTCGGGCCTCGTCGAGACCAGCAGGCAGCCTGGCACCACAGCCCTCCTCTGGTCCCTCGCCCCTGGGCCCGAAGTGGCAGCCGCGGCAGCCCGTGTGGTAGCCGCAGCTCAGGCAGAAGGTGCTTTTGGGCCAGCCAGGGCAGCCGGGGCAGCACCAGAGGCAGCCGCGGAGGCAGCAGCAGGCCAAGGCACAAAGCGCCAGCGGAGTGGCAAGAAGGACAAAGCCGGAGCAGCAACGGGCAATCCCAGCAGGCCAGCAAAGCCGGCAGCCAAGCGGAAGCAGCCGGCAGTGGGCGGTGCCGAACTGGTTGGCCGCTCCATCGACGTGCACTGGAACGATGGATCCGCTAAGTACCGTGGCACTGTCACTGCTTATGACGCTGCCACCGGGTGAGAGCGTGGGGTTGTGTGGCAGGGAATGTTTGGGCAGCGCGCATCCAGTTTGATTTGCCTCTGCCTGCCCATACGGGTAGGCGCGAGTCCAGGGGGGCGACTGGGGCTTCAGGAAATGCAGGGCCAAGGTAGCAAAAAATCTGCCTGTCGCCTGGCCTCCAATGCTGCAGGCTGCACACCATCCTCTACGAGGACGGGGAGGTGCTCAGCCATGACCTCAGCAAGGTGCTGCATGAACTGCTGCCGCCAGCCACGCAGCCAGTGGAGGTCGCTCCAAGCAAGCGCAGCAGGGGCGGGGCCCCTGCTACCCATGCTGCGCCTGCGCTGGGCACCGCCGCACCATCTGGCCGTGCAAAGGGTGTCAAGCGGCAGAAGCAGCAGCAGGCTGGTCCGGCACAGGCGGCAGGCGGCAAGCAAGCCGGCGAAGAGGCAGCCGCGGCCGTGCAGCCTGCTTCACCAACAGCGCCGCTGGGTGGGGAGTCTAATGCGGTTGGTGGCACGGCAGCCGGCGCCACAGGCGCCGCTCGGCAGCTGCCGCCTCCTGACAATCCACAAGTGAAGGCTCTGCTGGCTGAGGCAGCAAACAAGAACGCTGCCGTGCCCATTGTTGAGCGGGTGCTGGAGCTGGCCAGCTGGGCCGGCGTGTCTGTGGACCAGGTGGGCTGCCAATTACAGCAGGCTGGGTGGTGAGTGAGGCGTGCAATCGAGCGGGCAGGGCAGCGTGGATGAAAGGGCCAGCAGACCCCTGCCATGATGATCTTACACAGCGTTGCATGCTTCTGCCTCAAACGTTTGTCTGACTCTTCCGTTTCCTTTGCAGGGCGCAGACTTTGGAGAAGCGTTCCTGGGCCTACCGCCTGCCGCCCGCCTGTTCTGGTACCGCAGGCTGTGGCAGGCCGCCAGCCAGCAGGTGAGAAGCGTGCAGCTGCCTGCTACCTTGGCCCGTGGCTTGTGAGAGGCGAGGATCAAGGCCAGCTCAGTGAGCTAGCATTACAGCCGCACAGCAATGCTGGCCCTTCCTGCCTGCAGGACGCCCAAGGCGTGTGGCAGCTGATGGTGGGAGACGGCGCCCCCGGGCGCGGCAGGCAGCTGGGCGGCACGGCCTGAGGTGGCTGTTGTGACACAGAGGAAGCAGCGCTCTGCTATCGGGTGCTCGGAGGGAACCTGACCACTGCTGGGAGTGCAGACCTGGGCAGCAGGCGGCGGCGGAGGCCGGCGCTCGAGGGAGCCGAGGGGGCACCCTACATAGGCGGTGCAAATGAGCCCTTCTACAGGCCATGTACAGTTTGAATACGTGTTTGGATTGGCCAAACCAACCGTTCTGGATAGATGTGTGTACATAAGCTGGTCAAACAGAAGAGGGGGAATGGATGGATTGAGCGTCGTAGCGCTGCGTTTGCCGCATCCGAGAGCTGCACAAGCTGCTGGCCTCTTTCGCTTCAGCCGACGGTGATCGCCGTGGCTTTTGATCGAGCAGCCCGATCCTCAGTGGCGCCTGGAGGGAGTGGAGGACGAGAGTAGGTGGGTTTGGGGCCC
The DNA here is from genome assembly GCA_025026875.1 of Chlorella ohadii. Lineage (NCBI taxonomy): Eukaryota > Viridiplantae > Chlorophyta > Trebouxiophyceae > Chlorellales > Chlorellaceae > Chlorella > Chlorella ohadii. The sequence continues at coordinate 129,985 of JADXDR010000030.1, forward strand.
TCTGCTCTGCACGCAACTGCGTTTCCGCCACAGCAGCTCACAGCCTGCAAGCAAGGTGCACAACGCGGCCTTGGAGCTTGCCAGGCAGGGTGCCTTAGCAGCAGCACGACCGCCGTTGTGCAAGCCGCCGCCCGCCGCTTGGCTCGCTGTTTGGATTGGTGCCTTGACGCTCCGCTCGCAGCTTTCCAACAGCAGGAATGTCATCGGGCGCAGGTGCCAGCCCTGTCCAGGGGGATGGCGGGCAGTACGCTCAGCAGGCTGCGCCAGCCACTACCGGCCCAAGCAGCAGCGGCAGGACAGACCCTGCCAGCACAGCCAGCAGGGACGCCCTGGCTGCTGTGGGCGCCGCCGCTGCTCCCGCAGTAGGCGGTGGGCCTACAGTGGGTGCAGGCGGCGCTCCTGCGGCAGACGGTGGGCCTACAGTGGGTGCAGGCGGCCCTGAACGTGAGCCGGTCCAGCAAGAGGCGCCTGCTGCTGTAATGCCAGCGCCTGCAGAGGCGGCACGGGTGCCTGCCCCATTCCTGCCTTTCAAAGTGTCCAAGGTGGAGGAGCTGAAGGAGCGGGGGCTGCTGCGCCAAAAAGGAGCCATCAAGCGCGTGGCTGCCGCCATGCTCAAGGTGCTGCTGGAGGTGAGGTGGCGGTGGCGGTTTGCGAACTCAGAGTGGGTGCCTGCACCGCCATAAGACTGATATGGGCAGTGCTTGACCCAAGTGCACACCGTGTTTGCCTGACGAGCAAATCCGCAGATGCCAGTAGCTCTGTGAAACCACCAAGACCTGCTATCAACCTTCTCAACACGATCTTCCTTCTCCAACCCTGGCTCTGCAGGCGCGCAGCGAGGGCAAGTTGCTGAGCACCTCGGAGCTCAGGGCGGCTGCTCACCGACTGTCTGGGAAGAAGGACCTGGACAAGTGAGCGGTGCTGCAAGGGTGGGCCATCTGAGGGCGCCGCTGAGTGGGATCGCAAGGTGCAGAATTGTTTGCCAAATGTTTGCACATGGCAGGCGGCTGCCGCACATGGGGTCAGCGGCTTGGGCCATGTGTCGCACCGTTCAGTTATTTGGAGAGCAGCACCCCTGCCTGGGGTAACCTGCCGCTGTCAGGCCCAACTCAAGTTGACTGCAAATCAACTTATCTGTGCCTGCAGGCATGCCCGGGACCTCCTGGAGAGCCACCACCTGCTGGCCTCTTGGCGGGAGGCCAACAACCCCAACAAACCCTTCATGTGGTGGGTGCCCTCCCGCAAGCTGGCCGCTGCAGCCGCGGAGATTGAGCAGGCACCTGCCGCAGGCTACCTGTCGCAGGCAGCAGCAGACGCAGCAGCGGCTGCAGCGGCGGCAGCGGCGGCGGCTAAGCACGACTTTGGCACTGATGACGAGTCGGAGAACGAGGGGCAGTGGGGTGACAGCAGCACTGAGACTGGCGGCAGCACCGAGCCTTTTGAAATGCACAGCGGCAGCACCGAGCGTGTCAATGTGGACGATGACAACAGCGGGAGCGGCAGCGGCAGTGAGAGCGAGACAGATGCGGAGCAAGAGCCGCCTGCTTGGCCGCTTGCCCTCAGCAGCCAAGTGCTACTAAAGCTGGACATGGCTGGCTTGGGCAAGCTTCAGCACGAGCAGCGCATGCAGCGCTACCTGGCGGCCATGCTGCGGGCTGTGCTGGTGCGAGGGTTTGGGTGCTGTTTTTGTTTGATAACGTGCCATTGCCTGGTTTAAGACTGGTGCTTCTCGAACCAATCCCATCATTGCAAAACGCCATTCTAAACATGTGCTCAGTAACGCCCACTTAAATTTGATCGATACCTGCCAGCAGGCGGCGAATGGCGGCGGCCTGAGCCTTGCGCAGCTGGATGCCGCAGCCGCTGGCAAGATCAAGCAGGGAGAAACCCACCCAGAGCTTGTTTGCAGGTGCGAGGGGGTTGTGGCGTCAGGGTGCAGACAGCAAGTGGGGTGCACTCCACTCAGATGAGCAGGCAGATGTGTGTGTTCTTGCGCACACGACCCAAGGCATTGGCCCAGATGCTTGGCTTGCATGGTGGCCAGAACTGCTGACTGGGATTGAGCCCTCCATCATGCAGCATCGCACGGCTGGCCCTGGAGGAGCACGGGCTGCTTGTGAGCAGCAGCCCGGCGGGCGCCAGCACTTCAGCAGCCCAGCTCTGGTCGGTGCCAGCAGCGAAGCGTGCACAGGCAGCTGCCATCGTGGCTGCAGCAGTCGCGAAAAAGAAGCTGCCGGCTGAGCCCGCCACAGAGCCGCCCCAGCGCAAACGCAGCAGCGGTCCAAGCATGCCCGCATGCCCTGCAGGAGCGGCAGCTGCGCTGGTGGCGGGGGCAGAGGGGCGGCGTGCCAAGCGCCAGAAGCCGCCGGGTGCGCGCGGCGGGGCTGCAGCAGCGGCTGCTGCCGCTGGCAAGCAGCGGGCACAGCAAGAGCAGCAGCAGCAGCAGCAGCAGCATGGCAGGCCAGGCCAGGCTGCCCCTGTGCTCCTCCGCCGCCAGGCAGGGCAGCAGGCGCCCCCAGCCGCTGCAGCTGCTGCCGGCGCGACAGGGCCGGGTGGGGTTGCTGCAGGAGCGGGGCCTGGTGCTGCTGCTGCACAGGCGGCTGCCACGCCTGCTGCCACTGGCCCCGCTGCACCCGCTGCTCGCCAAGCAGCGCAGCCGCCAGGTGCAGCCTGCGGCCCTGCACCTGTGCCGGAGGATTCCAAGCTGCCGTGGGTTGCAGCAGGGCTGGACGGGTCCAGCGCAGCTGCCCTGCAGGTGACCACGAGCCTGATGAGCGTGGCTGAGTGGGCGGGCCTCAGCAATGCCCAGGTGAGCAGCGGCACTGCAAGGCATGCAGGTTACATCTGCTCAGCGGTGGTTGGCAAGCACTGATGCACACAACTGCGGGAATCCTGCTCAGGATGTCAGCGCAAGCTGGTTGCCGTTGCCTGAGTTGCACCCTCTGCTCCTGTCCCCACAAGCAGAGCGCCGCCTTTTGCGAGAAATTTGTGGCGTTGACGCCCGCAGCCCGCAGGCTGTGGTGGAATCTGCTGCGCAAGGRGGCCGAACAACAGGTGGGAGCTGCCATGCTTCGCTGGAAGGGAATGCAAGCTGCATGTGCAGCCTGCCTAGGAACATTGACAAACATTGTGTGCGAGCTGTGCGCACGAACACCCAGTAACACCCAGTCCCAACTACCATCACCTACCCTCCCCTCCCCGTGCTGCAGGACGCTGCAACCGTGTGGCAGCTCACGGTCGGGGAGGGCGCCCCGCGCAGCTAGGGGTAGCAGCAGAGCAGCAGGGTTGAGCAGGCAGAGCGATGTACGCCTAGCAGCCTGCTGCCTAGGAGCCTGCTGCATGCACACAAGTGTGGCGGCAAGAAATGGAGGCTCCCATGCCTGACTCGGAGCAAGCCAACTCGTCCCTGGCACCTTTCTAGCGTCAGTAGCGCCTCCGTTCATGCGACTTTTTTAGCGAACGTTCTGGTGTTTGTTTCGCATCACGATCGAGCATGGCATTCCGCTCTTAGCGCTGCCGTGATGGGTACTTGCTCTACTAGCAAAAGCTCCACGCGGCGCATAGAGCTGGTTAAGAAATGATGTTAGCTGGGTGCGTTGCTTTAGTGAGGAATGAGGAATGAGAGAGGGGCGCAGCGGAAAGGCCAGCCAGCCTGCTGCTGCAAAAGTTGCAAGTTCGCATTCGGTTGGATCGAGGTCTGGCTCCACGTTGCATGCCTTGCTAACGTGTGCAGGTGGGCACCCGACCAGGCATGAGCATGCGGCGCAGCAGGCGGGGCGGCGGCAGGCAACAGCTCTTCACCAGCCGGTGCAACCTCCCAAGCTTCACAGCTGCCCAGAGCAGTGCCTCAGAACAGTCCGCTGTTGCTGCCTTCGCTTCAGCAGCGAGCAGTAAGCTTGTGGGTGCCGATCGGACGCCCTTCCTGATTGCTGAGCAAGTGAGAGCAGCTGAGGGGCTGTTAGATGGCCAGGGAGGTCGAGGTTTGCGCCCCAAGGCCGTGCGGCAGTAGCTGCAGCAGCAGCGCCGCTCATGCCGGAGTGAGGGAGTGAGTGCGGCCGATATGGGCTGTCTTGTTGAGATGCTCATCTTAGTGGCCAACCCCGCAGGTTCGTACCAAGACTCCAGTCGCAGTGCCATGTCGTTTTTTCAGCCTGACGAGCTTGCGAGCAGCCTGAACGACACAAGGCCGCTCATGCAGCCGCAACAGCCTCATTACAGCACCCCAAGTGCCGGCCAAGCCGCCGGCAATGCCATGCCTGGTGCAGCGGCGGCAGCCTGGCCGCTTGTCTTCCCCGCTGAGCTGGAGGCACAGCTGCACCAGGTGCAGCTGGACGACCTCTGGCTGATGCAGCGCATCCAGCGCAATGCGGCAGCCATCCTGCGCACCCTGCAGCAGGTGAGGCCAAGTGCCTGGCATTGTCGTTGCCGTCCAACCAAAAGGAAGGCCAGCAGGCACTGCCATTTGGCGGCAGCCCAGGTTCTGCACTGTTCAATCATCCACCATGTTGCAACATGCGCGTGCGCTGTGTTCCTTCTTCAGGCACCGCCGGGCGCCAGCATGCTGACTTGGCAGCTGAAGGCGGCAGTGGCACCCGAGGCCAGCGAAGGCGGTGTGGCTAAGCAGGCCTTCAGGCAAGTTGGTTGGGAGGATCGGCACCAACTGAGTCACCGGCCAAAGTATGGCAGCGTGCAACAGCCACTGTGTTCACCAGCCAGTGGAAGCTGTTGTGCGCAACTCCTCACCATGCTTGCGCCCGGCCATCCTGCAGCGTGGCGTGCAAGGTGCTGCGAGCGCTGGGCCTGCTGGCCTCCCAGCGTCCTCCTGATCAGGAGCCTGGTGCGTCCCGCAGCTGGTCCATCCCCACGGCAGCAGCAGATGCTGCCATGGCAGTGGTGGCTGCCGCTGAGGCCGCAGGCGCATTTGGGCAGGCGGCAGCTGGGAATGTTGTGGGAGGCAGGGGGCAGCACGCAGCGCCTGCTGTGCCAACCACTCTATGGGTGCTTGGGGCAGCAGCTGCAGCCGGAACAGCATTCGCAGTGGGCGAGGAGGGTCCAGGGCCCGTGGCGGCAGCGGCAGAAGCAGCGGCAGCAGCTGCAGCAGCATCAGCAGAGGGCGGCATGGGCGAGCAGCAGGGCAGCCAGGAGGAGGGAGAGGCTGTAGAGGTCGCCGTGGATCTGAGCTCACTTCACTGGCCCTTGCCGCTGCCCCCGAGCTTGGTTGCATCCTACAAGATTACTACCGGCACGCAGCAAACCATGCAGCTGTGGGCAGGCGGCATGCTGCACGTGTTGCAGGTGGGAGGTCAGGGCTTGGTTGCGGTGCTGGTTTGAGGGTAGAACGCATCCTGCTCTGTGCCAGCTGGCCTTCTCCTGCACTATCATGCTTTGCCATGCTGTTAAGTGAGTCCAGCAGTGTTGCCTGTTGCAGGATGGCCAGCTTTCCTCGCACGAGCTGGCTGGCAAGGCTGCTCGCGTCATTGGCAAGGAGGAGCCTGATCTGTCGCACGATAGAAGCGGCAACAGCCCCCTCAAGTCAGGCACCGCATTGCGCAAGCGGTTGGGACTGTGGTGCAATAGTGCAGGTCTTTCCGTCCCTTTCACTAACGCAGTCACTTGCCCATGCATTGCAGCCTGGCGCGCAACCTGCTGCAGCGCCTGGGGCTTGTGGAGGGCAGCAGGCGCGGCAATGCCCTTGCCCCTGGTCCAGATGCAGCAGCGGCAGCAGCCCGGGTGGCAGCTGAAGCGCAGGCGGTGCGTGCGCTGCAGGGGGGTGCCGGGATCGAGG
>JADXDR010000031.1:7746-111942 GCA_025026875.1 Chlorella ohadii
GGCTGGCGGGTTGCATGATGAGGGCTGCTGGCCAGCGCCAGGGTGCTTCAGACCCGGCAGGCCATACATGAACAAGAAATGCAGCACCTGAGCAGCACAAACATGAGTGTCGCACAGTTTTGAAGTTTTCATGGAGACTCAGTTGCCATGCTACCGACGTCCTAGCCCGGACCCGTGTGTGGCACAGGGCCAGGTTTCCCCTTAGGCGTACCCACATCCACGTTGACATCCATTCCGGACTGCCTCTCGGTTTGTGAATCTTGCATATACTGTGCATACGAATAGCTGTTGTCCACGTTGCAGGCTGCACATGTGAGCGGGAGATCTTTAGAGGGGCAGATGAGCTGCGAGATCGCGGCGGCATGGCACGGGCGGCAGCAGGCTGGCAGCTCGCAAGGCGGCTGTCCCGCACAAGCGCACGGGGCAAGTGGAGGCCCCACAGCCGGCACACCAGGACGGCCTTGCCTGAGGTGTGAAATTGTGAATAGCTGGTGCTGCTGCTTGAAGTCCTGACGGTGTTGTAGATGCCTGCAGCCAGAAGCAGGAGGGCATCGGGAGGGGGACACGGCTCTGCTGGGGCACTGCTGGCCGGGTGCGGCGGGAAACGCTGCCAGCGGCTGCAATCTATCACCCAGACAGGAGGAGCTCGCAGCTAGCAAGGTCGTTGGGTGCAAAGGGGTTTCCACACTAAAAGGCCACCCTGCAAGCGTCAGATAGGCACGTGCCTTGAGACAGCACGGCGGAGCAGCCGTCGGTCTGCGCCGCGGCGGCGGCCAGCCAGCAGGCCAATAGGGCGGCCACCACAATGGCAGCCGGCGGATGCGCCACCGTCATTGTGGTCAACCCTGCATCGCCAATTGAGGGGCAAAAATAGTCTTTAAGCGCTGGGAAGGGTCGGCGCCAAGCTTCTGCCCCCTGGCCCGGCCCCTGCCAGTTCTGTGAAAGCCCTGCTTACCTGCAATGCAACGCAGACCTGCCTGGATGATCAGCCTGAGCAAGATCGATTGCGCCCTTCGAGCCCCTTCCGTCCATGGTCTGCACCGGTCGGTGCTTGGTCTGTAGTAGAATGCGCTTGCCGCCATATCCTGAATTGCGCCTGAATTGCGTCCACAAGCGGCCGCAGCAATTGCCCTCTGGGCACTGCCTTGCTTAGCAGCACAGGCAAGCCGGGCACCCTCGAGCACAAATGTGCCTGTAGCGCCTGCGCACAGCCGTTCGAAGCCACTTCTCCAGGCGCGGGAAGGCAGGCAGGGGCCATGGACCTGGCCACAGCGGCCAAGGCAGCCGCCTGCAGGGTTGCCCGCCCGCCTGCCGGCGGCCCGCTCCCGCTCCCGCTCCTGCTCGCGCTGCTGCTGGGTCTGGCAGCGCATGTGGCCACAGGTGAGCAGCTGCAGTCGCCGGTTTAATCCATACAGACAATGCGTCTGTGCACGCACTGGCAGTTTCAAACATGCTGCATCACAGTGCGCAGCCTTCTTGCTTGCAACCACTGGCCCGCATTCACACCCAACAGGCTTGGTCACGGCTGATGGCATAGTGCTGACCGGCACAGAGTTTGATGAGCAAATTGCCGGGCGTGGCAGCGCGGCCGAGTGCTTTGCCACGTGCCGGATGGCTACGGGCTGTGCCGCCTACAGCTGGGTGCCCAGGTGAGTGTGGCTCCCTGCCATTTGCAGCAGCGTGCGACAGCGAGGTGTGTGCTGCCCGACCGCTGCTCGCAGCCGTTCTGCTGAGTCTGTGCTGCCCCCACCTCTGTTTGACCGCTCAAACTTACATCTACCCTCCTGTTTGCTTTGCAGCAGCAGCAGCACCGGCTCTACTTCTCGCTGCAACCACCTGGCCAGCGGTTTCACACCGAGCTACCCAGACGATGACAGTGGATACACTGTGCAGCCAGCATCCGGGTTTGTCGCCCCCAACACGACCGGTGAGGGTGCTGCCATGCAAGGGGGTGGAGGTTTGGTGGCGGAGGGGATTGAAGGGAGGGGGTTGAGCGGCATTGGGTATGGGTCGGCGGGGGGAAGGATGGCTGACATGTCATGGCTGACATGTACATGCCCCTCTCTCGCAACCCCCTGCTGCAGCGCTGGCCTGCAGCCCTGCATTCCCGCTGGAGCTGCTGGGTGGCGAGCTGGGTCCACAAACCGAGGCAGGCTCCTCAGGCGACTGCTGTGCAGCCTGTACCCTGACAGAGGGCTGTGCAGCATGGACCTACTACCCCAACCAGGGCAGCGGCGAGACGAGCGCAGCAGGCATGTGCGCGCTCATGGGCCCTTCCGATTGGGATGTGCTGCCGCCCCCAGCGCCAGGCGTGGTGTCCGCGGTAATGGCGACAAGCCCCGCAGCTATGGGTGAGCCGGCCGTGCGGCAGCCCCGTGCATGCCTGCCGCTGGGAGATGCATTTATGCGAGTCATCACTTGCTCGGCATCTTGCGTGTGCAGGCGGGGCACATGGTGGCGGCAGGCTGTGCACTTGCCCACCTGCCTGCTGTACTGTTGCCGCCTGCCTGCCTACCCTTTTCTTCCCTTCTTGCCGCACCCCACCTGCGCAGCCATTCGGATTGGCAACGGCACGTGCCTGGCCCCTTTGCAAGGCGCAGCTGTTGCAGGCGCACCTGCTGTGGCCTCTGCCACGGGCTGCAGCCACAAATTCGTGCTGCTTGCTACCGGCGCTCTGCGGCATGTGGCATCTGGCCTGTGCCTGCAGCCAGCCTTCCCTTTTAGCGGCGCCCCTGATCCTGCCCAGGTGGCCAGCGGTACAGCTCTTGTGTTTGACACAGGCTGCACCTCCCAGCCGCCTGCCTGGACCCGCCACCACCTGCGGACTGCGGCAGCAAGTGGCGCCATAGTGCACAGTGCTTCTGGCCTGTGCTGGGCAGTGCAGGCCTCCGGCAGGGTCGTCCTCTCCACTAGCTGTGCAGATGTGAAGCTGATGCCCGACGCCGGTGAGTTGGCTGCCCCTCCTGACTGGTATGCCGCTTGGTGGCCATCTGACGTGAACTGGGTTGCAGCTGGAGGGTGGTTGTGCATGCCTGCAGTACATCACGCCATGCGCAACTGCCTGCTGTATGTGCATTCCCTCCTGCATGAATTGATTGCACCCCTCACCATGTCGCCCTCCCCTTGCCACCCTGCCGCAGCACCACTGCAGCCCATTGTCTCCTTTGTGCTGGACGCGATCGCCCCTGAAAGCACCGTCCTGAAACTGGACTGTGGCAACCGCAGCACCCTCGGCCGGGTGGTCAGTGCATCATTCGCTTCATCCGCCTGCATCAACCGGGCTGACGTCAGCAGGTGGGCTGTTGAATGGCGGACATGCATGCATTGCTGTGCTTGCACTGCTGTGCTCGTCGGAAAACACCGGTCTGTCTGTAGCCTTGTCTGGCCACGGTCTGGGTAGACTACGTAGCTGACTGGGGCTGGACCGTGAGATATGTCTACAGACTGGGCTTGCTCTGTCCGCCAGACTGAGCACGGACTGCCAGCAGACAGGCCCTTGTTCTGGTTCTGGCCTCTGTTTGCTCTTTCTCCGGCAAGAAACAAACGCTACGATGCTCCTGAACGCCCCTGAAAAGCCATTGAGTGTGGGAGGAGGGTCCCCACCGCGGCCACCAACTGCCGCTGCCGCCGACAGCTGGGCCAACAGCCAACGCAAAACTCTCCGCCCCGCGCTGCTTTCCCGCGGCTCCCGTGCCACCACACCACACCCAAGGCTTGCAGATCAGGGCTGGCACTCACTGTCAGGGGCAGCCTAAGTTTTGTCCACTAGCCTACCATGTCGCCTTGCGCTGATGTTGCTTCAACCTCCTGCCCTGTTCAGAGTCGTCAGTGACATGTGCACAGGCATGCGCTCATGCAACGTCACCGCCGCAGCGGATGCGCTGGGCATTGGCGACCCATGCCCCAGCCAGTACAAGCGGCTGGAGGCTCGCTTCAGGCAAGGGAACGCCACACCGGCGCACTCATCACCTGCGCTTGCAGAGAAATCCAGCACTGCATGCTGCTCTTTTGCTGTCCAAACCCTCACTTGTTTATCCCCCCTGTGCAGCTGCGATCCCCTGCCGCCGCCACCACCCCCGCCCCCATCGCCGCCATCCCCACGGTGCGTGCAGAGGGGGTGCGCCAGGCTGGGCCGTGCATTGTGTATCGATACGATATTGCCAGCTGTCAATGTCTGCTGCCCACTTGGCGATGCCTGCTCCCATCCCAAATTGCTGCCCCCAACTTTTTGCTGCAGGCCGCCGCCTCCCCCACGTCCTCCAAGCCCCAAACCTCCCTCGCCACCCTCGCCCAAGCCACCCAGCCCTCCTCGGCCGCCCAGCCCTCGGCCACCCTCCCCACGTCCACCACCCAGGCGACCGCCCCCGCCCCGGCCAAAACCGCCGTCTCCGCGACCCCCACCCCGACGACCGCCCCCGCCCCCAAAAGGCCGGCTTACGAGGCGCCGCTGAGCCCCCGGCCAGCTACTTGCCTCCCAGCTGCAGTCAAGTTGTCACATTGCTTACCATGCCATCCACATGTCCACAATCTGCATCCATCTGTTATAGACAATCTGCATCCATCTGTTATAGCAAGCACTGCACCCTCAGTGTCAAAGCTAAGGCGGTCCTGCACCTTCTGGTAGCATGCTGTTGCAAGATGGGTGTACAAACCATACTACGTGCAAACCCACGGCAATGCGATTAGTCCACAGCCAAGCTTTCAGTTGTGTTGTGGGTGGGCGTGGACTGTTTGCATGAGGGTGCAAGCACACCATGTGTTACAGGCCTTGCAAGCACACGTGTTGCTGTGCGAGTACATGTGTGGAGCAGCAGAGAGCACGGCATAGTGACGGGATAGTGGCGGTCAAGGGAAGCAGTCAAGCTATGGTACACACCTCAGCATCGCAGAGCCGTGCTGTAGGGCGAAGCAGGTACAGGGCAAGCAGGCGGCATGCGGCGATGCGGTGCAGCGCCCAAAAAAGCCGAGGGCAGGCACTTGCCAAACCCTCAGTCATCGGCTCATCGCCCCTTGTCTCGCCGCACCGGCAGCCAGGCGCCCCTGCCTGTTGCCGCGTCCACCACCCACTCCTCTTCTGTGTCCACAAACTTCAGGCCTTCTGGGGCGCCGCCCTGCAGAAGGAAGGGGACAGGGGCATTGCATCCGGGGCATCAGCTGGCACGGCTGCTGACAGGTCAGCAGCACAGTGTGAGCGAGCAGGGGATGCTGCTACCTTGCTGCTTTGAAAATTTGTGGCAGGTCAGACCTGCCAGCCAGCCAACCAGTGCGCCGCAGCACCAGCACGCACGTCCAGTTGGATCCAAGCTTCTGAACCCTGACATGGCGCCAGCCACAGCATGCACAGCACGCCACCCCTCAGGCAACAACCTAAAACTCACCGCCAGGATCGTCAGCAGGTCAAACTCCACCTTCTGCACCACGTGCGGCGCCACATCAATGGGGTTGCGGAAGATGCGGCCGCGCGCGTTGCGCATGGGCGGCGTGACGCCATCCCTCGCCTCGCCGCCCGCTGCCTCATCTGGCGCTACCCCAGGGTCGGCTGCACTGCCCACCACCAGCACCTGCAGGTGGAAACAGTGCCAAGGGAGGGCACGGGCTGTAACTAATTGGCAGGGGTGAGGCGTCAGGGTCAGGGTCGGCTGCACTGCCCACCACCAGCACCTGTAGGTGGAAACAGTGCCGAGGGAGGGCATGGGCTGTGACTAAGTTTGATAGTCGCTCGTCGGCTGCAGTGCCCACCACGAGCACCTGCGGGCAATGGGCAGCTTGAGGCAGCCTCACGCACCACCCATGCCCAGCCCACCCACATCCCTTTGTACCGGCCCCTCCGCACCTGCCCAATGTCGGTGGTTTTGACCAGGTTCACATCGTCCAGCGTCTTGTAGCTCTCCACCACCGACGGCAGGTTGAGCACGGTGACGGGGTACTGCAGCAGAGGGTGGATGGGCAGGCAGGGAAGGCAGATTGCAGCACACAGCGAATCAGCAGGCTGAGCATGGGTGATGACGGGGTACTGCAGCACGGGATGACGCATGGGTTTGCCGGTGGGTCAGGTACAGCAGCACGGGGAGCTTAGGGAGGTGACGAAGAGATGGGGGCAGCACAGCGGCTGGGTGCTGCCACAGCGTGGCGGGCAGCAGCACCGCATCACGCAGCCGCTTGCTGGTGGTGGAAGCGGCTGCTTCTCAGCGCTTCCCAGCTGCAGTGCCCTGCAATACACGCCCGCTGCGACCAGCAAGTCCTTCACAACAGCAACGTTTCGGGCCCGCCCCCATCCACCGCCTCCCCACCGGCTCCCACCTGCCGCCCCTTGAACACAAATGTGCCCTGCCGGTCGCTGTCCTGAAACACCAGCTGCACGCCGCAAGCTGCTGCTGATTGTGGGTCCTCAGCCTGCAGGGCCGCCCTGCGGGAGGGAGGAAGGGCGCACACATGGTGTGGTTGAGCGATGTTGCTGGGTGCAGGTTTGGGCAGCAGCAGCTTTGCTTGACTGTGCAGCTGGAGACACACTCCGGCAGCAGCCAGGCCTTGCAGGATGCGACATGTGCAAGTCCAAGCGCAGCCTAAAGCAGCAAAGCCCAACGCCATAACCTGCAACCTGCGCACGTGGCTGCTGACGGTAGGCTCCCAGCACCCCAGCCATCCTCCCACTGCCCTGCCCACACCCATTCCAGCCCACCGCAGCTCGTCTGCTAGCGCCGGGTCCTTCACACGCAGGATGTATTGCTCCTCAACATCCCGCGCCTCGTGCGCCAAGTTGACCGCCATGGCTGCCGCCGCAGCAGCGCGCGCGAATGCTCGGCTAACGCTCGGCTCGGCCTGGCAACTGGGGCCGGCTGCGAGTTTCGCTCACAAAGTGTGCGGGGCCAGACCCGCAGGTACGCTTGCTTTTGGTGATGTGCGAAGCTGCAGCGTGAGGCAGAAGGGAGTGCAGGCCGAGAGTTGGCAGCGGCCGCTTGCAGCAGGCGGCAGGCAGCGGCGGCGGCGGCGGCAGGTGGCAGCTGGCCAGAGCGACGGCAAACACGGCCCAGGCGCTCTTCACATAACGCCCACCTCGGTCTATTGTCTCTGTGAGTCCCAGTGGCCGCTGCAGAGCCTCCCAGACGGCGCTGTGCCGCCGGTCTCAAAGGCGGGGCAGCTTTTCGCTCGAGGGAGTCGCGACACGGACTCAAGGTGATGTCGCAATGCCACTGATCGCACAGGGAAGCCCCACATCTCAGCAGGAGCGCTGCATGAACACATGAGCAGACGTGCACCGGGAAGTGGCCATCGCGAAGTCCGACAGCGAAACCCGAACAGGAGCACATTGCACATTTGTTTGGACACGCGAAAAGCCCCAGCTTTTCGCCTGCAGCCCGGCACTGCCCACCATGAGCGCCGTGGCGCTGCGCCGCGCCCTGGGGCATGCAGCCCGGATGCTGGGCGTGCGCGCCGAGTCCACCATTGCGGCGCCAGCGGCAGCGGCAGCGGCCAGCAGCAAGCTTGCGGCCGTGAGCGAATACCTGCCCTCTAGCGACCCGATCATGCAGTCGTACTACCAGCAGATAGCGGAGATGGAGGTGTACCCAGCAGCCAGCCCGCGGGAGTCCTCCGAGTCGGAGCGCGCGGTGAGCCGCCGCCGCTGCCGCCGCCTTCGTTGCCGCCGTTGCTTTGCTTGGTGCTGGCAGTTGGAGTCGCTGCTGCCGCAGCTATTCATCATTTGCCAAGCAGCATGCCGAGATTGCTGCAGGCAGCCACCCCGCTTGCTACTGCACAGCGCCATGGCAGCTGTCGGAATGCCTGCCCGCCTGCTGTGCCCTTGCAGGCAAGCAGAGCATTGCCCTGCCATGGCTCTCTACATTTGCTGCATGCTGACTGACGGCTGCCTGCAAGCGTCCCACATCTGCAGAGCGAGCTGGCGATGCTGCGCATGCACAACATGAGCCTGCCGCGCCATGTGTACGAGGGGCACATGATCAAGGCCACGGTGCTCGAGGTGCGAACGAATGGTTCGATTTTTAGGTCCAGTTTGTTTTGGTGTACGAGGGCCACACCACATGATCAAGGCAACAGTGCTCGAGGTGCGGCATGTTGCAGTGCTTGGGTTGGTCTTGTTGGTTTTTGTGTAGCTACAAGGCAATTGAGCTGCTACTGAGTGTGCCGCCGGACTGCTTGTTACTGGTCTGGTCAGTGGTGGTCCTTGCATTGGCAGTATAGCAGCTGAGTGTTCAAGGCTGCAGCCAACTCCTGGACACGGAAGCTGTGGGATGTTCAGAAATGCTTCCCATGCTGCTTGGTGGTATGCAGCTCACATACTTGAGAGGCACGCTGCTGTTGGCCACTGGCCGCCAGCCTGCATATGCTGCATGCTCGTCCTCTAAGCTTGCTGTTTGTGATGCATCCGTCGCGGCAGATTGGGCGGTGCACAGTGATGCTGGACATGCTTGCACTATCTTATCCATGCCGAACAGGGACGATTGCTGTCCCATGACTGCAGATTGGGCGGCGCACAGTGACGCNMGACACGGGCCTGCGCCCTGCACATGCTGCTTACTCGTGCCGGCTGTTGRCATSTCATSYRTGCAGATTGGGCGGCGCACAGTGACGCTGGACACGGGCCTGCGCCCTGCACYCCTGGCTCGCTCCGAGATCACAGCAGACTGCATCATTGGATCCACGCGGCCCGACACCACCCCCCGCCGGCCGGGTAAGGGCGGCCAGCTGCGAGATTTGGCAGCAGCAGCAGCGGCAGCAGTAGAGGCAGCGGCGGCAGCGGCGGCGGCACTAATGTGGCGGCAGCAGTGGCCGCGGCGGCGGCAGTAGCGCGGAGGAGGCACGCTGATGCTTGGCGCTCCTGCAAGGATGCTCTGTCCGGTGTCTAACCTCACACTCCTGCTTTCTGCTCATTTGCAGGCGAGCTGCGGGAGGGCGATGCGCTGCGGTCGGACGTATTGCACTCTCTTGCATAATTTCTCTCTGACTTGCTGCTGACCATGGCTCTGCTCATTTGCAGGCGAGCTGCGGGAGGGCGACGTGGTGCAGGTGTTCCTGGAGAGCGCGGGCACGCCCGAGGGCGACTTCCTTGTCAGCGGCGTGCAGGTGCAGAGCTGGAGTGGCNTGGGTTTTGGGCCCCTTGAANTCAGTTGCATCTGCGGTTGGGGCAATGTGTGGGGAAGCACCNAGAGGGCGACTTCCTTGTCAGCGGCGTGCAGGTGCGCAGCTTTATCACAGGGTTTTGTCCGTGGCTGGGGCAATGTGCTGCAGATTCATGCGCTTGCTGAAAAAGCAGCCCTGCAGGTGGTGGCTATNCTGCAACTGCTTCATGCCTTTCAGTGGCTCGCTGTTTCTTGGTATCTTGATCAGCAGCTGGGACACTCAGCAGTGCACCGCATCTTGATTGCCCCCCTGGCCGTCGGCCTTGCAGGCAGCGGTGCAACGGCGCATGGCAGCAGTGTGGAATGAGCTCGAAGAGAAGCAGGAGCGGGGCGAGCTGGTCAAAGGTGCGCCNGTTGGTTGGCTGGCTAGCTCGCCGCTTGTGTGCTTACGCATTGAATGAATGCGCAATGAACAGCTGCATCTCTTGTCTTTGCATAGCTGGTCTATCGAGCCCATACTGGGCATGCCATCGGCCGGCCTGCCTGCCTCACCATGATTCACCTGCCTCCCCCGCACTTACACACAGGCCGCATCCTGAATGCGGTGTGGGGTGGCTATGCGGTTGGCGTGGCAGGGCTGGTGGGATTCGTCCCCGCCAAGCAGTGCGCGCGGCCCACCGCACGCCGCATCGGCCAGCTGCAGAAGTTCCGCATTCTGGAGGTGGGTGGTACGATGCATGATATTAAAACCTTGAAACGACGCGTCGCTGCATGCCAGCTGCGGGCCGCATTTTGGAAGTGGGTGGCGGCAAATGCCACATTCTTCTTGGCATGTTCAATTGGTACTGCATTTGTGGCCGTAGGCTACTACGCTTGTTGTGCGCTGCGAGGCGCTACACCCAGCATGCTGCATGAATGCTGCTTGCCTGCCGCGGCATGCCAGCGCCTTCACCACCACCACCCGCCCATGCAGGTCAACCGCTCGCGGCCGTCGCTGGTGCTGGCAGACCCCAACCTGCACTTTGGCACGCCGGACGGCAAGCAGCGCAGCCCGAGCAGCTTCTTCAACCCCAGGTGAGTGGGTGGCTTCATGCGCTGGCTGGCTGTCTGGGTAGGGCGTTGGGCAGCCTACGCAGGGCAGCTGCGTTTCCGTTTGACTTGGCCGGCACCATGAGAGCAGCTCCTGCCTAGCTACTTAGCCCGCATGATGCTCGCGCACCTTGCACAACTTCACGTCGCCTCGCCAAATCCCATACCCACCCACTCGAACCAAGCAGGCGGGTGCTGAAGCAGGAGGACGCGCAGCGGCACCAACACCATTGGCACGTTGTTCTTTCATTTGACATCCTGTTTTCAATCTCCCGCCCCAACCAAGCAGGCGGGTGCTGAAGCAGGAGGATGCGCAGCGGCGGCGCGAGGCGCGGCGGCAGGAGCTCACGCGCGTTGCGGATGAGCTGCGCAGGTGGGGCCGCTATTGGAGTGTATTCTAATCACCACCGATGAGCATGCCGTCACCAGCTTGCTGGCTTGCTGCGCCTCACCCTTCCCCTGCCTTCTCCTGCCCCCTGTGCTTCACCCTTCCTCCCTCGTGCTCAATCCTCCTCCCTGCAGCGTTCTGGCGCTCCGAGGCTCCCAGGACAGCGGCAGCAGCAGCAAGCCGCAGAGCTGAGCAGCGGCGGGGCAGCCACAGCGGCGCTCGCAGGCCTGAGGCCCTGGCTGCTGTTGGCCGCCCACGCTTGCTTGCTTAGCACACACTTTGGCAGGTGGCATGTGTAAAACCTGCTTTGCTTGTGGCTAGCAAGCTCACGTCAGTGTTTAGCAGTTTGGAGGTAGCAGTGAGCAAAGAGAGCGCAAGCACAAAGAGCAGCAACATAATAGCAGGGAAAAGAGTGGAGCAACCAATCAGCACAGAGAACGAGGCAGTTGGCAGGAGAGCGCAAACAGCATGGGAGGGGCGCACAAGACATCGATGAATTGCGCAGCAGGGCGTTCAGGTGCCGTCTGGGATTGCGCGCAGCCACCCAGAATGCTCTATCCGCAAGCTCAGCCCAGCGCGTTGAGGGCTGCTCCCAGCGGCCAGGCCGCCTCCACCAGCTCGCCATTGTACTCCACCCGCTTGACCTGAACAATGGGTGTTGATGTTTGGTAGGAGTGAGCACTGGCTCGTTAAAACTTTGGAGTGGTGGGGTTGCGCATGCGACACATGAGGCCGGTGGGTAGGAGCAGGGCAGCAGCCGCAGCCGCTGCCGTCCCATTATCAGCAGCAGCAGCGGCAGCTCAGGCAATGGCACGCACCTGCGCGTCGTCCTATATCTAAAAGCCCTTGGTGAGCAATGCAAGTGCAACACCGACACAGCGCAGTACAGCGCCAGCAACCAAACCAAAACAAATAGCAAGCAAGGTGCGCACCAGCGTGATTTGCGCGTCGTCCGGGATCTTGAAACCCTTGGTGAGCAGGGTGTGCGCGTACGACAGGTCGAGGCAGAAGAAGGGGCGCAGCTCGTCCGCCATCTGTGCAGCAAAAANGAGGTCGGGAGGCATGATGGGTTAGAGCTTGGGTGGGGTGTGCGGTAGGGAGCAAGACGCGGGAAGAAGGGGCGCAGCTCGTCCGCCATCTGCGGCAAGGGGCAGGGTGGGTAGTTGCAGCATAGATTCAGCCAGCAGCAGGGAGGGGAGGAGATACGTTACATGGGAGAGGCAGCAGAAGAAGGGGCGCAGCTCGTCCGCCATCTGTGGCAGGGGCCAGGCATGGGGGAGGAGGGACGGTGATGTATCAATGGGGTGCCGGGGTCACTGCGAAGCAAGCAGCGCATGCGGCAACATCTCGCGTTGGCTCGGCTACAGAGCAAGCCGAAATGCAAGCAAGAAGCAGCTTGCCTTGGGGAAGGCGGCGCCCAGCTCCTCAAGGCCGGTGGAGCAGGCCTTGGCAGCCAGCTTGCCAAAGTGGGAGGGCGCCAGCTGCAGCTGCTGCACGTCGGCGCCCTCGATCAGGCCTGCGCCATTGGGCGGGCGGGCGGGAGGGTGGTTCGAGGAGAGCGGCATTCCAGGGNCCGCACCGCCAAGATCCAGCGCAGCGTAGAGATCCAATGTAAGGAACAGCGCAAACAGTCCAGCAAGCGACGCTGCAGACAAGCATGGAATGCTCCATGGCAAGGCACCAGGTGAGCATGGTTGCCTCGCTGCGCAGCGCTGAGCGAGCATGGCTGCCTCCCTGCACACCACCGGCCGCCGCCTCACCCGCATCGGTGGCGCGGTCCCAGAAGTAAGAGGAGATGTAGAACACCTGCGGGTGGGCGCCAGGCATTGCAAAATGACTCAGCAACAGCTGGCTACCAGGAGAAGGCTATCGGGAGGATGCGCGTCCATCCTAACGCCACTCCCAGCCAGCCAGCAAGTAGTGATTTGCTATCCACCCAGCCATCCCCCTATCTTCACCACCAGGCACGCACCTTTGGCACGCGCGGGCCGCCCCACGCGCCGTTGAAGGTGCACTGCAGCTGCGGCGCGCCGCACTCCGCCTGGTGCTTGAGCGCCGACAGCACCACGCGCTCGCAGCGCTCGTGTGACGCGCCCTCCTGCGGCGGGGCAAGTGGAGGCGAAGCAGAAAATGTGAGCGGCCACAAGCAGGGGGACCGACAGCACCACGCGCTCGCAGCGCTTGTGGGACGTGCCCTCCTGCAAAGAGAAGAATGAGGTAGTGCAAAATCAGGAGTGAATCTAAGCACAGGCGCAACCTGGGCCCCACCAACGGCAAGCCGCACCTGCATTTTTTGCCCCCATCTGTGCTGCCTTCTGCACCGCATGCGTCCCCATCTGCTTGCTATTGCCACACCAGTCCCGATGCATCCACATCCCCAGGCCCCCCATCCGCTCACCGCGTGCGGCCGCATCTGCATCGCCCTACGCACCGCCCAACCCCGCTGCAATCACACCCCAAGCCCCCCAATGTCCTCACCGCATGCGGCCGCATCTGCATCGTCTTGCCGGCATACTCGTACGTGCCCTGGTGGCCCACCGGCACGCAGGGGTGCCCCTGCGCGTTCGCCTCCGTCTCCTCCTCACTGAGCACGGCAGCACGGCCGGCCATCAGGCCGTAGCCCAGGTAGCTGCGTTTGGGGAAGCAAGGGCGGAGGGTGTTGTGAGGTGACGACAGGAGAATGACAGGATTCAAGCAAGGAAGGAGAGGCGCTGTCAAGCCGCATGGGCTTCCCAAGCTTCCTCGCTGCCCGCTGGGCCCCTTTTTCGCATCTCTGCTGCCATGATCTGTTCTCCCACAGGCTGCTGGGCTCTGTTGCCGCAGTGGCTGCGCCCCTGTGCACCCACCTGTGCACCTGTACACGTTAGCACACGTTAGCACCCACCTGTACACGTAGACGTGGTACGTCTTGCCGCCGCTGCGCAGCTCCGTGAGGTACTGCTTATCAGGTGCGGCCGCCGCCTCAGCCTCTGTCATGGCGTATGCCTCCTGCACCGACCCGCCGCCCAGATCAATGGACGCGACTGCAGCAGCAGGGGGCACAGCAGCTGAGCAGTCAGAGACAAGCGCGGGGCAGGATAGCGCAGCTGGTGCAGTAGCTGCCGCCAGTTACCACAGCGCATACTGCAGATGCAGCGTCCCCCGGGCTGGCTCTGCAACCTGACTGCATGGCTGCTGTGCATTTACGCTCTGCTTGCTCCCGCCGCCAGAACTCATAGGACTGCTGCTCCCACTGCCAGCGCCCACCACCCCCGCCGTAGGAGCTTCACCCACCCGTGTCCTGCTCGCTGCCGCCCAGCCGGCCCAGCAGGTAGTTGAGCGTGAGCCAGGCAAAGGCGCCCTCGTCCACGCCGCTCAGGATCTTCACGTCCTCGTCCGAGAACTGGCGGCGGAAGGGGAATTGATGGAGCGGAATGGATGGAGCAGCAGCACAAGGAGGAGCAAGCCAGGAGGGACAGCAGCGCGCACCGGGCCGGGTGCGCCGCATTGACAGCACAGCACCATCCGTGCAGCTGCACAGCCGATATACGACGGAGATCACTGCGCAACAAAGCAGCAGCAGCTGCAGTATGCGCTGCGTCAAAGCCGTGCAGCTCTGCCAGCCGCCCAGCCGAACAGCCGTGCAACCCCATGCATCAGTGCACACCTTGAAGGGGTGCTTGCGCAGCCACGTGCGCACTTCCGCCAGGATCTCGTCCGCCTTGCCGTCGGGCAGCAGGCGCAGGCCCGCGGTGGCGCCCACCTGCGCCGCGGTTGGAGAGTGTGGCACATGAAGCAGGATCAAGCGGCATGCTGTGCATTGCCGTGCGCACCTTGCCGCAGCAGCATGCACCTCAACACAACCCAGCTGGGCGGCGGCAGCGTTCCTGCTGAAACACAGTTGCAGAGGCACAACCTAGCAGCAAAGCACCACTCACTGACCCACCATGATGCTGGTCTGCTTCTGGGCATCCTTGGGGATCGTCTTCTCTGCAAGCTCCAGCAGCGGCGCCAGCGACTCGGCTGCTGCCGGCGGGTTGTCTGCGTACGAGCTGAGGCCCGGCTTCAGCTGGTCAAACTTGTCAAACTGCGGCGATAGGACAACTCGGCCAGGCGCGTGAGCAGCGAATGCAATGGCAGCTGCTGCCGCAGCCGTAGCTGGCTAGAACCAGACACAGTGAGGCAGCAAATGGCCACCACAGGCAGTATTGCGGCTGGCAGGCGCGCTTGCAACCCAACTTCCTGCCAACCACCCGCCCCGCCCAGCTGGCCAAACACAGCAAAAGCTGCTGCACATCACTGCTGCACATCACTGCATATATGGCCTGCTTGCCTGCAGCTCCAGGCGGCCACCCTTGCCGACCAGGAATTTGAAGATGTGCACGCGCGAGCCGGTTGAGCCGGCATCAATCACAATGGCCCAGCGAGCCGTTCCGGCGCTGCCGCCGCCAGAGGCGCCAGCACCCGCATCCTCAAACTGTGACCGCGAAAAGGGCTGCACCCGCGAAAAGTCGTGCACCGGGTACGGCGCCGACCGCGGCATGACCAGCAGCACGGTGGCGATCAGCAGCACGGGGATGGCCACAATGGCGGCCACGCCGCGGTACCTGGGCAGAGGGAGGGCGGGTGGGGTGTATGAACGCTCGGCAGGTTCGGTTGGCGGCGGGTGGGGCGGCGGCGGTCGGCGGCAGCCGATCAGGGCGGCGGGCAGCGCAGTCACCTCCCACCTGTACCACGCCTCCATTCGGCCGTCTCTGCCATACCGAGCGGGCCCCATCTGGGCCGGCTTCTTGCTGCCGCTGCCCCCTGCACTGCCGGGCCGGGAGTCGTCCTCGCCGGCCTCCAGACCCGCTGCTACGCTGCGAGCACGGACGACTGTGCGAGCGGAGCGGGAAGAAGACTCCAGCGTCGCCTGGGCCCTGCAGCAGCCCCCTGGGAGGCTGCCGCGACTTTGCAAGAGCTGAGAACAACGCAGCAAGGGCACCAGGAGCAGCAGGCGCCAGCAAGTTGTCTGCCTGGCGGCGGCGGCGGCAGCGGCAGCGCGTCGGGCGCCAGTCTCGTCGATGCCGCCCACCGACCCCAAGCAGGTTCCTGGTGCACAGCATGTTGTTATCAGTGAAGCAACAACAGTTTGGAATAATTAGAATCCCAACAAAGCGGTGCCAGCAACCTTCAATGCATTCAGCAGGCTCTGCAGGCATTGGAATTCAAATCGCCCCCCGGGCCCGCACGTGCCGTGATTGTGCCGTGCATCTTGGAAGTGGTGCACTCGCTTCTTAGGACCATGCTATATTCAATCCACCATCATACACAACCCGTGTGCCCGTATGTTGCCCAGCCCGGCTTCCACAGCATCTCGACAGACTCCTAGTGCGGCACACCATGTGTTTGTTGCTTTGCAAGGGGGACGATGCCTCTGGCCGCACACTGCGCGGGCCTTGGTGGGTGGGCGCCAGAAAGAAAGAAACACATTCGAAAATGCAGGTGGGCATGGGGCAGCAATGGAACACGCCGAAAGTGAGGTGTGGGCAAAGGGGTCAAAGCCCGCCCGAGACAAAGGGCAGGTAAGATGAAACTGGTCTTTGGGCGAGGTGGGCGATGGGTGAACGCGAGATGTGTAATGAAAGCAACGGCTTGCAGATGGTGCGAGTGCAGTAGCAATGCAGGGCCGTGCACACCTGAGCGCTGGACGGTAATACCATGCATGCGCCGCCCAGCTGCTGCTGCTGCTGCTGCCCCGCACACACCACCCTCAGCTGCTGCTGCTGCCGCTGTCGAACAGCGTGAACAGCGGGCCGGCCTTGTCGACTGGCTGGCCGGCCTTCAGGCTTTCCACCAGCTTGGCAACTGCCTCGTTGGGGGGCAGCCCGCCCGCCCCAAACCATTTCTTCTCCAGCTCTTGGATGGTGGAGGTCGCACCGTTCCAGAACAGCTGCGCACATGATGGGGGAGAGGAAAGGGAAGCGGTTGTTGGGCAGTGGCTGATGAGGGGNCACATGGCCGCCGTATGCGGTGTCGGCTGCAGAGCAAGCGGTTCCGCTGTTAGCATGCCGAGACCGCCACTCTGCTTCTGCTGTCCCAAAGGACCCAGACATGTGCCCTCCGCAAGCCACTGCACAGCCAGGCCACTGGCACGTGCTTATGAAAGACGCTGGAAGATGCCCGAAACTAAAGCGCACCTGCAGCATGGCGTCGCTGAGCTTCTGCGCCAGCTCAGCGTCGCCCTGTGCCACGGCAACGGCCAGGGGGATGGGCCCCAACGGCTGCAGGTCCGCCACTGCCTTGAGCTTGGTGGGCTGCAGGTCCAGGTTGGTCGAGTCGGCCAAGAAGCCGACCGCCTGGCCCGAGCCAATCAGCGCCTCCGCCTCTGCGCAACAGGGCGAGGGCAGCAGGCAGCAGGGCAGGTTCTTATACGTCTGTCAAGCTGCCTGCCTGGGTGGCGCCTCGCCCGTTAGCGTCATCCACATCTTCTTGCTATGCAACCAGAGGCAGTGCAGCGCACTGCTCCAGCGCAACCTCAGCCCCCTCCGCCGCCCCGCCTCACCCTCGGCGCTGGCCACCGGCACCTCCTCAATCCCCAGCTTCTGCCCCAGCTGGGGATCATACAAGCTGGCCAGGGCGGCCACACGTTTGCCCTTCAGGTCCTCCCAAGTTTTGACTCCCTCCGGGGCAGCGCCGTCGGGCGTGAACAGGGCGGCGGCTGCACCAAAGTGGGCGGCGGCGGGGTTGGACTGGTGTCGCAAGGGCAGCGGCGGCAGCGATGACGGGAGTATGTGGTTCCCGGGCAGGCTTCAGCTGCAGCAGCAACACTGCTGTCGTCTCTGGACGGCTGACAGCGACCATGCAATGGGGCACCGTGCAGTGGCAGCAGTCTGTGCAGGCCGCCTCTCTTCATCCTACTCTGGGCAAAATTTCGTCCACACTCACCAGTTGTGTAGTACGCAGGCAGGACAAAGTCAATCACTTCCTGTGCATCGGAGGGAGGCCAGAAGAGGGACATCAGGCCGAGGGGTGGTGCGACCAGCAAAGCTGCGTGGACGGCGCCAGTCATGCGATGGGTGCCTGCGGGATGCCCCTGCCGCAAAACCATCACCGCCCTAGGGCCGGGCTCACCTCCCGGGCAGTGGTTGCCCCAAAGCCGGACAGCACAAAGTCAACTGTGTCGTTGGCCAGGGCATCGACCCGGTCCTGCAGGCCAGGCAGCCAGACCCACTGCAAAAGGGCAGGGATGGTAGTCGCGGTGAGACGCACG
The DNA here is from genome assembly GCA_025026875.1 of Chlorella ohadii. Classification (NCBI taxonomy): domain Eukaryota; kingdom Viridiplantae; phylum Chlorophyta; class Trebouxiophyceae; order Chlorellales; family Chlorellaceae; genus Chlorella; species Chlorella ohadii. Next base: position 25,529 of record JADXDR010000031.1, read on the forward strand.
GGGGTGCCACCACAGAGCTGCGGCACCGCGTGCAGGGACGTGAGGCAAGCGCGACACCCAGGCCTTACTTCAAAGCCGAGGTCAGTGACGCCGCTCAGCGCCTCGATCAGGCCCACTTCAAAGCCCGACCACGCCCCCTGGTCGTCTGCAAGGGGCAGCGGGAGGGGTCCAGGACATCATGCACCGCATAACGCCCCCCCGCAAGGCGGCGGCGGCGGCGGCGGCGGGCGCCCTGGCACACCGCGCCCCCGCGTGCACCTTGAAAGATTCGTGGTCGGGCTTGCGAGGGCACGACGCCCAGCCGGAGCCGCGGGATGACCTCCTGAGCGCGGTACCCGTGCAGGGTAGCGGCCATGCAGAGCAGCGCGAGCAGTGTTCGCATGCTTGTTGGGTTCAGCGCAGAACAGTGATTTTAAAGCGAGCGGCGGGCGGCGCAAGTCGCCGGGGTGGTCCAGCATGGGCTGGCACCGCGCATGCGCAGCGGCGCCGGGGGGCAGAAGCGCATCCCGCCCACTGGATCTCCCTGCGGCATGCCGCACTGGTCACTGCTGCGTTGCCAGCTGCTTCTGTTGGCTGCCATTGTTGCTGGAGATCAGGGACAGTTGGTGCGAGGGTGCCGTTGAGCGCTCCGCGCAAAGACGGGGCATGGCTCCGCTCGGGGCATCCCATCCCCTTGGCAGGCAGGGCAGGTCTGCTAGCAGGGACGGTCAGGCAGCAGCTGTGCGACGTGCATGCTGGCCCTCTGCAGACTTGGCTACACCTCCCAGCTGGCTTCTGACCCAGTCATGCACGTCAACAGTGCCCATTCGCCCCAGTATTTTTGTGCTAGCCAAGCTGTGTTACATGCTAAGCTGCCCTGCTGCAAGTCGGCCGCACCAGGAGCATCACAACGGCCGTGCCAGCTGCGCTCGCACACGCCGCGACAGCCGTGGCACCGCTTCGTCCCACGGCCCGTTGATGGCAGCCTTGAACTTGTGGATGCGCACCTGCAATGCAGAGTGGTTGCGAGGCAAGAATGTTTGTGCAACAGCGAGCAGCGAGCAAGGCGTTCAGAGAATGAGCAGATGAGCAGTGAAGCCAGGTCGCGGCACCAGGCTGGCAAGGCGCTAGCACCACATGCTGTCTCAGCGCCACAAGTGGTGCATGCAACAGGCCACCAACCATTCAAATCAAGGGCGTCGATTTGGCTCACCAGCCACCAGGGGCACACCAGCGTGATGAACGCCAATGCGCAGGCAAACGCCGAGGTGAGCAGCGGAGAGTGGCGGACCAAGAGCATGCCCGCTGCAACAGCCATGGCTGCCGTCAGCACAGCGTGCGCAGCGGATGAGGCTGCTGCCACCTGGCGGCGGCAATACGGGCCCAGGATGTACAGCTCGAGCGACAGCAGCAGCTGCAGAGGGGCGGGAGGCAGGCGGGGAGGCTCAGGCTAGAGGGATGGGCTGTTACAAGGCGCAAACAACATCGCTGCTTGCAGCCAAATACGCAAGGAAAGCCAGCCTTGCCACGGCATACTTTCAATGCAGCTGGCCTGTGCAAGCCAGGCTCACGACTCCAGCTGCTGACAAATAAGAAACCCCTTCAAGGGGCAGCGTCTCCTTAAGCACCACTCGCCTGCGCATACACTGCCAGCGGGCTGCGCAGCCGCGAGGCGATGAGCACGCTGCCGCACACAGCGCAGCCCAGCGCCAGGCTGCCGCTCAGGTGGGCAGTGAGGCCGGCTGTGAAGTGGTAATCGTGCAGGTACAGGTGAGCTGCGGACGGGTGGGAGGGCGGCAAACCAAGCAAGCTACTCAGCTAATCAAGGCATGCACAGGCAGTTGCCAACCTGCAAGCTGGGCAGACCGGCAGCAGCAGCAGCAGCATGGCCGCAGCAGCCATTTCGCAGAGCAGGCATGCGAAGCACAATGCACTGCGCCCACCTAGCAGGAGCAGGCAGGCGCAGGCAATGATGGAGTCTGAGCTGACGTTTTCTGTGAGCGTGCCCAGTAGGGGCGACAGCAGCCCAGTGGCTGCCGCCAGCGCCGCAAGGCTGCTGGCTCCATCTGCCAACTGCCGCCAGTCCAGCGGCCCAGCTGCAGCGCTGGATGTGCCTACTGATCCAGCTGAGGCGTGCAGCTTGGTGGGTGAAGGGGACGGCGGCGGGGCGGCTGCAGATGCCGCTGGCCCGGCTCCTGCTGCCGCCGCCCCTGCCGCTGCTGCTGCTCTCGCTCTCGCTGCCGCCGCTTGTGTGCCCACCATTGGCGCCTTGGCGGGACTGGCTGCAGGGGTCGCGGGCAGGGAGCCCGCTGCTTGTGCTGCTGCTGAACCAGGGCCAAGCAGGCGGCCGGTGGCTGCCATCCAAGCCAGGCTCAGCAGGTAGAGCAGGGAGCCAAGCGCCATCAGCAGGACATCCGCCAGCAGCAGCTGGCGAGGGGTGATGCCGCCCTGCGGTTGAATGCAGTGCAACAGCAGGACACGAAAAATGAGGAGGGTCAAGTGGCCTCAGCCAGCTAGCGGTTGCCCCAGCAGCAGCAAGCGAATGTGCATCGAATCGCCATCAGCCGCCACGTATCAGCCGCCGCAGATCAGCCACCGACGACCAGCACCCAGCTACTCACACGGTACAGCTGGAAGGATGCGGAGCCCACGATTGCCACGCTGGCAAGCTGTTGGTCGACAACCAGGGTTGACCAGGCCACCGTGGCATAGTCACGGTGTGGCACCTGCAAAGCAACACCGCACACACAGCAACGGCAGCTCGAACCCGCAGGCTGCCAAGGGGCTAATGTGTGGCGCATGCACTGGCCTTGCAACAGACAGTGTGGTCGAACTGGGGCTGCTTTCCTTGCCAACGTGCCCAAAGCAGGCATGCCACAACTATAGCTGCTGCACTGCGACAGGCCGCCAGCATTGTTGCAGCAGCCAGCGCAACACCGGGCCCTGCCGCCTCACAGTGGCATTCACAACCAGCTCCTCCAAAAAGCTCTCGGCTGTGTAAGCATCGCCGTGCGGCTGGCGCTCGTACAGCACCTTGCGCCAGGGCCGCCGCGGTGGGGACAAGTAAGGCTGCGGAGGCCAGGCCTGATCAGGCGGCGGGTGCTCGAGCGGCAGCGGGGCAACGGCAGCGGCGGCAGCGGCGGCGGCGGCGGCGGCGGTCGGGTCGCCAGCCGCCAGCCGGCGTCGCATCGGCGGCCCGAGCTGCGTCCGATCCGCCGAAGGAGGGACTGTCCTGGCAGCGAGCAGCCTGCAAAACAACTCGGCTGTGTTGCTCTGGCTCTGCGTTGCTTATCAGGGCGTGAGAAAAGGTGAAAACAGATGGTCTAGATGGCGCGATCGCCCACTGATGCTTGAAGAGCTCTCTGGGGCGGTCAGCACCTGGCGATGTCTGCTGGGCCCCTGTGCGATGAGGCAGCCGTTTGAGTGCAGCAAGCTATCAGACAGCCCAACACTTCAGCTGCCACCACCATCAATGCCTGCTTGCTGCCACACCTGCTGCCCCCGCCACCGCCTCTTCGGCCACCGCCAATGTTGCTGGACCGGTTGCCCGAGCCAGCGGATTTAAACCGCTCGCTGGGCACTGGGTGTGCAGCCCCACGATCACACTCAAGCTGCGCGGTTTGAAAGCAGATGGCATGCATCTGACTCAGGTGAATTTGTACATGCATGCACTTCCACACCATTCAGCTCCCCTGCTGACCTTCTCCTGCTTCTTCTTCCGCTGCAGCAGCTGCCGCCGCCTCCTTGGCCGCCCGCCGCGCCGCGCCCAGCACCTTGCACATGCGGCGGTGCCCGCCCTCCCGCCAGTCGGCGTGCGAGCAGGCGGTGCCGCAGTACCAGACCGCGCGGCAGGCGCTGCGCATGGAAGGTTGGAGAGGAGGCGCCAGAGTGAACGCGCACTGATGTGCAAAGCGCCAGCAGATGCTGACCGCAACCAAGCCATCTCTTCACCCAACACCTAGCCAGACACATGCAACCACCAACCCACCTGCACCGCATGCTGCCCACGCCCTCGCCCGCCGCCGGCCCGCCCTCGCCGCCCARRTTGGCGCAGCGCAGGTAGGCGCAGGAACGAGTGGCGGCCGCCTGCGCCATCGCCAGCTGAGCTTCAGCATACAGTCCAGGCTGCATGGCTGGCTGCCACCACTCATGCAGCAGGTCTGCCAGCTTGGCAGCAGCCGGCAGGCGGCTGGAGACCTTGGGCAGCTGTGCCAGCAGGGCGGCATCGCTGGCACCATCATCAAACTGCAGCCCAGCACTGACGCCCGCTGCCTGCTGCACCYGCTGCAGAAAAAGCCGCTGCTGTGGTGCTGTTGCATCGGAAAAACAAGCCACTGCTGCGCTAGCACCGTGATCCAGGGCAAACAAAGCGCTGTGCACAGAGGCACTGAGCGCTGCTGCCTGCAGACACGCACAGCGAATGCAGCCGGCATCAATCCGCAGCAGGCAACTCTGTCTTGACACTGAACTTTGAGCCGAAACAGTCGCAAGCAGTGATGGATGCGTTCAACTTGCAGTCACTCACCTCTACCACAATGCCGATGCGCTCCAGTCGGTGCGCCTCTTCAATCAACGCCTGCATCCTGCCGCTCTGAGCCAGAGCGACAGCCAGCTCTGGGTGCTTGCCAAATGAATCCACCACTGCAGAATGCACTGTGTGCATCTGCAGATAAGCAAAGTGAAAGTATCTTTGAAAAATTAATAGCTGATGGACACCGGGTCGACACGCGTTGCCATTCCAACCACAGCAGCTGCGGATCTCACCTCTGCAAGCCTTGGGGCCAGCTGCACTAATGCATCACTGAACAGTGCAGTGAGCGAGGCGTCAGTGAGCAAAGCGCTGCAAGTACCGCAGACAGTATGAAGGTCTGTGGTAATGTGTGGCAGCACGCCGCCGCAGCCTGCCAGGCCACCTAGCATTTGCACAAGAGTCTGCAGGGCGGCCCAGTGCGCAGCGCACACGCCCTGCCGGCACTCATCGCTGCACAAGTGCAGGCAGAATGCCAAAGCAGTCAGAACTGACAGCCTGCAACCCATATATGGGCACATATATTACACTCATTGCAATAGCAGGTTGAGGAATAGGCTGGTCAACCGGACATGCCACACGCACCTGCCTGCCCTTGCCCCCGCTCACCTGAAAAGGCCTTCGCCAACGGCGCAGCCTCCCTCCATCAACAACATGTAGCGCAGGTGGCTCAATCCTTTCAGCAAGAAAACAGGGCGTGGCCCAAGTTCGGCAGGCAGCACCGCTGCCCTGCCGCCGCTGGGATCGGCCGCCAGCCAGGCCACCAGCCGACACATGCTGGTGTGCAGCGCCCACAGCTGCCGCACCAGCTGCTCGTCCGCTGGCGGGGTGTCCCCTGTGGCAGCGTGCTTTTTCCCTATGTGATTGGCAGCTGCTGAGGCTTGCGTCAACAGAAGCACAAGACTGTGGGAGAGCCGCAGTGCTTTCTGCCTTCCTGGCTCCTGAGGCTGTCGGCGCTCGTGCAGCTGCAGCAGCGTTGGTGCCAGGCAGATGACCGCATCGCACGCTGTCGCCCAAGCTGCCAGCTGGCTGTCGCTGCTGAAATTCGGCAGCCTCATGAGCAGCGCCGCTGCCGCTACCTGCAGCATAAAACAGATGTCCTCTAGCCGTCCTGCGGCGATGCTGGCGTCGCCCGCCAGTGCTGCCAGCATGCCTGCAATGCGAGGCATTGCTTCCACAAAGCGCCAAGCAACAGCTGGTGCTGGGCTGTCTGGGAGGCAGATGCGACCCCCAGGTGCACAGAGATACGCCAACAGGAGCGCGGTGCCTACATGCTGCTCGCCAAAGCATCCTGGCTTGGCTGCTGCAGCGCTGCGATGCAGCGGCAGGGCTGCCAACGCGCACAGCGCCTGCTGTATGTGTGCCGCGCTGCACGGCTGCTGCACGCATGCAGCCAGCTCGCTTGCCAGGCAGGGTGAGGTGATTGCCAGCCCTAGGCGGACTGACAGTGTGCAGTGTGGGTGGCTTTCGGCTGCTATCGTCTCAGGCGAGCTGTCGGCCGCCAGCACCGGCAGGCATCGGTCAAGCAGCACCGACAGCGCAGCCTGTGGCAGGGCGGGCATCTGCTGCAGTGTGCTGTGGTAGGCCTCAGGCTGAAATGCTAACAAGGCCTGAGCCGCTGCAGCGTAGCTCCCCAGGCAGCTGGCTTGCAAGTCTGCAGGGCGGGGCCCAACCTAACAGAGCAAGCTGTTGGCGGCATCGGCGGAGCGCAGCAGTGCACGCCAATTTCATGCCAACCAAGGCGACGCTCGACTGCTCGCATGCATGTCCTTCCCACCTTTTGCGTAGGGCTCAGAGCGCGCGCTTCCTAGATCGACGGGCACCCACAGCAGCGCCTGGCTAACAGCCAGCAGCCAGGACAGCGCAGCCTGTGGCCGCCCCGCCGTCCTGACAAATGCCGCTGCCGCCTCCGGCTGCCGCAGCGGGTTGGCTGCTCGGTGGAGCACAATAGCGGCTGCAGCCAGCTGGGAGTCCAAACGCTTCAGAACGGTAGTCGGCTGTGGGTCTGACGTGAAGGAATCACGGCGCAGCAAGCGGGTCCCCGTGCCAAACACAAGCGCTAAAGCGCTGCACAGGCGGAATGCGTCACTGTGCTGCAGCGGCAGCCTGTCTAACAGCCGCGCACAGCCTTGGATGGCTGAGCAGGCTGCGTGGAACTGGACAGCGAGCCTCGCGTCCAGCTCAGCTGTGCCGAGCAAGCGGTCCAGAAGTCCAAACTGCTGCAGCAGGGCCGCCACTGCCCTGCAAGCACATTGCTGGCAGACGTGTCATTCGCACTCATGCGGGCTTGCCTCCTTGGACCACCGCGCCCACTCGGCGGCGGCGGCGGCGGCAGCTGGTCGGCCCACCTGTGGACCTCTGCACCCAATGGCGTCAAAGGGCTGCATGCTATGCGTCGGAATGCCAGCGCCTGGTCACCCAAGGCCTCCGCGGCCTCCTCGGAGGCGCACAGCCCGGAGAAGCCGTGCGCCAAGTGCCGCAGCTGCTCGATCAGGTCGTTGGACATGGCGCCGCTGTTTGAAGTGAGCGATGCGGCTGGCTCGGCTGGGGTTTGCGGCCTCATGCCGGCTCAGCCGCTGAGTCGGCGGAGCGCACGCGTGCGTCGGCCGTCCCTCTATGCTTGCTTGCGGCCCAAGCCTGCCCAGCTTGGAGCTCCCTTAAGGCTGACTAACTTAATGTCTGATATAATGGGCATACATGCCTCTCAACAGCCACCCCTCGGCCCCCATCGCAGTGCGCGCTGCATCCCTCCCCACTGGTGCAGCCGCCGCCGGTGCCGCCTCCCTGCCTCGGGCGGAAATGGTCACTGCTGACAGAGTGCGCAGTGTCAAGTAACACTGCTGCCCATGAAAGTTCATGTATGGACAACGAACGCAACACTTTATGTACACAAACATGCACACTGCTCAGCTTCCCCGCTGGCCCTCTCCTGATTCCGCCGCCGCATCCGCCGCCGCAGCCTCCTTGGCCGCCCGCCGTGCCGCGCCCAGCGTCTTGCACACAAGCCGGTGCCCGCCCTCCCGCCAATCGGCGTGCGAGCAGGCGGTGCCGCAGTACCACACCGCTCGGCAGGCGCTGCGCACGGGAGGGTGGGAGAGATCAAAGCCAAGGTGAATGGAAAGGGGGCAACAGATACTGGATGCTGCTCCCAGCCATTTCCATTCACACAGTCAACATCCATACACATGCTCATGCCCAACCACCATCGCTCACAGCACCCAGACGCAGCATCTCACCTGCACCGCATGCTGCCCACGCCCTCGCCCGCCGCCGGCCCGCCCTCGCCGCCCAGGTTGGCRCAGCGCAGGTAGGCGCAGGAGCGGGTGGCGGCCGCCTGCGCCAGCGCCAGCTGASCTTCAGCAACCCAATCAAGCTGCATGGCCGGCTGCCACAGTTCATGCAGCAGGTCTGCCAGCTTGGTCGCGGCCGGCAGGCGGCTGGACAGCGCGGGCAGCTGCGCCAGCACAGCAGCAGTGCGGGCATCAGTGCGGCACTCCAACCCAGCGCGGCACTCAAGCCCAGAGCTGATGCCCGCCGCCTGCTGAAGCTGTTGCACGAGGGCCATCTGCTGCGCAGTGCTTTCAGCTGAGCTGACTTGGGCGATGCAGGCGGCGCGATCAAGTGCGCACAGTGCATTGCTCACAATAACAGCCAGCCCTGTTGCCTGTGGGAGCAACCACAACCATGCAAGGAGGGCACTGTCTTGGATACAACAGGCACATCCATCTGTTTTGCAGTCCAAGACATTAACTCACTGCATTGGTGTTGCCGCTGCGCTTCAGACGGTTCGCTTCGACAAGCAGCTGCTGCAGTGCGGTGCTTCGAGCCATGGCCACTGCCAGCGGCGGTGAGCGAAAGGCCGCCGCTTGTACTGCCGCCTCCATTTCACGATACTGCATGCCGCAAGATGGCAGGGTCAGCCCACATTTGGTCAAATGAATCACAACGCTGGGTCAAACTAGGAATGGGCTGTTGAGAGGCMGGGCCTTTTTCAAAGGCCCGCCCGCTCAACCAGGAGCCGGCAGGGGCTGGGGCAGGGGGCAGCCGCAGAGCAGGGAGGCAGAGCAGGGCAGCGGGCGGGAGGCGCTACAAACATGAAAGGAGCGCTGAAAGACTAATGAATAAGGCCCTCAAACGCATAACGCGCCGTTGGAAGCGGTGCTGGGAGGGGCACATGCAGACTCCTGGAGCATGCAGGGCATCCCGCCCTCGGCGCCGTTGGGGCAAACAACAACATGCCGCCCGATCGCACCAAAAGGCAGCGGCGGGTGAATGAGCAAAAGTCATGAAAAGCTTGTGAGAGTTGGGAGCGTTCCAGGGGAGGAAAGCCATGCAGCCCCTGCCCGCAATCATGCGGCGGCGGCACCCGGCCATCGGCGCCGCCGGGAAGCCGGCACATCACCGTCCCCGGGGGCGCCCCACCATGCGGGCTCTAAAGCCCTCAACTCGCCCCCTAGGGCCTTGCACCAGGCCACGAGGGCCGTTTCTGGGCCTCCAAGGCAGGGGGGGCGCAGGGCGGGGCGGGGCCGGCGGGCGCCAGCTAGGCGCAGGTGTCCGAACGTCTCTCTGAGCAGATAGCCTCAAGATGTCTTAGAGCAACAGCCTAACGACCGAGGCAGTGGAAATATGCAAATGTAAGCAGCCAGGCAGCCCGGGCGCACAGGCTCGTTGTGACGCCGCTCTTCAGCTTGATACATGGGTGCCTTGCCTGGGAGAACGACGGAGCCAGCAACGCGGCTGCGCTGCTGTACATGGCTGCAAACGAGCCGTCCAGCATGAGGTGACCAAGTTTGGTGTTGATGGCAATTAGGTCCCAAAAAATGACAGACAGCGCAGGCGCAACGCCGGGCAGGCCGCCCGCCGCTTGCACCGCTGTTTCAAGGGCAGCCCAGTGTGCGGTGCACACACCAAGCAGGGTATGGTGACTGTAAACAGGTGGGGTCAGGGACACTCCCAAATCGCTGTCAAGCAGTGCAAACACCTGAGCGCAGACCTAGCACTGCTCATGACGTGGCTTCAATGCACATACCATGCTCACCTGAGCGCGCCAGCGTGCACACTCAGAGCCATCTGGTACAATGCAGCACACCGCAGAGAGCTGAAAATTGCCAGCAGTCCGCTGATTCCAAGCTCTCCCGCGCCGCACAGCAGCTGGTGCCGGGCTGCTCCTGCAGGAGCCGCCAACCATGCCAGCAGCCGGCAGGCGCGAGTGTGCAGCGCCCACAGCTGGCGCGCAAGCCGCTCGTCAGCTGCTTGGGGCTGCAGGCTGTGCCGAGCTTGCATGTATGAAGCAGCTTCGAACGCGCCACTCACCCATACCAGCAGCTGGTGAGATAGCAGTGTTGGAGACCGCCGCAGCGGCTCCTCATTGTGAGACTGGCAGCGCTCCTGCAAGCGCAGCAGCGCTGGCATCGCCTGCAGGGGGGCATCAGCTGCTGCTGCCCAGGCTGCCAGCTGGCTGTCGCTGCTGATGGGGGGCAGGTGCTGGTGCAGTGCCCCAGCGGCCAGCTGCAGACTGAAGCACATGACTGCCAGCTGTTCGACCGCAATGCTGTCATCCGCTGCAAGTGCGGTCAACATGGCCGCAAGGTGCGGCAGCGCACTTACAAATGGCCGGGCAGCAGCTGCAGCCGTGCTGGCTGGCAGTTTACCATGTTTGCAAAGGCGGCACAGCAGCACAGCAACACCTGCATGCTGCGCGCCAAAAGTGCCAGCTGTGTCTGGCAAGCTGCGCTGCAGCGGCAGGGCTGCCATCACCTGCAGTGCCTTCCGTATGTAGGCTGCGCTGGTGGGCTGCTGCATGCGAGCAGTCAGCCCCTGCTCTAAGCAATGCGCATCCAGCGCATAGCCGAGGCAGAGCGCCAGATCATACACAGGCTGGGTCTCATCTGCCAGGGTGTCTGCCGAACTGTCTGCCGCCAGCAAAGGCAGGCAGCGGTCCAGCAGCACTGACAGCACAGCCTGCTGGGTGGCGGGCGACTGCTGCACCGCAGTGTTGTATGCATCGGGAAGGTATGCCAGGAGGAGCTGCACAACAGAAGCGTATTTGACGAGGGTACGCGCGTGCCAGCCTGCAATTACAGACAGTCACAAGAGGGCGGCAGACCTGTATCTGACTGTCGAAAAGGCTGTGGCCTGCACAGTTAGTCAATGCACCGCTGCTTGAGCACAGCTGAACAACAGCAGAAGCGGGTGTGGCCTGCAATGGCCGGTACAACTCAGCTTGGTCCCCTTACCCGTGGCAGGGTCACCGCCGCCCAGCAGCTGCTGGATCCTGGCGCCTGTCAACTCCTCTGGCACAGCCAGCAGCACCTGGCTGACGGCTCCCAGCCACGGCAGCACTGCATCTGGCCTGCCCGCCGTCCTGACAAATGCAGCCGCTGCTTCTGGCTGCGTGAGCAGGTTGGTCGCTGTCTTGAGCACTGCCGACACTGCAACCAGCTGGTAGCAGCACTCGAGCACCGTCACCGCAAACAGTTCGGGAACGCCAGCCGCGTTGGAGGCGCGCTGCTGCAGCGCTGCCGGTCCAGCATCAAACACAACTGCCAGGGAGCTGGCCAGCCGGAATGAGTCGTTGTGCCGCGGCGGCAGGCGGCGGGCCAGCTGGGCACAGCCGTAAATGGCCACGCAGGCAGCATTGAACTGTGTCCTTAGCGCCGCAGACAGGGTGCAGGTTTTGCGCAGAGCACTTTTCAGGGTCCCAAAGTGCTGCAGAAGGGTCGCAAGCGTGCTGCGCAGGCGGAAGACAGCCATTTAGGTAAGCAAGCCGCTGAGGTCGGCCCAGCAGTCGCCGGCCGGCGGTGCCGCCGCGGGGAGAGCCCACCTGGACACCTCCGCTGGGTCGGGCAGCGCAACCCTATGAGCCTCTGTTTTGAGTACAGCGGCGGCTGCAAACAGGGCCTTCGCGGCCTCCTCGGAGGCGCACGGCGCGGAGAAGCCGTGCGCCAGCCGCTGCAGCTGCTCGATCAGGTCGTTGGACATGGCGCCGCTGTTTGAAGTGAGCGATGCGTCTGGCGCGGCTGGGGTTTGCGGTCTCATGCCGGCCGCTGAGTCGGAGCGCACCCGTGCGTCGGCCGTCCCTCTGCTGCTTGTGGCCCAAGCAGCTCGCATTTGCCCAGCTTGGAGCTTCCCTGAAGTTTGACTAACTTTATGAGTAGTGAAATGGCATACATGCGTCCCAACAGCCACCCCTCCAGCCCAACGCAGTGCGCACTGCATCCCCTCCCCTGTGCCGCCTTTGGTGCCGCCTCCCTGTCTCGGGCGGAGACGGACATGGCTGAAAGAGTGCGAAGTGTCAAGTAACACGGCTGCCCATGACAGTGCTTGCATGCTGAAGAAGGCAACACTCCGGTACAATAACATGCACACTGCTCAGCTGCACTGCTGACTCTCCCCTCCTTCCGCCGAAGCTGCTGCCGCCGCCTCCTTGGCTGCCCGCCGCGCCGCGCCCAGCGTCTTGCACACACGCCGGTGCCCGCCCTCCCACCAATCGGCGTGCGAGCAGGCGGTGCCGCAGTACCACACTGTGTGGCAGGCACTGCACACATTGGGGTGGCAAAGGCGCTGGTGAGCATGGCATGCATCGCACATCTGAGCATGGCATGCATCGCACATCACATATAGTGGGGCCATCGAGCACCTTCCACGTTCCATCAACAGCAAGCCCCAACTGCCTCAAACCACCCACCTGCACCGCTTGCTGCCGGCGCCCTGCCCCGCCGCCGGCCCGCCCTCGCCGCCCAGGTTGGCACAGTGCAGGTAGGCGCAGGAGCGGGTGGCGGCCGCCTGCGCTAGCGCCAGCTGAGCTTCTTTATGCCGCTCGGGCTGCATGGCTGGCTGCCACCACTGGCGCAGCAGGTCTGCCAGCCTGGCGGCGGCCGGCAGGTGGCGGGACACCAGGGGCAGCTGTGCCAGCACAGCAGCGTTGCGGGCATCAGCGCTGATCTCCAGCCCATCGGCGATGCCCACCAGCTGCCGCATCTGCAGCAGCAGCAGGAGCTGCGCTGCTGTGGGCCTCTCCACAGCTTCCAGCACTTCTCGGGCTGCAAGGTCCAGAGTGAACACGGCATGCGGGGCAACGGCAAACAGCCCCAAAGCCTGCATTGGAAAGCAAACACACTGAGTGTGAGCGTTCCAGCGGTGCATGCTCGTCGCATCGCTCCACACCAGAGCTGAGCCTGCAGGCACTGGCGCACAAACCCTCACCACTTCGGAGACGCCGCTGCGCTCCAGCTGCCGCGCCTGTTCCACGATTGGCTGCAGCGCGCCGCACCGAGCCAGTGCAGCCGCCACTTGGGGAAAGATGCCGACGGATTGCATCAGCAGCTCAGTAGCCCTCAACCTAAAATCTTGATTAGCCTGGGGTGCAGGGACAGATTCAGCGGATGAGCGAAGCANTTCCAGTAAGTGTTGGTGGATGTACGGGGNCATTCAGAGCGAGACTCACGGCACCGGCCACCTGCATGCATGCCCCGGGCCCACCAGTGGCAGAATGTCGGCCAGCTGCACAAGCGCCTCGCTGAACAGAGCCAGCAGTGAGCCATCCGTCAGGAGGGCTTCGCAGTTGCGGCTGATGATCAGCAGATCTTCCACAACGAAAGCCAGCATCCTGCGGCAGCCTGTGAGGCCGCCGGCCAGTTGCACAGCGCTCTGCAGGGCGGCCGCGTGCGCAGCGCACATGCCGTGCAGGCGCTCCTTGCTGCGGAGTTGGCACGGCGCAGACGGGGCAGGAAGGGAAGTTGACAGCAGCACAAGGGGGATGCACATTGGAGCTTGGATGTGAGCGACGGCAAGCGCAGTGCTGCAGGCAATGGATCAACAAGATCTAGCGCACAGACAACTGCAGAGCGGGACACACTGGCGCTGACAAGCTGCCAATGTCGCTGCCACTCACCTCAGCAACCCCTCCTTCAATGCACGCGTGGCCTCGCCCATCAAAGCCTGCCGCGCATGACAGAAAGCTTTCAGCAGCTGGTCACTGCCTTGCTCCTGCCCGCCGGGAAGCACTGCTGCCCTGCCGCCGCCGGGATCCGTCGCCAGCCAGGCCACCAGCCGGCACATGCTGGTGTGCAGCGCCCACAGCTGCTGCACCAGCCGCTCATCTGCTGCAGCCGGCTGTGCCGCAGCATGCTTGCCTTTCACATGCGTGGCAGCTGCTTCAGCACTGCCTAGCAAGCCCAGCAGCTGCTGAGACAGCCGCAGCGGCGCCTGGCTGTCATTTACTGACCGGCAGCGCTCCTGCAGCTGCAGCAGCACGGGCGCCAGCCTCAGCGGGGCATCGACTGCTGCCGCCCAGGCTGCCAGCTGGCTGTCGGTGCTGATGGGGGGCAGGTGCTGGAGCAGCCCATAACCTGCCAGCTGCAGCCCATAACAGGCAATATCAACATATGAAGCTGGGATGCTGTCGTCGGCTGCGAGGGCTGCCAGCATGGCTGCAAGGCGTGGCACTGCCTCCACAAAAGGCCAGGCAGCAGCTGCAGCCGTGCTGGCTGGCAGGTTACCATGGATGCAAAGGCGGCCGAGCAGCAGGGCGGTGCCGGCATGCTGTGTGCCAAACCTGCCGGCTGTGTCTGCCTCCCTGCGCTGCAGCGGCAGCGCCGCCACCACTTGCAGCGCCTGCTGCAAGTAGGCTGCGCTGGCGGGCCGCTGCATGTGAGCAGTCGGCACATAGTCAGCGCAGGGCAGCTCAAGGGCGAACCCTAGGCACACCGCTAGCCCATACGCGGGGTGCATCTCATCTGCCAGGGTGTCTGGCAAGCTGCCTGCTGCCAGCACCGGCAGGCAGCAGTCCAGCAGCACCGACAGCATGGCCTGCTGCGTGGCGGGCGACTGCTGCATTGCAGTGTTGTAAGCATCAGACACGGACGCCAGCTCCTGCGCCACACAAGCGTAGTCGGCAAGGGCACGCGCATGCCAGTCTGCGATTGCAAAAGGGCAAGGGAGAGGTAGGTAGGTGGGCATTTGGTTTGCTGGGTGGGCCTTTAAGTGAGCGCATCTGGCCTGCACAGTGCCCCTTGCACCACACCACGCCCCCCCGTACCTTGCGCACTGTAGCCACTGCCGCCCAGCAGCTGCTGGTCGTTGTCCTCCAGCCGTTCAGGCAAGGCCAGCAGCGCCTGGCTGACGGCTGCCAGCCACGGCAGCACTGCGTCTGGCCTCCCCGCCGTCCTGAAAAATGCGACCCCCGCCTCTGGTTGCCGATGCAGGTTGGTCGCTGTCTTGAGCACCGAGGCCGCAGCTGCCAGCTGGTGGTTGCATTTAATGAGCACAGACGCACACTGTGCGGGTGTGGCGATGCTGGAGGCGCACTGCTGCAGCAGTGCCGGGCCGGCGACAAATACCAGCGTCAGGGTGCTGGCCAGCCGGAACAGATCGTTGTGCTGCAACAGCAGGCGGCCGGCCAGATGGGCGCAGCCTTCGATTGCCACGCACGCGGCATGGAATTGGGTTTCCAATGTTGCATCCAGCTCCGGCGCGCTGAGCAGAGCACGCCCCAGCGCCCCAAAGTGCTGCAGCAGTGTTGCAAGTGCGCTGCAACAGAAGCAGGGAGGGACAGCGGGCTTCAAGATCAGCCCCTGGTCTGCATTCACTGCCACGCAGCAAGCCCTAGCGCATGCCGTCGCCCCCGCTCGTCGTGGCAAGCACCCACCTGGACACCTCCGCTGGATTTGACAGCTCATGGCGCTGGGCTTCTCCTTGCAACGCTCCGACGTCAGCAAGCAGGGCCTGAGCGTCGGCCAGAGAGGCGCAGGGCGCGGAGAAGCCGTGCGCCAGCCGCTGCAGACTGTCGAGAAGGTCGCTGGACATCGGAGGTCTCCGTTTAGCGAGTGTGCAAGCCGCGGGGCACCGGATTTCTTTTGGGATGCGCGCTGAGGTGGCGGCGGTGCCAGTGCGGGAGGCGTTGCCGGCTCATCCCCCTTGGTTGTTGCGCCCGATCAGGTGCTGCCTGGTGATGAGCACAGGCACAGTCAAAGGTATTCCGGTGTGGAGCATGCAATGCAATGCACCCAATGTGAGCGGCAGGCACCTCTGCGCCCCACCCCTGGGCTGTCCACCGCCGCACCGCTTCATCGCGCCCCGTCCGCCACACGGTGTCACCCATCATGCCCAAGGCGCAGGSSATCNACTGCTAAGGACTGCAACGCAGATATAAGGAGAAGGGGTTGAGGTGTGCAACCATGATCAAATGCGTTGACATGCATGTTGCACGGTGCAAATCGTCACGCCTGAAGGCACAGAACCGCAGCGGCTTCTGTTGCAGCCAGCACAGCAAGCGGCGGGCGTCAGCGTTGGGCTGAAGATCAGCGCTGATGCCCGCAACGTTGCCCTTTTCGCGCTCCTGCCCGTGCTGTTGAACTGCTTGCCGGCCACCGCCCAGCTGGCAGACCTGCTGCAACAGTTATGGCAGCCAGCTATGCAGCCTGAGCAGCCTACAAAAGCTCAGCTGGCACTGCCGCCGGCAGCCTGCTGTGCAGGTGGTATAGTGGTTGCGCATGGGCGGCGGAGCATGCGTGTGTGGGCAGATCGGATATCGGGCGGGTGGCGTGCAAGAACTGCTGCCATGCAGACAGTGCCCTGCGCGGGTTGCGACGGCAACATCGCCGGCAGGGGGCTTCGAGGGGTGGKMTYSCSTGNYGTGCCTTGAATTGAAGCTGGAGCGTTGGCATCATTCAATCTGGCATGAGCCAGTTGAGGGGCGGCCGGCAGCTGCTGAACAGGGACAGCGCTCCAGAACTCAGCGGCCTCAGCGGCGCCGGTGCGCCCATGCATGTGNCTGGGCCGCCAGCCCTCGCGCACGCGACCTACAATCTCACACATCGCCACCATGTCCAGCGACCTTCTCGAGCTGCTGCAGCGGCTGGAGCGCGGCTTCTCCGCGCCCTGCGCCTCCCGGGCGGACGCGGAGGCCCTGTTTGCAGACGCAGTGGCGTTTAGGAGGGAAGCCCGCAGGCATGCGCTGGCCGAACCTGCAGGAATTCCCAGGTGGGTGCTGCCGGCAGCGGCGGCGGCGACGGCGGCGGCAGCAGACCCGGGGCGAGAGCTGGGCCAAGCAGGCCCCCTTTATCAACTGCTTGCTGCCCCTCCCTGCTCCTGTGCAGTGCGCTTGCGGCATTGCTGCAGCGCCTTGGGGCACTGAACCGTGCTCTGCCCACTGCGCTCGAGCTCAATGGAGCGGCCGAAACCCAGTTCAATGCCGCCTGCCTGGCGATCGAGGTCTGCGCCCAGCTGGCCAGCCGCCTGCCACTGCAGCACAACGACATGTTCCGGCTCTCCAGCGCAGTGGCCGTTGTGTTTGGCACTGGCCCCGCACTGCTGCAGCGGCGCACCTCCGCTGCGGCTGGCGCGCCCACTTATCTCGAGCAGCTGTTCCTTGCATGCGCCCGCCAGCTGGCGGCTGCCTCCGCAGCACTCCGGCAGGCAGTCAACATGCGTCTCCAGCCGGAGGCGACGGCTGCATTCGTGAGGACGGTGGGGCGGGCAGAGGCAGTGCTACCGTGGCTGGCAGCAGTCAGCCAGGCCTTGCTGGCCGTGCCGAGCGAGCTGCAAGGTGCTAGGCTCCAGCAGCTGCTGGGCGGCAGTGGTGACGCTGCGCAAGGTACGGGAGCCATGCGTGCTGCAATGAACCTGCGCCGTACGTGCATGTGCGTGTGTGTGTCAGTGAATGCCACACACTGCCTATCCAGCTGAAATCCTGCCTGCCTCCGTTGTGTGTCCTGCAATCGCAGGCTGGCATGCTCGTGTCCATACCGAGTATGCTGAGCTGGCGCGGTCCTTTTTGGCAGGCCTTACCCAAACGTACAGCGCAGCGCTGCAGCAGTTGCCTGCCACCCAGCAGGCTGTGCTGTCGGTGCTGCTGGACCGCTGCCTGCCGGTGCTGGCGGCGGGCAGCTCGCCAGACACTCTGGCGAATGAGATGCACTCCGCATATGGGCTGGCGGTCTGCCTTGGCTATGCGCTGGAGTCCCCCTGCTTGCGGAGCGAGCTGGCTGCTCGCATGCAGCAGCCCGCCAGCGCAGCCTACTTGCAGCAGGCGCTGCAAGTGGTGGCAGCGCTGCCGCTGCACCGCAGGCAGGCAGACACAGGGGGCATGTTTGGCGCGCCGCATGCGGGCACCGCCCTGCTGCTCGGCCGCCTATGCAACTGCGGCGGATTGCCAGCCAGCACGGCTGCAGCTGCTGCGTGGCCGTTTGTGGAAGCGATGCCGCACCTCGCCGCCATGCTGGCAGCAGTCGCAGCCGACGACAGCATATCAGTGAACCAGCTGGCAGTTGCTTGCTACGGCGTGCAGCTGGCCAGCTACTGGATGGTCCAGCACCTGCCCCCAATCAGCACCGACAGCCAGCTGGCAGCTTGGGCAGCCGCAGTCGATGCATCTGTGGAGCTGGAGCCCTTGCTGCTGCAGCTGCAGGAGCGCTGCCGGTCCGTACCGGATGAGGCTTTGCAGGAGGCACCTCTGCGGCTGTCTCGGCAGCTGCTGGTCTTGCTAGCTGGCGCTGGAGCAGCTAGCGCGCATGTAAAAGGCAAGCTTGCTGCAGCACAACCGGCTGCAGCGGACGAGCGGCTGACGCGGCAGCTGTGGGCGCTGCACACCAGCATGTGCCGGCTGGTGGCCTGGCTGGCGGCGGATCCCGGCGGCGGCAGGGCAGCGCTGCTTGCCAACGACCGCATGCCAGGCATGGCATATCTGCTGCAAGGGTTCAGCCGTGTGCGGCAGGCTCTGGTGGGCGAAGCCACGCGAGCACTGAAGGAGGGGTTGTTGAGGTGAGCGGCAGCGACGTTACTGGTTTGCCGGCGCATGTCCCGCTCTGCAGCTGCATGTGCTGGCTCTCAACGTGGCGTCGCATGTAGCCCCTTGCGGAGGCCGTTGGCATGTTATGCAGGAGGTTTCATTTTATACCCCCAACCTGTCCGCCGCTTCTGTGCACTGCCATTCCCCGCAGCCAGGAGCGCCTGCATGGCATGTGCGCTGCGCACTGGGCCGCCCTGCAGACCCTGGTTCAAATGCTGGGCGGCCTGGCAGGCTGCGGCGACGTGCTGTCTTCCATCGTGTCAGATCTGTATACCATCTGCCGTAACTGCGAACCCCTCCTGACGGACGGCTCACTTCTGGCGCTGCTCAGCGAGGCATTTGTGCAGCTGGCCACCAAGCTGCCGCAGGTGCGCCTGCCCATTCAGCCAGTGATGGTTGTGGTTTGTTCCTACCGCTCAGGCACCGTCCCTGCTGGGCATGCCGTTTGGGTCAATACACGGGTTATGTGCTTTCCCCTCAAGCTCATGTCTGCGCCTCTGCACCGCAGCTCCCCGAGTCGTCACAGAGGCAGGTCGCTAAGCTGCTGGACCATGTAGCTGGCGCAATCCCCCGCGTGACAGTGGAACTGGCTTGGAGCGGCGCCCTGCAACTGATTTTGGAGCAGGCCCGGCTGNCTGGAGCGCAGCGGCAATGTCAACATAGTAAGTTCGGAAGGAATGTTGCAATTGCAACACCTGCGGGTGATGGCCGACCTCCAATGCGCTGACAACCGGTGCTGTACACTTTGCAATGCAGGCTGGGTGTCTGGTAGCCGAGGGCGTTCATGCCCTCAAGGCCCTGGATGCTGCAGCAGAAGAGCTTGATGCTCCAGCCGCGCCCACGGCTCAGCAGCGACTGCTGCTGCAGCAGGTGCAGCAGGCAGCAGGCGTCAGCGCTGGGGTGGGATTTGAAAATGGTGCCAGCAGTGCCACCGTGCTGGCACTGCTGCCCGCAATTTCTGACCGCCTGCCGGCCGCCACCAGGCTGGCAGACTTGCTGCACCAGTGGTGGCAGCCGGCCATGCAGCCTGAGCGGCATAAGGCGGCACAACTGGTGCTGGCGCAGGCGGCCGCCACCCGATCCTGCGCCTACCTGCGCTGCGCCAACCTGGGCGGCAAGGGCGGGCCGGCGGCGGGGGAGGTCGTAGGCAGCAAGCGGTGCAGGTGGGTGGGTGGTTGTGGGTGGTGAGGTGCAGCAGGTGGAAAGCTTTATTGAGGTACAGGCTGTCATCCATTGACAATGGGAAGGATGTGTGGCTTGCTTGCGATCAGCATCTGCTGGCGCTTGGCACATCCGGGTGCGCTCACTGGCGCCTCCTCCACCCTCCCATGCGCAGCGCCTGCCGCGCGGTGTGGTACTGCGGCACCGCCTGCTCGCACGCCGACTGGCGGGAGGGCGGGCACCGCCGCGTGTGCAAGCCGCTGGGAGCGGCGCGGCGGGCGGCCAAGGAGGCGGCGGCAGCTGCTGCGGCGCTGGCGGAAGAGGCAGGAGAGGGGCAGCGGGGGAGCTGAGCAGCGTGCATGTTWKTGTACATAAAGTGTTGCGTTCGTTGTCCATGCATGAACGTTCGTGGGCAGCATTGGTACTTGAAACTGCGCACTCTGTCGGCAATGGCTGCCTCCGCCCGAGGCAGAGGCAGGCGGCACAGGGGAGGGGATGCAGCGGGCACTGCGTTAGGCTGGAGGGGAGGCATGTCTGCCATTTCACTACACCTAAAGTTAGTCAAACTAGGGAAGCTCCAAGCTGGGCAAGTGCGAGCGGCTTGGGCCGCAAGCAAGCACAGAGGGACGGCCGACGGGTGCGCTGGAGCCGCCGACTCAGCGGCCGGCATGAGACCGCAAACCCCAGCCGCGCCAGACGCATCGCTCACTTCAAACAGCGGCGCCATGTCCAACKACCTGATCGAGCAGCTGCAGCGGCTGGCGCACGGCTTCTCCGCGCCGTGCGCCTCCGAGGAGGCCGCGAAGGCCCTGTTTGACCAGGCGCGGGCATTCAGGAGCGTAGCGGGCAATACGATGGTGTCAGAGAGCCGCGAGGAGGTGTCCAGGTGGGCTGGCTGGTCCGCTGCCGCCTCGGCGGTGGCACTCGGCGTCGCAGGGGCTGCCAAAGGGCTCGGTGGGAGGCAAGCCGTGCATGTTGCAAACGGCTCCTTACGAGTACCATATCGTCTGCTTGCAGGGCAATGGCAGCCATGCTGCACCAGCTTGGGACGCTGAGCGGCTTGCTCGGTGCAGCTGAGGGGCACTCAAGGCTGTCAGTCCAGTTTGGCGCAGCTTGTGAAGCCATCCAAGGTTGCGCCCAGCTCTCAGACTGGCTGCAGTTGACGCATGATGGGGCATTCCGTCTGGCAAGCGCCCTGGCACTTGTGTTTGGCACCGGGCCTCCTTTTCTGCATCAATCCGCACCTACAGCCGAGGCATGCATGGCAGCTCTTCAGCGCTTGGATGTTCAGCTGGAAACAGTTGGCATGGTGCTTACCCACGCAGCCCACCCGCAGCATCAGCCGCAGGCGGCAGCCGCGTTTGTCAGGACGGCAGGCCGGCCGCAGGCTGTGCTGCCCTGGCTGCGCGCAGCATGCCAGACGCTGCTGGCCGCACCAGTGGAACTGTGGAGCGAGCTTTCTGAACCCAATGCAAGAGGTGGGTGGATGTCGCATGCACCATCTGGCCGCTTCCTGGTGCATGGAATGGGCCTGCCTGTGGGCTCGCTGGTGCTGCTGAACGCTGACTGCCATTGGCTCTGCCGCCCTGCAGGCTGGCAAGCCAGCTGCCTGGAAGACTATGCTGCAGTGGCTTACTATTTCTGCGGCATTCATTGTGAGGCCTACCGCAGCGCACTGGAGCAGGCGCCCACCCTGCAGCATGCGGTGCTGTCAGTTCTGCTTGACCGCTGTCTGCAGCTGCTGGCGGCAGACTGCTCGCCGGAGACGATAGCAGACGAGAGCCACCCGCACTCCGCGCTGTCAATCAACCTGGGGCCGGCACTTGCCTCACCCTGCCTGGAGAGCAAGCTGGCTGCAGTGATGCAGCAGTCTGGAAGCGCAGCCCTCATACAGCAGGCGCTGCGTGTGGTGGCAGCGCTGCCGCTGCACCGCAGTGCTGCGGCAGCCACATCAAGCTGCTTCGGTGAGCAGCACGCTGCCGCCGCAACCCTGCTCGGCTGCCTGTGTGATCATGCAGGCGGCAAGGCTGCAACTGTTGCTTGGAACTTTGTGGAGGCAGTGCCGCACATGGCAGCTATGCTGGAGGCACTGGCAGCTGACGACAGCATCGCCACGCGGTGGCCAGCACTTGTCTGCAACTGGCTGGCTGTGGCGGCTGAGGTGCTGCTCACAAAGGCGCCTGGCAAAATCAGCAGCAGCAGCCAGCTGGCAGCCTGGGCAGCGGCAGCTGATGCCTCACTGCGACTGGTACCGACGCTGGTGCAGCTGCAGGAGCATTGCCGGTCAGATCGTGGACAGAGTTTGCAGCAGGCGCCATTGCAGCTGTCTAGGCAGCTGCTGGGCTTGCTGAGCAATGCAGATGCACATGCCACGCATGTTGCAGACAAGTTCCATGCAGCACAGCCCCCGGCAGCGGACGAACGGTTGGTGCGGCAGCTGTGGGCGCTGCACACCAGCATGTGYCGGCTGGTGGCCTGGCTGGCGGCCGATCCCAGCGGCGGCAGGGCGGCTGTGCTTCCCGGCGGGCAGGAGCAAGGCGTTGCTCTTCTTCTGAAAGGATTCAGCCGTGTGCGATATGCCCTGTTAATGGAGGCAAGTCATGCCGTCCATGAAGGCAGTTTCAGGCAAGCAGGGGCAAAGGGGGGCGTGTGTAGCACGTCTGCTTCACTCTGCTCTTCCCTGCAGCCTGGTTGTCAGGTGTACTTACAACGGTGCACTCGTTTGCCCCATGTTTTGCGGCGGCATCCGATCTCCAATTGCTCCGGCATTCTGCCCGCACTTATGCAGCGAGGAGCGCCTGCATGGCATGTGCGCTGCGCACTGGGCCGCCCTGCAGACCGCTGTGCAACTGGCGGGCGGCGCGTCGAGCTGCGGCGATGCGCTGCCTCACATTGTGACGGACCTCCACGCCATTTGCGATACTTGCGGCGCTCTGCTCACCGACGCCTCCCTCCTGGTGCTGTTCAGTGACGTGGCAGTGCAGCTGGGCCCAAGCTTTGCAAAGGAAAGGTTGTCCCTGCGGTTTGTATCACTGCTGTACACTGACGCCTGGAGATGTTCAGTGTGGATTGCTTGAGCTCAGAGCTAGCTTTCTATTGTGCTGCCCTGCAGATGCATATGGTCGAGTGGGCTGTGGTGGATGCGTTCGGCAGGCATGCCCAGCTGGCTGTCGCTCTGGCTCGGAGCGGGGGCCTGCAGCGTTTGATTGACGAGGCGCACAGGCTGAGGAGCACCGGCCAGCAAGCAGCGGTGAGGGTGGCACCATGCAGGCATTTGCAGCTCTCTGCCAACGAGTGCTTGACAATTCAGTGCCAGTCTTGCTAAATTGACACCTGCTGTGTGCGCTGTGCATGCCTGCAGGCGGCATCGGCATCGTTGATTGCCACTGTGCAGAACGCCTTGTTTGCTCTGGACCACGGCGCTGGCGATGCGTTGGCTTGTGAGGCAGATGCCACGGCACCGCAGCGCCGGGTGCTGCGGCAGGTGCAGCAGGCAGCGGGCGTCAGCGATGGGCTGGGTTGCATAAATGTCAGCAATGCCACCCTGTTGGCGCGGCTGCCTGCGCTGTCTGGCCGCCTGCCGGCTGTTGCCAAGCTGGCAGACCTGCTGCACCAGTGGTGGCAGCCAGCCATGCAGCCTGAGCAGCATGCTGAAGCTCAGCTGGCGCTGGCGCAGGCGGCCGCCACCCGCTCCTGCGCCTACCTGCGCTGCGCCAAYYTGGGCGGCGAGGGTGGGCCRGCGGCGGGCGAGGGTGCAGGCAGCATGCGGTGCAGGTGGGTGGCTGGTTGTTTGTGAAGGATTGCAGTAGATGGTGCTTGTGTGGTGCGATGTTTGTGCTTGGGAAGGGGGTGAGAGCACACCATCTGCCGCCCTGCCAAACTCGACTGCCCTCAGTTTTGTTGCCTCCTCCCCACCCCTCCCATGTGCAGTGCCTGCCGCGCGGTGTGGTACTGCGGCACCGCCTGCTCGCACGCCGACTGGCGGGAGGGCGGGCACCGCCGCATGTGCCGGGCGCTGGGCGTGGCGCGGCGGGCGGCCMAGGRGGCGGCGGCGCCGGTGGGGGCAGGRGCGGGGCRGCAGGGGRGCTGAAATGAGTGCGTGTTGCAGATGCTGTACAGACCATTCATGATTGAATGCATGCAACCTTGTGTGATTCCTGCCAGTGCCCGTTTGACCGAAGATGTTCGCGGGTCTTTTGAAGCTGGTGCCTGTTAGCGGCTGCTGAAATGATGAACGGAAGGCCTGAGGACTAACACAGTTCTGCTTGTAATGAGAATTGCAGCTGCACAGGAGACCATGCTGTGCTGCCCTTGGGCCCACACTGCAGCTACCCAGTTTGGCCTGCACAAATGCCGCTGCCACCTGCCGCTGCGCCAGCACGGCGGGCGGCGGTGGCACCTGAAGTTTAAAACCCGAGCAGGCCGGGCTTCGATCGCATGCACACGGCTTCCGATCGCATTGCCTAGGTCACCCAGCACACCCCAACCCCTTCTCGCCACGCCTGCTGACCGGCCAAGTCTTCGGGTGCCAGCCGCGGGCTTCCCAGGGCTCCCCCGTACTCAGAGAAGCGGCCATGCAATCTCAGATGATCGCTGGGGCACTCGGTGGCGCGCCAGCCGCGCCCCGCCGCATCGCCGCCGCCGCCGCCAGCCGTGGTGCGCGGCGGGCCGTCATCGTGGCCCAACAAGCGGGCGAGGTGCCGGTGACCTTCCGAGTGCACAAGAAGGTGAAGCCGGGTGCTGGTGGATCGATCTGTCATGGAAACCACTGCGTTGGTAAATTCCCGACAGGCAGGCCCTCGCCTCCTGCTCAGCGCGTGACGGCGGCTGCCCCCGTGTTTGTGGGGCTTGGCCCGTTGTGTTTGCTGCATGGCCTGACCCGCAGCTATTGATACTGCATTTTCACGCCGCAACTCTGCGGCGGCAGCCCCGGCGCAATGCATGCAACTGGCGGCTCCCTGCATGCCCCCCTTCTGCAGGTCAAGCCCGGCGAGCATGAGCGTGTGGTGGCCCCCGCCTGTCACCAATCGGCGGCTCCCTGCATGTCCCCTCTTCCGCAGGTCAAGCCCGGCGAGCATGTGCGTGTGGTGGGCCAGCCGCGGGTGCTGGGAGAGTGGGACATCGGCCGCGCCCCCAAGCTGGACTTAGTGGCACCTAATGACGACCTCTGGGCCGGCACTGTGGATGGCCTGGTCACCGGAGCGCCCTTCCCCTTCAAGTGGGTGCAGCAGCTGGGCGGTGCAGCGCAAGTTGTGCAGATTGCATGGGGCACGTGTTGATCCCGAGTTTGTGCACAGGGCAGTGCCTGCTGGGCTGAAAGAATCGCCATGAATTGCAGTGGGTTGCAACAAGCAGTTGACAGCCTGGCTGCTGCTGCCGCTTGTTGCAGCCCAAAGCTTTGCGGCCGTCCTTGTGAGGTGTGATGTTGAGGGTGTTGGGTGATGCTGGGCCGAGCAGCCCTGCAGCTGGGCAATGCCAGCCTGTTGTCCAGCCTGCTTGACCCGTGCGGCTCGCTCGTTTGTTGCCCTGCCTCTGCAGGTTCATTGTGCTGCCCGATGGCACGGCCTCCGCTAGGTGAGCTGCCGCATGCTGTGCTGGTCAGAGAAGGGGTGTGCTGCAAGCGTTTCTCCTTGCACTCGCAGCAGGGATCGTGTGTGATGGCACCTGCTATCTAGTTTGGTTGGTGCTCCCGACTTGCGGCTGCCAACTTGCAATTTTATGCATCGTGCACTGCGCTTCGCGCCTTCCTTCCTGTGCAGGGACGCGGTGTGGAAGGCCAATTCCCGACCGCACATCTTGCCTGCTGACACCATGCACTGCTGATGTTTCAGGACGTTCTCGACCTCTGTGCAGGGACGCGGTGTGGGAGTCAATTCCGGACCGCAACTTCCAGCCCGCTGCGTTGTTGCTTTTGACAAGCATTACACTGCTGCCGCTTGCAGGGACGCGGTGTGGGAGTCGATCCCTGACCGCAACTTCCAGCCGGGCGGCGAGCAGACCATCACCGCCAGCTGGGACCAGGAGGGTTTTGAGGCGGGGSCCGCCACACCCGGCACAGGCGGCCCGCGCTGCCACATCGAGGCGAGTGCATTGACTGATTGTTTGAGTGTGATTCCTCGGCCTCGTGAGCTGTTGCACTGCTGCCACTTTCGCTGCCTCCTCATGCTCCTCAAATGATGCTGCTGCGCCGCCTGCTCATCCAAATAAGCGCACCTGGTTTCGCCCTGCTGAYCCGCGCACTCCAGCCGCCTCAGCCTCAGCCTCAGCCTCGCCTGCTGCCTTTGCTGCTGTCTCTCCTTCCACCCGCGCTGAAGGCAGCAGCCCGCTCCCCTGCTGCACCATCGCAATCGAAGACTGAGCATCTGCATTCCTTTTCCCGCCCGTGCTGCAGACAGCGACCCGCTCCGATGCCTCGGCCCAAGTGAAGGCGCGGCTGGATGCCACAATCGCCCGCCTGGCAGCCGAGGGCTGCGCCAAGCAGTGAAGTTGATGAAGGAACGAGCCGATGCCTCCTGTACCCAACCACGTGTAGATGCTTGTGTAGCATAGCATAGCCCTGGCGCCGCTGTACCTCTGGGTAGCGGTGATGCCCGCCGCTGCTGCTGCGGCAGGGCGGCCCGGCGTTGCAAGTTGTGAAGTGTGTGGCTGAGAGATGCTGTGGGACATGTGTGACTTAAATCTCCTGTAAAACTGGCAAGTCTAGACTCAGTCTTCAAGCGGCAGAAGAAGCAGGGATTAGCCTGGGGACGTTGCAGGCNGGGTGGGCTGGCGTGTGGCGGCAAGGGTTGTTGCAGGTGTTGAGCAGGGCCTGCAGTTGATTCATCGCTCACTGCCCTTGCACAAGATGCTATAAGCTCCTTTCTCCGCCTGGCGGGATGCTCAGCCTCGCCTCCTCGAGCCYCCYCGCGAGCGCCCGCCGCGCCTCCGCAGCGAGCCTGCTTCCCCTGCTAGCCAGAGGACTCTCCAGCAGTTCCGTCGAGCCCTGGCAGCTCGCATATGCGCAGCTGGCCCAGGCCGTCGCGCCTGGCGCCGCCGTCGCCGCCGGCCGAGGCGAGCACGGCCGCGGCCTGTTTGCCACCCGCAACCTGCCCCAAGGCTCAGTGGTCCTGTCTGTGGACCTGTGAAACACGCTGTATGCTGCAGGCGGCCACCCGGGCAGCAGCGCCACCGCGCGCAGTGCGCTGAAGCGGTGGCGCAAGCAGCACGGCGCAGCGCCGCCCGCCCTCGTCCGCTTCCTCACTGAAGGTAAATGGTGCTTGCTACAGGGAAGCTCAACAGGGCTTTGAAATTCACGAACAGTGGCTTGTTGCGGTATCTTGCAAACATCAAGAGTGAGCACACAGGGCTTCCGTACATGTTTGAACGCTTCCAACCCGCCCTGCAGACACCGACGACCTCGCAGCGCTGTCCCCGCTGTTTACCCACCGGGGCGACCCCGCATATGGCGCAGCAGCAAGTCGTGCAATGGTGTGGCTTCTCTGGCTGGAGCAAGCCGCCCTGCCGCCGCACTCCATGTGGCGCCGGTTCCTCGAGCTGCAGCCCACGGTGAGGGCAGCGCGCAACCAGTAGCCAACGGGAAATCCCCTCCTGCCGTTTTGCATGGACTAGCTGCCAGGGTATGGCATGCTTGTTTGTGGCCGCCTCAAGGCGCCCCGCAGCACTGACATGCCGTCCGGGAAGGACATCACCCCGACTGGTGTGTTCCCCTGATGCGTTCCCCTGATGTGCGTACCCTGACCTGTTCATATTCGCGCAGGCACGGGAGCTGTGCGTGCCGCTGCTCATGCTGGGTGACGCGCTTTCTGAGCTCTCAGAGCAGCAGCGCGCAGAGCAGCTGGACTGTGACACTCTCATGGACAGGGCAGACGACCTCTTCTGCGACCCAGACGCTCTGGAGCACACGCCCATCAGCCAGCTGCAGTGCCCCGCCGCGGTGGGGCACGCCTGGCAGGCGCTGGAGGCGGCAGCCGAGGCGCAGCAGAGGTGCGGCTGGAGGGTTGTGCAGTGAATGAGCCGGAGGCAGCGCCGTACCGAAACTGGAGGTTGTGCTGAATGTTTCCATAAGCGGTTGTGCAGCGAGTGAACTTGAGGCAGCACATGGCAGCAGGCGGGTGGCACGTGTGGGCACTGTGTCTCATGCTTTCTCGCTCTGGCAAATTCGTCCTGAGGCTGCTCGGCTGCCGCAGGCGCACCAGCTTGACAGCTACGGCAACCTGCTGCACCACATGAGTGCTTGTGCACCAAATGCATGCCGCATGTGTGCAGGCTGAACCAGACGGAGCTAGCGCGGGAGCTGGGCCTGCAGGCAACGCTGGAGGATGTGGCGTGGGCCTTGGCCTGCGCAAGCACGCGCCAGTTTGGCAGCGTAAGCCTCCACCTTTGTCTGCCTCTGCTCCTGGCTGCTCCTCGGATGCTGCCGCCAGCAGGGGCAGCCAGTGCCCGGGCTCAGCTGGTGCCAGCCGTTTTACTGGCGGCCAAGTGGCGGAGCACAGCTGCTCATGTACCCAAAAGCACAAACTCAAGACTGCGCGTTCCTCACCTCGTGCTCCCACTGCAGGAGAAGTGCCAGCTGCTGGTACCGATGGCAGACATGGTCAACCACTCGGTACATGCCAATGTTGGTTATGAGATCAGCAGCACACGCTTTGAGCTGCGTGCCTGGCAGGCGAGTGCAGCGCACACCTTGTGACCATTACAATGCTGTGCAAGGGGTCGTGTGGCTTGAGCCTGCTGTGCACGGCCCATCTCCACATCCTTAACCACCCGGGCTGACTTGTGCGGTGGCTGCGATTCCCAATTCTGAGCCAGTTCTGGTGTGAGCAGGCTTAAGCTGCATGCCACATGCCATCCGCCACCTGTGCAGGCCATTCCGAAGGGCGCCGAGCTGCTCTTGCGCTACACCGAGCCCAGGAGCAATGCTTCGTGGATGAAAGGCGAGATATGGGCTGCACTGTAAAAGGCTGCTCTGCACAAGCTTCACATGCATTACAGCCCAACACCACCATGTGCTGCTGCTGCTGAGTTGATGGCCAGCCGCCGCTCCACAACCCACCGCACCGC
This sequence comes from Chlorella ohadii, assembly GCA_025026875.1. Lineage (NCBI taxonomy): Eukaryota > Viridiplantae > Chlorophyta > Trebouxiophyceae > Chlorellales > Chlorellaceae > Chlorella > Chlorella ohadii. The sequence goes on from JADXDR010000031.1 coordinate 54,046, forward strand.
ACAGCCCCTAACCGCCCAGCGCTGCGCACTGCACCCACCACGTCCCGCCCACCACGTCCCGCCTGCCGCACCCTCGTGCAGGCTACGGCTTCAGCGTTCCAGGCAACCTGGAGGATCTGGTTGAGTGGGACGATTTGGAGGCCGACTTTGTGCTACGCGAGACAGAGGAGGTGCAGGAGGCGCCGCCCGGCGTGTGCATTACTGCGCCGCGCTTCCATCGCTACATCGCCTCTCTGGGCCTGCCGGAGGCCATTAGGTGGAGCAGCGATGTTGAGGAGCGGCGGGTGGCGGTAGCGCTCCGGTCGCTGCAGCCCTTCCTGCGGCCGGCAGAGGGTGCAGAGGGAGAGGCGGAAGCGCTGGAGCTGGAGCGGCGCTCGGTGGAGGCCATGCGGCAGCACTGGCAGCGGTTGATGGGCAGCGCACCCACCAGCATTGAGGAGGATGAGGCAATGCTGGCACTGGGCCGCGTAGTGCCGCTGGCTGCGCAGCTGCAGTCGGCGGTCACAGCGCGGCTGGAGCGCAAGCTGCTGCTGCGCGCGGTGCTGAGCCTTCTAGAGGGCTACGACGCAACGCTCACCTGACGAGGCATGGCAGCAGGGTGGCTGAGGTGAGCTGGACTGAGCTTGGGCTTGTGCATGAGTCATTAATGCGCTGCTGCACACTGCACCGGCTGCATTGGTGCGATCCCGCCACAGGTGCACCAGTGCAGCCCCACAGGTGGGTGACTTGCTGTGCAATCCAACCCTCCTGCCGCAGGCTGAGCTGCTGCCCGCCTGATGGATGATGCCTGCGTCTGCGGTAGAAGGCGCACAGCGATCCTCGCAAGCGGCTTGCATGCGCAACCATTCGTTAAGCGCCAAAACGTGAGCGGCGCCAGCCCCAGCCCCAGGACAGCAAGCCTGCAACTCGATGTTTGTAGCCCCGGCAGCGCTGTGATCTCAGTGACTGCTGCTGCTGCCACAGCAGGGCATGTGTGTTGACCCAGATCTACTGTAAAGCAGGCAAGGCAAGCCCACAGACTCATGAGCAGACCTGAGTGCAGCTGCCGTTGGCTGCAGAGCGCGCGCAGCCCAGCGCGGCGCCAAGGTGGCATTGAACGGCCGTTAACGGGCGACGCCCCCAGTGTGGTCGACTGCTCTCAAAGTTACTGCAGTTCAAATTGGGCGCCTGTGAGCATACAGCAGGTGCGCACAGCGGTGGCTCGGGCCAAGCCCTTGCAGCACCCTCGCTCCAGCGCCGCCCGGACGACGAAGCAGGTGATCAGCGAGCCGCAGTGTCGTAAGGAGCCTCACAAAAGACCGCACAACTTTCCTCGCCTCCCGTGCGCCTGCAGGCTGCGAGCAAAGCTTCATCACCATGTCGAGCCAGGCTCCGAAGGACGGCTACAACAGTCAGGTGATCTAGGAGCCCGCGCAGAGCTGCTTGGCGGGGCTGCCTGCCGCCGCTGCCACTGGCCTGCGCAGCGGCAGTGGCAGCAACCAGCAGCCTGCACCACCATCGCCCAGCATTCCCGGCCTGCCATGCAATGCAGCACGCATCCCTGTCCAATGCTGCCTTCACCAAAATCCTCACAGCTCGCTAGCCACCCGCTTGCTTCCGCAGGGCAACCACTGGGTCAACTTGGGCGGCGGCGCCGCCAACGGCGGGAGCTATCGCTACGACAACGCCGGTGGCGGCTACTACTACCAAAAGTGAGCTGCCTGGTGCAGTTCCGTGCCATCTATTGGGTGTAGAGGGGGCTGCGGCAGGGGGCACAGGTGCAGGAGCAGGCGGATGACGGCGGAAGGGCGCCCCAGCCGGAATGCAACAGCTCGGTGCCGCAGCATCATTTGCCCTGCCTGAGCCAATATGTGCTGCACCGCTTGCCCTCTGTCCTGCAGTCCCAATGGCTCCACCTACCACAAGCCGGCCGATGGCCCCGGCAAGTACACTGCGCCCCAGGACAACCCCCGCTACGGGCGCTGAGTGGAGATGATGCTTAGCGCTGGGCATTGCTAGCATGCCCGGCATGCCGCGCACATTTCGCAGCGGCCAAGCCGAGCTCGTCAAGCAGGCATTGGACGCACCCATTGACCCTATATGTTCTAGCTGCAGCGCTGCATGAACGCAGTGCGTATGTATTTGAGGTTTGTATTATGCGTTTTTCCCATGCTGTGCAGCAGCTCTCTATTAGTGAACAAGCTCGCAATGCGACAGCCGCTTGTTTGCCACTGCATACCCGCCTGATTGCTGGCCTAGTGAATGCATGGCAAAGAGTGCTGGATATGGCTGAATGTNAACCTTATTTCAAGAGCTGGGCAAATGGGCAACTGAAAGCCTGGCGAGTGGCGGCTGTGATGGTGGCAGCGCGAGCGGCAGCCATCTCTGCACGGGCTGTGTCAATGCAAGCGGACTGTTTCCCCTGCAGTCTGCAGCTGTGGTGTCTGCCCCTGGTGTTGTCCGGCGGCTGTGGCGTAGCAGGTTGTGTCCTGCGTGGCCTGCACAGCTGCTGTAAGATTTGAGTGACCTGAAATACTGTAGTGATGACAAATGAGCCTGCAAAGCCTCAGTCTGAGTGCGGCTGCTGCCGGCTGTGCAGAAAGGCGGTTAAAACAGCATCCTACAGAGAAGAGCAGCCAGAGACCCAGCAGGAGGGGCATCGGCATGCCAGCATGCTGTTGCCGGTGCCCTAAATGCGGTACCGCTGCCCAGCTGCTCAAGTGATGAACATGGGCGCCAGGTGGCTCATGGCAGTGTGGAGCTCTGCCGCGCTGCCACTGCTGCTACTGCTGCCGCCGCAATCACTGCTAATGCCTGACATTGCTGCCCGCGCGCTGGCAGCCGCGCACAGCCGCGTGCCCATCAGTCGTACAGATGCGCATTCATGAGCTGCAGCATGCCTTGCGCCGCCTGAGCTGCGGCCGACATGTCGCTGATAGCAGGGCTGCCCTCACGCCCGCCGGCCTCCGCCACGCGTGCGCGCTTGCTGGCGCGGCCCGCCTCTCCACGCTGCTTGGCCAGCTGCCGCCGTGTCTCCTCATCCACCATGTGCAGCGGCAGCAGCAGCGGGTGCTCTGGAGAGAAATACACCAGGATAAAGTGCAGCGGCTGGCGCTTGACGGGCTCATCTTCCTCTGCAAGGCAGCAGNAGTTGAGTGCAGGGCTTGGCCTCAGTGGCGGTGCTCTGGTGCGGAAATGGCAGCAGCAGCAACGGCAGCAGTGGCAGCCATGTTCAAGATCCACAGCACGGCAGCAGCAGCAGCTGGGTACAAGGTGCATGGAGGTGAAAGCATCAACAGCAGCGGCGGTGGCCATGGCCTTCGCACCATCTGGTGACAGGCAGTAGACCAGCCACATCCGCTCCTGCTTTGGCTTGGCCCACTTCCCCTCCAGCTTCCTTTCCACCACCTCCTCATCAACGCTCCACAGCATGGCACCTGCAATTACAGCAGGCCACAATGAGGCAGGCTTTCATCCCCTAGCAGGCGTCACAGTGCCAACCAACAGTTCTGTGCCCCAGGCCAGGCCAGGCCGCACATGTTGCACTGCGCAAGGCTCGACCTAGGTCGGGCATGTTGAGCTCAACATGTGCGCCACAGGCATTGCTGCTTTTCCAGGCTCCCTGCCACAGCAGCAGCCTCACGCGTGCAATCCAGCGCCTTCAGGCACCGCTGCTGCGTGGGCGTAAGGTCCTCTCCGCGCCCACGCAGCTCGCGCGCCATGCAGTGCAGGATTTGCAGGTCGACCGGCCCCATCCACCCCTGGTTGTTCTGCAGGGGAAGGGCGCAGGCGGCGAGGTGCCACACAGGGTAATGCAACAGCCTACTGGCGGCCTAGATCATCTGCCCAATCCAATGAATGGGCCCGGCTACCAAGTGCTGGTTACTGCACCAAGCTGGCAGCTATGCAGCACGGCAGGCATGTCCCTACCAGTTGCTGGCTCAGGTACTGCTCCACAGTGAGCCGCGGCGCATCTTTCGCCCGTGCACTCTCCAACACCTGTTGATACAACAGCAGAGACACAGTTTACTGCGGTATGCGACTGCATGCGAAGCTATGCATGCTGACCAAATAAGGCTGTGTCCACACACTCAGGGGCAGTGCGATTAGCGACCAGCAAACTCTGCTGCCAGCTCACTTATTTACCAAAGCCACCCCGAAAGATTGCCACTCACCAGTTCCAGGCGCTGGCGGAACCTGTCGCCGCGAGTTGTGACAGCGCCACCACCCAAATCCACCTGCTCCTCGTCGCGCAGCAGGTCGTAGCAGAGTGCCAGCATGCGGCGGAAGCCGTCCACCTTGTTGCGCCAGTCCTCCGCTGCAGGCGAGCCTTCCTGAGCCGCTTTGATGGCAAGCTGCAGCGTTGTGCAGAGTGTGCCAGGCTCAGCTTGGGGCAGTGGCTGGCAAGCTGCGCGAGCCTGGCCCCACGTCACTAACCTGCTTTTGCATTAGCCTGTAACTGGCACCACTGCTATATCTCAGGCAGCATTCCCAGGGTCCAGGCAGCATGGCACCCACCAGCTCTGGAATGGTGGTGGCAGCGCAAGCCAGTGCCGCACCCAGGCCATCATGGCGTGCGAGCCACGGGTCCACGCGGCCCCAGGAGCCAGTGGCGGTGTGCATCTCCAGGCCCCACGTCTGCTGCAAATGCTTCAGCAGCTGGCTTAGCCGCTCTCGCGACGGCAGGTCCTGGAAAGTGAAGCGCCCAACCGGCTTGAACTCCCTGCGGATAGCGGATAATGCCGGTGCAGACTATGTCATCACAGCAAGCTGTGCAAAAGGCAGGCTGTCGTGCGATGCCAGCGGTGTGTTTCCAGCTATGCAGGCCACAGCGCACGGCAGGTTGGAGACAGCAAAGCTGGCATAACTCGCCAGCAGAGCTTGTGTCCTGCTAGCAGTGCCTGGTCGTTGTCGTTGGGCAGCAGCCGTGGCCGCCTGCTATCAGCGGGCAGGCGCAGGCCTGGGCTGCGCTGGAAGTTAAAGCCTGCCAGCATGCCACCCTGCTCATCAAGTGACTGCTCCAGCTGCAGCGCAGCCAGCCGCCTGAACAGCCAGCCATCCGCCAGCCTGCAGCGGCAGACGGGAGCAGACAACACCACAATCACCGCCATCTCAATTGCTCCCGCCTCTTGCAGCTTTAAAGATGATCAGCGCAGGTGCAATCAGCAAACAGCCAGTTGCTGCCAAGCCCTCGCACGTGTTGTAGTTGATGCCCGACGTGCACAGGTCATTGTACAGGTGGATCAATTGCTGGCTCTGCTCTTGAACCATGGACTTGCAGAGGCTCTTCTGGCGGTCCTGCTTGTTCAGGGGCTTGTCCATCAGCAGCTTCTGCGCCAAGGGAGCAAGGCGGCATGCAACAGGCGTGGATTGGGACGGCCTCTATTTGTGAGTAGAAGGTGGATGCATATGCGGCGCACTTCTCGCAGCATGCAGGACCGGCACACGACATGCTCCTGGACTGATGGTGCACTTGCATGCTATAGCAACCTCTCTACTGAGAAACCGCACCTCCGCCTTTTTCAGCTGCTCCTCCAGCAGTTGTATGCGGCCAATAATCAGCTTCTCCAGGGGCCGCTCCACGCTGCATGGTGCAAGCAGGGCAGAGTGCTAACGCTTGAGCCCCAAAACAGGCCAGCTGATCAGGTCATGACCTTGCAACTCGACCCTCCTGTCCAATACCCCTAAGACGGTCAAAGTACAGCTCCTGCTATGTTGCCACTCACCCCTCGGCAGTATTGTTGGGTGCCAGCTTGGCATACACAATCTCCAAAAACCTGGACATGCGCTCCTTCAGCAGGCCCTGCACCATTCTGCTGTAGGCCCCGAAGCCCGCATCGGTGGCCTCCTGCATGGGATGAAGCCAGCATGTCAATTGAGCGTCGAGCAGAAGATTGTTGGACAGCATGCACTTGGCAGGAGACATAAGGGAGCATTGCATGCATGCTTGAAACCACTGCCAGTCTGGCCTTGCCTGGAAGGCCTCCGCCCGCTCATCCTTGGTGGCACTTTCATGCAGGCTCTCTGCCGCCCCTTGCCAGTGCTCCCTGCAGTTGCAGCAAGCCAGGAATAAGGTGCGATAGGCGCATCTAGGAGCCAGTAGTGAACAGAAAGGTGCGGAGAACCTGCAAACAGCTTACCAGAAGCAGTCCAGGGCCTTTGCTACTGGGTCGCCGGCCACCTCATTCAGTTCTTCTGCTTCAGTCGACAGCAGCAGCTCATCCAGCTTGCTGCAGAGTGATGAAGAAAGGCATGAGCAGCGCAACTAAACCAGACAATATGTGAATCAGAGATCGGCAGCCAATCATGCTGGCAAGGGGGGGCAGCATGCAATGTGCCCACCCAGCAGCACAAAGAGACGTAGCATAAGCAAGCAGACTGCTTCGCGCCTTTCAAACTCCTGAGACATGCGGCGCCCAATGTGTAGTCGCCACGTTTCTTTGTCCGTCAAGCGGGCCTTCACCACGCCGCGCAGCACCTCTGAGGCCTCCCAGTTGAACAGCAGCTCTACAAGGCAGACGGTGGTTGGAATGGGCGTTCGGTAACACCGTGGACTTTTTGCAGAGTGTGCCACCCACCCTCCCAGCTGCGCTCCACGCGCCCCACCAAGCATTAACCCTGATGCCTACCTGCCACTGTCTGGCATTTGTCCGCGAGCCGCCCCGCTGCTGCTTGCAGCCCAGCCAGCACATCGGTGCGCGCAGCAGCCAGGTGGTTGACAATATTGAGCCTCTCAAAGCACGGTGGGATGGGCACCACTGTAGCATATGGTCGGGAGCAGCAGGGATGCTGTCAACAAAGATATACCAGTGCCGTTGTTTGTCAGTCAAAGGCAACACTGCCTGTGCTCCGACCCTCTAGACTTGCCTGGGTCGTGAAGGTCGCGCTGCTGCAGCATGCTCTGCACGTGAGCCAGGGGCTTGGCACCAAAATAGTTCCCCACATCTTGGTTGAACTGCTCGCGCCCGTCAGCTGCGCAACNAAAAAAGCGGAGGTTCAAGGTNGGAATGTTAAATGAAAAGCAGGCGGCGCACAAATGAGCTCAGCACCAGCATCATCAAGTAGCCGCTAGCGAGAGCACGCACTAGACAGGACTCCAGGGATTGCCACCGGTGCGCCCATGTTGGCTGCTGCAGCGCCGCCAACTAGCACCAGCTCGTTGGGTGCATCCGCAGGCGTGGGAGGAATGACTGTCTGGGACGGGTTGAAAGCGGGTGCTGGTGGTTTATGGCCACGCATGCGTGCCGCCACATAGGCAGCCACCTTGTTCACGACTTCTCGAAGCTCGTTATGTCGCTGCGCCTGCAGGCAGCAGCATCCGTGCATTAATTAAAGGAAAGTCAACTATGTGGTGCATTCAGCTGTTGTGCAGAAGCTTCGGCTGTTGTGTCCTGCCTTGTGCTGTTGTCCAGCACTGCCAGCGCACCTGCACTTTGTCGTAAAGCTGCTGCCTCATACTGAACTTCTGTTCATTGCGCAGCTTGGAGGCTTGAGCTGCCCATGTTTGCTCCCGCTTCAGTGGTTTGCTGCTGGTCAAATCTGGATCGTCGATGACCCTTTCAGCCCTGCGAGCCATGGTAGGTAGAGGGAAGTGACATGAGTGTGACGAGAACGCCCNTGCAACGTGCGGGACNAGTCAACAACCCANGTGCACTGGTGCACGCACCACCGCCTGTGCATGTCCATCCAGATGTAAGCCACCCATAGGCATGAAAGTTGGACTGCTTACTCTGCATCACCCAGACTGTCCGCCAAAGCCTGCACAACGCGGTACAGCTTCAGAATGTACTGCCGCTCTGGCTCGAGCATGAACTGCGACAGCTTGCCTGTAGGACAAGAGAGGCAGCATTGCAGGTCTTATGAGTACCATTGGCTTGGATGGCTTTGGACAGGCTGCCATAACGTGCCCGCAAGCCCCTGCCGGTGCTGCAGAGACTTCCGAAGTAAAGCAGGGACCATGCGTACCGAAGAGCTCCTCGCCGTTGGTCATCTCCAGCAGCTCTGCAGCAGTCAGCTCAGCATTCTTGCTCACTTCGCGTGCCTCCTTCAAAATGCGCACGCGGTCCTGCGGAACAAACCAGGCTTCAATGGACACTGGATTAGGTTCGGGTTGCGGACTGTGCGGCTTCTGCTGCCAGCACTGTTGCTTCTGCTGCCAAAGTTGCTGCTTTGCTTCGCCCGTTCCAGGCCTGGCCGTGAAAGGGTGTTTGCATGAGCGCACCTCTTCTGTCCCGGCCACATAAGCCACAAAGGTTGTGGGGGCTGCCGCGATGATGGTCACACGCTCCATGAGGTCCTTCACCTGCTCCTCGCTCCCGTGCTGCAGACATGTGGTGGTTGAGACGGTGGGGTGTGGGAACGTTGGATGTGCTGGCGATGGCAGCCGAACAATGCAAATGCGACAGCGGACCATTTACCCAGGCACCAGGGGCAGGACACAAGTGCGGCATGCTGATGTACTTCGACAGCAGCAGTATGGTAGCAGCCATGGAAACACAGCTGTGGCGCAAACCAAAGCTGCCCCCNAAGGCTCACTCGGCTGGCCACTTCCTCGATCCACACGCGCACACCAGCCTTTACGCTCTCCACAGCTGCCTGCACGCCCGCGTTGAACAGCTTCTTCAGAGGGCCATCCAGTCTGTCGAAACCGGTTTCCAGCATGTTGACAAACACGCAGATGCCGCCCTGCAGCCGGGGGTGAGTTGGCATGGAGGGGGGGTGGGTTGAGGTGGAGGCCAGCTGTGGGGAGAGCCGACAGCAGAAGTGCAGTCAGTCTGCCTGCCAATTCTGCCCATTACAGTAAAGCCGGCTAATTCGAACTTGGGGTAATTTGAACTATGCTGTCTGGAATCAACCCCAGGCACTCCCTCGCTTCCCCTNCCTCCCCCCACGCACCACCCTGGAGTGGTGTGCATGGGGCTGGGGTGGCGGCAGCAAAGGCGCCGCGGCCTATGTATGGTGCCCACTTGTTTGGTCGGCACTCCATGTGCCACGTCAGCCAGTTTTGGGCTGTTTCATTTAGGAAGCCTAGGAATTGCAGGGCAGCGGCGCACCTCCGCCGCTGCCCCGCCCAAACAAGTCTACACAACATTGGGGTTCTGTGGTGGCCGGCCGGCGCCAATACGCAGCGATCGCGAGCGTCACTAGGTTGCTGAATTGCGTGGAGTCGCACAGTTTGAACGTGAAGCGCGAACAAACGCAACTCGGCGGCCGGCAGGACACGCCTGCAGACGCTTGCGGCGCCTGCGTTTCGTTGCAATAGTACTATTGAATGCGTACAGGGCCCGCGGCGTCGAAAGAAGCGCTCCAGATGTGGGCCGGGGAGGGGTGCCACGTCAGCCGGCGGCGGCGACGCGCCGCTGCCCACAGCCAGCTTCAGAGCTTGCATTGATGCACTGTTTGGCTCTTCCCAGTGCTCCCCTTGTACACCGTTGCATGTTTGCATGCAACAATGATGGACCAAGGCCGAAGAGCTACGAAAGATAGCTGAAAGGTCGGGGCACATATGAAAGTTCACATTACCCCGCGTTTCCGCTGAGCCCCCTTACCCTGACCCCCCTAACTTCTGCACCCACTAACTATACCACCCTGGCGGCTTTTTTGCCTAGGCATGCTGTGCTACAATTCTCTCATATAGCCCTATCAGTGACAGCAGAGTGGGGTCAATCAAGTGCAGCCGGCTGCTGTGGGGCAGGCAAAAGCAGTTTGAAAGTTCAACTTAGCCGGCTTTACTGTAGGTACTACACTGCTGATCCATCTACTTTGCTGCCTGCCGCCATTGGCACGGCACATGCGTGTTTCCCAGCAACCGAGCAGGCCTGAGCGCATTAAGGTGCTGACCTGGCCCGGGTTGAGCATTAAGCGTGGCACCAGCTTGGCCTGCTCATCCAGCTGCGTCTTCACACCAGTAGAGCGCTGGATATCAATAGTGAGCACCAGCAGCACGTTGGGCACACCGGCGCAGTCCACCTGCATTTAGGTCAATGGCAATGCCCCAGGGTCTGTTGGTCAGGCCGCTTTGGCCAATGCAAGTACAGGTTGTTGGGGCCACGAGGCTGCGGCTCGATTGGTTGTTGGGAAGTGGGATGGGTGGCTGCCGCAGCGGCAAGGCGAGGCTGGCCAGGCGCAATACACATACAGTACATCGATGCACGGTCTTATACCTGTGCAGCCAGCGCAGCAGAGTCCTGGGACGCATCGCCCGTGCCTGCCTGGTCCGCGATGGTGATGGACGCATGGATGCCGCTGGGGCGGTGCTTCTCCCGCACCTCCACGACCAGGCTCAGCATGAGGCGCCTGCAATGTGAAATGCATTCAGTGCATGTGTGTGCCCAACCACCGAAGCAAGCAGAACATCGGGAGCAAACACGAATTGCTGCACACGGCCTGCTGCTCCTTCAAGCTTGCTTGCCTGTACTCTTCTGGCATTTTGCCGAGGCGTCCTGTCTGCCGCGCCTCAGCAGGCAGCTGCACCGCCGCATCCTCGGGGTCACCAAACACCAGCTTGAACTGGGCCTCGGCGCTGCCGCATTGCTCGTTGACGTAGCGCAGCGCACCTGCACCTCAATTGTGGTCAACTGATCTTAGCCACAATGTGGTTGCGTCTTCTGGCAAACGCAGTGTTCAGACGCAATGTAGCATTGCAGGGCAGGCATGCGGCAGCGGCAAACACTCACCTGAAAGGGCGCCAGGGGCCAGCTCGCTTGCACCTGCAGGGGCAGTATGCAGCAGCCGGATGTGGGACGCTCTCTCTAAACAACATGTGACGCCGCAGGCTGCGCTTGCACCCAAGCAAGCAGGCAGCGCGACCAGCCCAGGGCTGCACCAACACCAGTTAGCTGCACGCGCTCAAGCAGGCAGGTACGCACACCTCACCATCCACAATGATTGCCTCATACTGCAGGGCGTCGCGAATGGCAGGCTGCAGCCGCTCCATGCACTGCTCAGCCGTGATGGTTGCCAGGCTGAGCAGCTGCTCCGACACGTTGCCCTGGCAATCCAGCACATCAAACCCTAGGAGCACCGCCAACCGCCGCCGTGCATGCTGGAAGCTTTCTGTGCTTCTAGCAGCAGCCATGCGGTCCACGTGCTTCAGCAGTGCCTGGGCGGCGGAGCGCACGCAGGCCGCCACGGTGGCGGCGGTCTTCATGCGGAGGATGTCGCCCACCACGCCTGCGGTTATCTGCCGCTCGGGCACCTGGGTGGATGAGCCCTCAACCCGGCCTGCAGCAGACAGGGGCAGATATTGCTGCTTGCACAGTTGCAAGCAGCTGACACCTAGCACTAGTTTGACCAAAAACAAGGGTGCACAGGGCAGGCAGGAACGACTGCAAGCGCCCACCCACATGGTGTGCATGCCGTTGTAAGCAGCAAATGCGGACATGCAGCACAGCGGCCGACGGCAAGCACATAAAACAAAAGGATCAAGTGCACCCTACCGATGCAGGAGTCCAAGCCGCCCACTTCATAAGAGTCGCCGCCCTTACGCTCAACAAAGCGAACCATCTGGGCAAGGATCTCCTCAATGTGGCGATCACCGGCATCAGTTTGCTCACGCACAAGCAGCTTCACACGCACAGGCGGCTCTTGCTGCTCCTGCTGCAAGTATGACTGCAGGGAGGTCCCCTGCGGCACTATTTGGGCTGTCTGCCGCAGGACATAGACGCCTGCTCCACCAGGACTGCAGTTGCACGGACACGAAGCAGAGGGAATGTGTAATGAGGCTGGCTGATCAGCAAGGAACGCGCATGATGCATGCAAAAGATGCAACTCTGCTCCAGATCCTCACGTCAACTGCCGCATTGGGGCGCGCCGCAGCATCTGGATCTGCCCGCTGTCAAACCGCTCCGGGTCCACGTGTGACGCCATGTTGAGCAGCTGGATGAGGTAGCTCTTGCCAGCGCCCGAGTCGCCCAACATGATGATATCGGTGGGGGATATGCCTGCATCCACCGTCTCCTCCAAATCTTGCAGCAGGTCAGCCACTTCAGGCATGCTGGCATAGTTTTTCCAGCCCTCCACTAAGAGGCGGCCCTGTAGCGTCAGCGGGGTGCCGCGCAATAGGCTCGACATGCTGGGTAGGTGGCGGTAGGGATGGGAAGCGCGTCAGATGGCAAGAGTGGGGCAGGGGTTGCAATGTGGCGACCTTCAGTCCGGGCAACAAACCAAAATGCCAGGGCACTGCGTGGGAGTGGGGCTCCTCACCTGCTAGCTGCCTTGTGGGTGGGCAGGGCGCCCTAATCGCCTCGAGAGGACAGCCTGCAGCAGGGTGCAATGATACTGCCCACGTACGTGCGATCATCCGCAGCTATAGTACGTGCCACCTGGTGGCAGCCCGGGGGGCCCCGTTCTCATCATGTACGACAGCCAGCCAGCAGCAGAGGAGCCGCCCGCTCTGGTGGTGCTACTCTTGACGCCGCCGCTCGGGCAGTGGACCTGAGGGACTTGGGACTCCAATTCGAGCTGAGATACTCTGGCCAATCCCTCCATCCTCCTCTCCGGCCATGCTGGAGCCGCCGACTTCGCTCGTCCGGGCTGCTTCCCGCCTCCCCCAGCTTGCACGCAAGGCAGTAGTCCGCAGCAAGCCGGCGGCGCGCTCACCACGCCCTATCAACACAAGGGCACCTTTAGGACGGCGGGTTGCTCATGAGACGCCCGCACCAGCCCCTCCGCAAGACAGTCTTCCTCTGGTCGCCTGCTGCGCACACTTGCAGCGGTGGATTCTAGAATGTGGGCTGATAACAGCAGGAATTGTGCACTGCGGGGGCTCACACTGGCTGGGGCTGTGCTGGGTGGGTGCTTGTCGTCCGAGCATGCTCGCCGTCGGAGCATGCTTGTCAGTGGGATGTTGCGATCTGCTGTAGCATTGCGCAGGTGCGAACATTGTCATAGCTGTCACACCATGCTGCAGCCCGCTGCAGCAGGAGCAGGAGAGCACTACGCACACCCGCTGAGAAATGCAACCCTGCTGCGGGCGGCGCTGTTGCAGGCCCGATTCGGCCAGGCCTCGCCTCCAGTACCCTCCAGAAAGTAATACTATATATTGTTAGCGTCTTACCACAGACACAGCACTGTAATTTGCAAGCAGCAGAGCAACAGGGCGGCAGGCTCCGGCACGGGCAAAAGAGGCCGGCGGGGCCGCACCTGCAGCTTAGAGTCTTGCTCGCAGGGCAGCGCCGAGCATCTCTCCTTCCACCGTGCTCATGTCAAGCAGTGATGTGAGGGGAAATTGCCTGTGGCGACAAAACTGCGGGGCCCACCGCTGCGCTGCGGCAGCGGCAGCGGCAGCGGCAGCGTGGCGGCGGAGCCTGATGCAGGGCCGAGCGGCCTCGCTCGCACCCCCACGGTCTTGCGCATCTACCGCTGAACTCGTTGCAGTCTGCAAAGCTCCCAAGCAAAGCGCACACACGCCGCCCGCCGACCTCGGTCCTTTAGGGCCTCGCAGCGCCTTCAGCGCGCGTCAATTGCCGCATAGAGCGTGCCCAAGGCCACTGCGCAGCCGGCGGGGCTGATAGCAGTCCGCATCGCCGCTCCCGACCGGCCACTGCTCCAGCGCCTCCCACAGTATGGCGCGCATCAAGTCGACGGCGCGCAAGAACAGCCACGTCGTCACGGTCAAGCGGGAGCCCGGCTTCAAGCAGCCACGCGCCGCCGCCGCCGGCGCCAAGAAGCCCAAGGCGGCGGGGCCAAGCCGGCCGCGGCAAACCCGTGCGGCAGCAGCGGCGGCGGCCACGCGGACCGGACGCGTGCATCGGCGACGACCAGGCGTGCTGGCGCTGCAGTGAGTCGCAGGCGGATGGGCATTCAGCGGGGCGTAGGTGTCGCCGCACAGCGTTGCGTTCAGCAGCCCACGTTTCATTCATGCCGCAGTGCTTTCCGGCTACCCCTGCTGCTGCTGCTGGCTGCCGCTGTACCAGCATGTGCGGGCTGCTGCAGCTGGTCGACACCATTTCAACTCGCGTCAATCGATTTCCCCACCAAGCGCACCCGCCTTGCAGCTGGCGCTGGGCGCAACAGATCGCAACACTGCCGTTGCACCTCCTGCCCTCGCTGACTTTACCCTAATGTGCGGTTTCATTTCTCCATGTGCTGCAGAGAGATCCGCAAGTACCAGCGCGGCGGCACGGATGCCACCCGGCACCTCATCCCTCGTGCCCCCTTCTGGCGCCTCTGCCGGTGAGCCAGGGCTGGGGTTGGGTTGCGAGAGGGTGCATCGCTTATGAGAAGCTCGGGCTTTTAGCTTGGGGTTGCAATCTGGCGGTGCTGCCTGCAGTTCCACGACGCATCGCCACGCACAAGCACGTGCAAGCCAGCCCTGCCTACGGCTGCGTGAAGCATGTGCACTGATTGCTGTTGCCCTGTTGCTCCCGCTGCCCTGCCGCAGCGAAATTCTGGGCAACCAGCTGAGCGGCGACTACCGGTGGAGCGTGCAGGTGGGCCCTGCCTGCAACCCTCGTGGCTCAAGCCTGTGCCGCTCGCCACTGCTGCCGCCGCCGCGTGCCCTTCCATGCTGCTGCTGACATTTAATGCCTATACTCCCTGCTGTGCGCTGTGCTGCAGGGCGTGACGGCGCTGCTGCTGCTGCTGCCTGCCCTTCCATTGCCATGCTGCTACTGCCTTTGACTCTGTTACGCAATTTGCTGTGCTGCAGGGCGTGACGGCGCTGCAGGAGGCGGCCGAGGCCTACCTGGTGGGCCTGTTTGAGGACTCGCAGGTCCGCCTCAGCTCCAGGGACAGCTCCGGCTCTGCTGCTCTGCATTCGATGCCGCGCTGCTGTACCTGCTGCTGTCTCTGTTGCCGCTGCCACTGCCGTCCCTGCTGCCGCCGCTGCCGCTGCTCAAGCACTGTCCTGGTGCCGGCTCTGCTGTTGCTGCCTGCTGGCCGTGGTTAGCCGGCTCGGCTGGTTCATACCTCCTGCTACTCCGTCCAATGCGCTTAACCCACCCAACCTGCCTTTATTTTTGGCTGCAGCTGTGTTCCATCCACGCCAAGCGCGTGACAATTTTCGTCAAGGACATGCAGCTGGCGCGGCGGCTGCGCGGCGACCGCGCCGCCGACTACCAATGATCGACTGGCCTTCGATTGGCGAACGAGTGCTCAGCACGCTCGTCACGCTGGGGGCGTCTCTTTGTACGCCCGGGGCATACATGCACCAGGCGTGTCAACAAGCGCACGGCATGTGCCACTTGCTGGCCTGACGCCGCACCGGCCCTCCCTGCGCCCCTGGCCGACCGACTGCTTTCGCTGCACATTGCCCCCTGCTCCCTGTTGCCCCGCCGCTCTCTGTATTGTATGTTATCTTCCTGGACAGCACCGCACCTTGTACGTCCCTGCCCCGGCTGACTCCAACTGAACTGAAGCGTGCCGGCCTTCCGGCATCACCCTCCCCCCTCGCTGCGCATGCCCCTTTGTACCTCCGCTATTGGCTTGCCTCCACACGAATCATGTTGCATCCCGACTCAACCTGTGCATGCATGCAACAAGAACACAGGGCTGTGATGGGGCTCAATAGGCTCGGAGGGGGGAGCAGCTGCGGCGCATGCATGCAGCCAGCGGTTTACGGTACTGGCAGGGGCCCGCGGCCCCGGCGCGTTGGTGCGCTCACCTTTCCCGATCGCCTCAATTCCTTCTCAACATCAGTGAACAGCAACAAAAACGCCCTGCAGCACCACACAGCGACCATGCGCGCACTGCTCCTCCTCTCCCTCGTCGCTCTGGTAGCGGCACGGTGCCCAGAGGGAATGAAACCCATTCCAGAGGACGAAATAGAGGCCGCCACTGAGATCGGGCTGAACAGGCGAGCGCCGCGTTTTGGGGAAGGCCATCCCGCGCGCTTGCAGCCCTGCACCCGAGCTGTCAGGCATGGGAGGCGCACAGAGTCTGCCGATCGCTGGTGTTCAGGGCGCGGCGCGTCTCCCGCTGACTGGTCAAGCCCTCCCGCCGCCGCCCTTACCGTGCCGCCGCCCTTGCATGTGTGTGCAGCTGGTCCATCAATGCCAAGCAGCAGTGGTGCGACTACTTCCCCGAAGCCATCAACGCCTACGGCTTCGAGTACTACAACACCACAGTGACGCCCTACTGCAAGAGGCACGCCGGCTGCCGCCGCCGCTAGCACCGCTTGCGGGCCAGCTGGTGCACGCGGCGGCAGCTTCACTAAGGCATCAGCGGCCGCCGCTTGTTTGCATGCTTCTCAAGCTCGTCTCCGCACTCACCTTCCCATGCAGTGATGACGGTGTTTATCACTTCACCATTGAGTCCAAGTGAGTCGGCTGTTGTGCCTCTCATGGCTGCTGTGCCTCATCTGCGCGACCTGCCAGCCCGCTGCCGACCCTTGCAACCTGCCGTCCCTTCTACCCGCATGCTGTCCGTGCAAACGGCCCAACCAACAGGATCACCACCTGCTGCCTGTGGCCCCCTTATCGCGCACCCGCAGGAACCCCTGCGACGAGAATAAGTATTACGTGGGCTTCATGGACGTGGTGACCAACAGCAGCAACTGCTTGCAGACCTGGGTCGAAACCGAGGGCTTCAACAGCACTGTGTAAGTGACGCCTCGCAGCTTGAGCAGCTGGCGACTTTTTAGCGCTAGCATCGTCAGGAGCGATGCTGTGTGTGTGTGTGTGTGCCGGCCGCCGCCTGCCTGCCGCCGGTTTGACTCCCTGTTCAACTGCCGCCGCCTGCTTTGTCGTTGCCCTCCCACTCCCTGCAGCACCGCCAAGCCTTTTGACGAGGCCACTTTCCAGCCGCTGGAGTGCACCGGCATCTATCGCCCAGCATTCGAGGAAGAGATTGAGGGCCTGGTGCGCTGCTCAACAGCTGATAAGCTTGCGCTGCTGCTGCTGAATAGCTGATAATCTCACTGATCACTCTGTTGCCATGCCAGCTGAACAGACCGGTCAGCTACATACTTCGGCGCTCAGCAGCAAGAGGCCAGCGGCAGGCCTGCACACGCCTGCGTGTGAGGCGCGGCACACAGCATCGTATGTACAGCTTGCAGCACAGCACGACTTTGTGCAGCTTGCGAGGCCCTGCCCATCCATCCGCCCCACACCTCGCTCCCCTCCTTTCAGGCCACCCAGCTGCTGTGGGAGACCGTGGTCGACCCCACTTTCCAGGGCGTGACTGCCGGCCAGGTGGGCTGCGCCTGCTTCAAAGGGAGGTGGCGCTCGTGCAGCTCAAGGCAGCGACGCCGCTGTTGCACCCTTCCGTGCAGACAGCAGCGCTGAGCCGTGCTGCATGCATGCAACTTCATCCTGCGTACTCAGCATGCATCTTTTGCTGCTCTCAATGTGCTCTTCACCCCGACCCTGCAGTTTGACGATGCCTGGTACTGCGATGACAGCCCCGGGTGAGGGCAGCTAATTTGCACTGTCGGGCCTGGGAGCTGAATTTAGTGCATCTGCATGTTATGGCACACGGCCCCGGCGCAGGCCGGAGGGTTGGTGCACCAGCAACAGTCGCTGAGCTCTTGAGAGCTACTCAAATGTGCCTCTCCCTCTCCACTGTTCCTGCAGTTACAAGTACATCAATATCACCGACGTGTCCGCCTGCTTCTCCAAGGTGAGCCACAATGGTGACAGAGAGAATGGAGGCCGCACGCTGAGGTGTTGACGGGGTGGCATTTCTTCAAACCCCCACTGGGCCCTGGTTGAACGTGCGCTATGCCTACCAACTCCCTGCGTCTCCCTTGCTGTTCTGCTTCCTGCCGCAGACCCGGGACTACCCGCCCAAGGTGCAGGCCCAAGGCAAGGTCCAGTGGGTGTGCACCCAGCAGGCCCGGCGCCGCACCATCGGTAAGCGGTGGCTGTTTTACCACGATGGGTTCCAACCCTGCAGTATGCGTTTTTGAAAGACAATGTCGCTGTCGCTGCACTCTGCCCAGTTTGATGTGCGAATGCTGGCGCCTGCTGAATCCCTGCCGCAGAGCTGCGTGCAGACACGCCCCACGCGACACAGTGCTGCACTTCTCGCAAATGCCTGTAATGCTGGTCCCCTGCTGAGCCCCTGCCGCAGAGCTGCGCGTGGGCACGCCGTTTGTGTCGCCGTGCTGCAATGTATCCAGAGGCCGTACACCGCTTGCCCCCGCAGAGCTGCGTGTTGACACGCCCTACGTGACTCAGTGCGAGTGGGAGGTGTCTATCCAGGTGCGGAAGGTTTCAAGATCGGCAGCTGCTGCTTGCTCAGGGTTTGCAGCACACGTGTGCTGCATGTGCGGCCGCGTGCGCTTGCCAATAGATGCAAGCAGTCATCAGCATGCTGAGCAGACAGCTGAGGCTGAAGTGTTAGTGCGGAGCTGCTGCCGGCCTTCATTCCGACTGCTGAGCCTGCCCTCTGTGCATCGACGGCTTGCCTGCAGATGGGCGACAGCCCCGAGGTGCCTCAGCCCGGTGCTGAGGACGCCTGAATCAACTGAGGACGTCTGGCTCGGAACAGCCTTGCCACATCGTGCAAGCTGTGCACCTGCACAACGTGACAACCGAGCAGTGCTCAAAGCATGCATGCCATGAGCGCCTCCAGCACCAGCTGCACTTGGTTGCTTCCTGGCCCCTGCTTAAGTGCTTATTTCTTGCACTTCAATGTGTTTCCACTCATCTGTTCTGCACAAGAACGCCCGATTCGTGATTCCCTGCTCCCTCATCCACCGCTGCCCTGCCCATGCTCTTCCGATTGCTCGTGTCCCACCGGCACAATCCCATACTGCGCTTGCGCTGCATCCACTCCCAAACCTTTGTAAGATGGCAGATGTAACTCTCAAGTGTTACAGTAACTCTCAAGTGCTAAGCAATCCAATACCACGATGCTCCCTCACGCCTGCTGCTGCGCCGCTGCCGCCCCCGCCGCCCTTGCCCGCTCCTTAGCACGCTTGCGCAGCAGGCGACGCAGCTGGGAGCGTGACAGCTTGGGCTTTGTCTCCTCTGCAGGCCCCTCAGCCTGCGCTGCTGTCGCCGCTGCGGTTGTGACCGCTGCCGCGGGTGCTGCTGCCGCTGGGCTGCTCTGCTGGGGCCGGCGCCGCCGCCGCTGAGGCTGCCTGCCATCCTCTGCAGCACCGTCTGCCTGCCGCTTAGCAGCCTCTGCGCCCTTGGACGCCGCTGTCGCTGCTCCGGGCTGCCGCTGCCGACGCGTGCGCTGTGTGCGTGCTGCTGCATCTGACTCAGCAGCCTCGCCGCCTGCTGAGGCAGCTGCTGCCGCTGCCTTGGGCTGCCGCTGCCGTCTGCGCGGTGTGCCTTCCACCTGCTCCGCCTGCTGAGAAGCGTCAGCGCCTGCAGGCGCATCCGCCGCTGCTGCCCTGGGCTGCCGCTGCTGCCGACGTGTGCGTTGTGTGCCATCCGCCTGCTCTGCCTCAGCAGCATCAGCGCCTGCAGGCGCATCCGCCGCTGCTGCCCTGGGCTGCCGCTGCTGCCGACGTGTGCGTTGTGTGCCATCCGCCTGCTCCGCCTCAGCAGCATCAGCGGCTGCTGGAGCAGCATCTGCTGCCTTGGGACGCCGTTGCCGCGTGCGCTGTGCGGCTGCCCCCTCCAGCTCAACTGCCTGCTCCGCCTGCTGCGCCGCTGCTGCCCGCCTGCCCTGCTGCGCCGCCGCACCCCGCTGCCCCTCGCCCGCCGCCTTGGCGCTGCCCTTGGATTTGCGCTGCGCCTGCCATAGTGTGGTGCGTTCGCGCTGCTTCTCAGACCGCCGCCTGCGCTGCGCTGCCGCCGCGGCTGCCGCCTCTGCCGCTGCACGCTCAGCCTCTTGCTTGCGCTTGCGGTGCAGCATGACGCCATAGACAGCAGCCAGCATGCGCTTGGTGGGCTCCGGCACCCTGCAGCAAAACAGGTGGAAGGGCAGAAGCAAGCATGGTTGGGTTGAGCAAAGCGGTGTGTGCCTGCCGTTTGCCACAGCAGCCAGCATGCGCTTTGTGGGTTCCGGCAACACCAGCTGCTGCCCCTTCAAATCAGCACCATGCACGCCAGCATCCGCCCTCCCAAACCTCAAAATCAACAGCTGAAGGGAGGGTATATCCCACTCACTTGTCTGCATAAGACATGAGCTCTTCGCAGTCCACCCACACCAGCTGCTGCCCCTCCATGCCCCGCGGCTCCTGCCGCCACTCCTCCGCAACTGCACAGGACAAGCAGCAGGC
Source organism: Chlorella ohadii (assembly GCA_025026875.1). Taxonomy (NCBI): domain Eukaryota; kingdom Viridiplantae; phylum Chlorophyta; class Trebouxiophyceae; order Chlorellales; family Chlorellaceae; genus Chlorella; species Chlorella ohadii. The sequence continues at coordinate 74,144 of JADXDR010000031.1, forward strand.
AGGGCAGCGCAATCATTGCACGGAATGAGCCGCAGGCAGGGAACTGTTGGGAGCAAGGGCACCTGCCGCCACTCCCCGGCGCCAGCACAGGATGAGGGCACGATGGTTTAGGACGGCAAGGGGCGCACGGCTGGGCACTGCTTGCAGGCACCCATTGACACAGCCCACAAGGAGCTGCAATGCATGCAGTGTCGTCGAGGCCAGACGCTTGATTCACGCACCGAACAGCAGCGCGATGAAGTTGTGCGGGAAGCCCCAGTACCGGTGGCTCACAAAAGTGAGGGCCTGCAGCGCGCCCTCCTCCACCTGCCAGCGGTGCAAGGAGAGGAGGCATTTGGGAGGCATGAGAGACGCAGCCAACCATGAGCCTGGCAGCAGCAGCAACGCGCATATCTGCAGGGAGCAATGCACAGCGGCATCCGCTTGCTCCGGTGAAATGCATCCGCAGCGATCCGTTACACTCAACCGTTGAATGCAGGCACGCACCTCCACTCCCAGCTCCTCGTAAAGTTCGCGCTGCAGCGCGTACTGCGGGATCTCCCCTGCCTCCACCTGCACATGAGGATGGAGATTGGGTGGGGCGTCACACGTGCGCCAGGTGTTTGGCAATGCAAGGCCACGTACGCACGATGCTTGGCACAGCAGCAGCTTGTGTGTCATTGCTGGAAGAGCACACTGCAGCCATGAATGCACTGTCGTCACGCACACCTGGACCTGGACCCGCCTCGGTTCACAGCGGGCAACTTCAGATTCAAGCAGCGCCTGAATGCAACATGTCAACTGACTGCAAAACACGGCCCACCTTGCCGCCCGGGAACTCGTACAGGCCTCGGAAACGGCGGCTGCCCCGGATCCGCCTCCCCAGCAGCACCTTCACGAGGCAAGGAGGGGCGTAGCAGCGGTTGATTGGCCAGGTGTGCATCAGCGGCAAAATATGCGGCAGCAGCAGGCANACCCCAGCAGCCGCATGCATGCGCACGGTGGCGCAGCGGGCGGCGTCTTAGAACTGACGCAAGCCCTGCACAGCTCACCGCACCAATTGCACCACTGCACAGCGCAGCGCAGAACACCATACCACAGCACACACAGCGCAGCACACCACAGCACACGCAGCACGCACACCATACCACAGCACGCACAGCGCAGCACGCACAGCGCAGCGCGCCGCACCTGGTTGTTGCTGTTCATCAGCGCCGCCGACACTACCAGCACGCTGCTGACCTTTCGCTTGAGGCGCGGCGGCCACCTGGTGCCGCGGGCGGGGCTGTCGCTGGCTGGTCGCTCGCAGGGAGCTGCCGGGGAGTCGCGGTCCACCGGGAAGGTGTGCGCGATGGCTGCAGGAAGCAAGATTGGGTGCGGCAAGGAAGGGTGTAGGGCAGGTGGTGTGCAAGCGCGGCTACAGCGGGCAAATCGGGCCAGAACAGTCCCAGCGTCTTGCTGCCGGCAGTGTGCTGTTGCTAAGCAAGCACTCATGTCAGGCAGCCGGCCACCGAGCCGCCGCGGCGGGCAGCCAGCTCAGCAGGCAAATCGCAGCGCGAGCAGCCAGTGCAGCAGCAAGGCATGCATAGCATCAGTCAGCAAGGCAGCCAGCTGAGCAGCAGCCCAGGACGAGCAGTGCAGCAGCCGCACCTGCATCCATATCGTCTTGATCCACAGACATGCTGGAAAGCATGGGCTGCCTGCCGCCTGGCCGCTGCTGCCACGCCTGCTGCCGCGCACGCTGCCCCTGCTGACTCTGCTGCCCTGCCTGCTGCCCCGNCTGCGCCTGCTCTGCCTGCCCCGNCTGCTGTGCGTCCGCCTGCCCGGCGGGCGGCTGCTGCTCCATGCGCTGCAGCCGCTGCCACAACACCTGCTGGCTGGTAGAACTCAAGTCCTCCAGTGCATAGTGCGGCATCCGATCCAAGCCTTTCCACGTGCTGCGGCGCCTGCCGCCACCGCCGCCGCCGCCGCCGCCGTCGCCGCCGCCGCCGCTGCCTACAACTGGGCTGGTGACTGACGGCGGTTCCAAGTACCGCTTTGGGCTCTTGCGCAGGTCAACTAGCTCGGTCAGCTGCTGCCGCACTTGGCCTGCTCGCTCCGCCAGCGCTCGCATGCTGTCTGCCTGAGCCGCCGCATCGGCAGGTGCCTGCGCTGCTGCCGCCCCCSCTGCMCCGCCCSCTGCTCCGGCCCCGTCCAAGCCGGCTGCCTGCACGCCGAGGTCTACTTGCAGGCTGGCCTCGGCAGCTTGCAGAGCGGCCTCAGCTGCTTCTAATGGTGACAATGATGTGCCAGCAGTGCTGCCTATCGTGGCGCTGCTGCTGGCAACATTGCTGCCGCTGCCGCCGGCAGCGGCGCTGCTGCTGCTATCACTGCTGCTGCTGTGTATARGATCCCCATCCCCAGCGGCTGCTGCTGATAGCTTGCGGTGTGCCCGTGGCTGCGCTGCACGCGGGGCGGCTGATAGCCGCAGCAGCGGCGGCAGGAGCGGCGGCGGGCGCCGCAAGTGCGGACTGTGCGCCGGCACATGCGCCGACGCGAGCCCTAATTTCAGGGAATATGGTGTGTGCGCAATGTAAGATGCAGGCAGCGACCGGGGGTCATAGCGGTGCAGCTCGAGCAAGCACGCCGCGCGCCTCACCTGCCGCCCCCAGCATCGGAATGCTGGGCATCCAAGCTGCACGATGGGCTCACACCGCTGCTCAGGCGGCCACGGTCATGTGAAAGCGGTGCTGGGCAGGCTTGCAGGCGGGATTGAGAGCGCTTTCGAGGAGGGATGCGAGTCAAGAATCCAAATTGTAAATGGTAGAACGCAGCGCACGCCCAGCGGCGCGGCCAGCCCGCCGCCGCTCCCGCCGCCCGCTCGGCCTGCTGCCTCCCCGTCTGCGGTGGCTCACCCCCCGGCCGGCGCTTGCACGGACAATCGCATTGCAGAGCGTGTCTGCACCGAGACGAGAGACTGTAGAGACCTGGGCCCTAGGACGCTTATAAACGAAATGAACGTCAGCTGGGAACGGGTGGGGAGGACACACACAAGATCACACAGGCTTCACCCAAGGGGGCGAGGGGCGAAGGACGAGGGTCGGGGGAAGAATCGGGAGGGATGCAGGATATCAACATGCATGCCAGCAGGCGAGGGTGCGGTGGCAGTGGCTTGGCAGTGGGCAACCGTCCAGGCAGCCGGCTTGCGGCCAAGCAAGTGTTGGTGCACGGCCGAAGGCGGCAAGGGAAGGCTTAAATGGGACTGCAGCACAACAAAAGGGCTGGGGCACTACTCGCCCCGCCACTCATGCCTTGTCACTGTGGCGCGCAGCAATGGTGCCGCGTGCTGCCGCCTTACAGGCCTTTCCTACCGCTCAATTCACGTGCAGCTGCCTCAAGTGGCCCGCCTTGAGCTCAGCTGCCGGCCGCAACGCCCAGCAGCCGGGCACTGCTGCTTCAGAGGCCGGCGACATCAAACCCCGGCATGGGGAAGCTGCCGGCCCACTCCTCCACGCGCCGCCGGATGTCGGCGATGACGGGGCTGGCCTCGATCGCACTGCACACAAGAGGGGTGGAACGGGCAGAGCGGCGATGGATGCCAGCAATTGCGGAAGTTGGAGCACACCGGCGGCAAAGGGACACGCACACACACACACACATAGGTAAAAAGCCAAACACAAAGCATGCGCATGAAAATTTGCCGCTCTCCTGACCTGGTGAACTTGGCCAGCTTCGCACATTTGCTGAGCAGACTCAAAGCATTACTCAGCCCCACCTGGTGAAGTCGGCCAGCTTCTTGCCGCTCTGTGGCAGCAGCAACCCACTCATTCATGCTGCTCAGCAATCAATGCGTTACTCATCGCTCAGCCCCACCTGGTGAAGTCGGCCAGCTTCNTTGCCGCTGCGCCGCTGCACCGCCTTGCACTCCTCCAGCACCTCGTGCAGGAAGTCAGCCACGCGCGCAAAGTCTGCAAACAAAGGAGATCAACGGTAGCCATGAACAATGTGGGAATGCCAATTGCCAGCACCCCGTGCAGGGAGTCGGCCACGCGCGAAAAGTCTGTAGGGTGCAACGAGATGCTAGTCAACGTCAACAGTGCAAGAATGCGGGCAGGCTTAATGCGCAGGATAGGCAGAAGGAGCCAACGCCTTCGTTCAGGCCCGCGCAACCTGGCCACAAGCCGGCCAGGCAACTACCCAAAAGGCTTAGCATGGGCAGCCCAGCGGCCCGCACCCGCCTCGTTCACGCCTTGCGAGGCCACACCAACCCACCAGCAGCTGCCTCAGCGCACACAGCAGACACAGCACCCACAACACGCGCCCGCCTCCTTCAGGCCGTGAGAGGTCATCCTACCCAGACACCGTCCAATGTCACTGTCAATACTAGCGCCGCACAGCTAGCTAGCAATGTAGGATAGGAGGCAGCTAGCACGCACCCGCCTCCTTCAGGCCGCGGGAGGTCATNGCGGGGGAGCCGATGCGCACGCCGCCGGGGGTCAGCGCCGACACGTCGCCCACAACTGCGCATTAGAAAAATGGGGTGGCAGGGATGGATGGGGGCATTGGCAAGCACTGTGAATGCAGTTCTGCAAACCACTGAACACTGAAGCAGTAAATTGGTGGTGTGGCAAACGTCAACCCCCGATCCCAAGCAGCACACGGAGCGACCCAAACCCCCTTTTTTGCTGCAACACCTAGCTTTGCCCGCGTTTTTGTTCAGCGTGATGTGGCACAGGTCGCACTCAACCCCAGCACGAGTGGTCCGCACATGCATTTCACCAAACAGGAGTGTTGATTCTCACCCGCGTTCTTGTTGAGGGTGATGTGGCACAGGTCGCACGCCTTCTCCATCTTGCTGCCGGTGATGCCCTCGGGGCGCAGGTCCCACAGCACCAGGTGGTTGTCTGCAAGGGTGGGTAGGGTGCAAGGGAATCAGCAGTTGGCAGGTACAACTGCAGGTGGTTCGTGTGTGGGGGGTGATGCCCTTGGGGCGCAGGTCCCACAGCATCAGGTGGTTGTCTGCGGCAGAGCAGAGACCATGCTGTTTGCAAAGGCACTGCCACCAGCATGCGCTCGCAAGGCGCTGCGAGACTGACACATAGCGCCTTGCAGAAGGGCACGTGGAACCTCACCAAGCCTGCAGGCACCACCAGCAGCAGCAGCCCAGCCTCACCCGTGCCGCCGGTCACCAGCTTGTAGCCGCGCTTGGTGAGGGCGGTGCCCAGGGCCGCAGCGTTGCGCCGCACCTGTGCGCGGAGGCGGGAGTTTGGTGGGGGAATGAGTGAGCAGACAGGCAGCCCTACGCAGCCCTTGGAGTGCACACTGTGGGTGCCTGCTGGGCTTGCCTGCGCTGCAAATGTCCTGAGCTCGGGCGCCTGCTTGCATGCACAGCCCCCAGCAACCCTAACTTGCAATCTGCTTGATCAACCTCACCTGCGCTGCGTATGTCTTGAACTCGGGCATCTGCTTGCACACACAGCCCTAAAGCCTGCCCAGCCCATACCACACAGCAGCTTTGCCTGCACGGCGTATGTCTTGATTTCGGGCGCGTGCATGCGCTTGCACAGCCATACCACCCCATACCTATTCTTACTAAACAATCACCAACCAGGCACCATAATCTTGCCTGCGCGGCGTACGTCTTGAACTCGGGCGACTGCACGTGCTTGAGCGCCACGGCCAGCGCGCCGATCTGGTGGTTGTGGGGGCCGCCCTGCAGCGAGGGGAAGACCTGCGGAGGGGGGAGAAAGGGAGGCCAGACAAGGGCATGCTTGATCACTGCGAGCAGCAGGCAAGCAGCAGTTGTTAGGCTTGCAGGCAACAAACTCTCATCACAAGCTATGCATCCTCAACATATCAACAGGAAGGGCATCCCTTGTGCATATACCCACCGCAAAGTTGATGCGGTCCTCGTAGTCGTACTCGGTGCCCTCGGGCTCGTCGCGCAGCAGCCGCGCCGCGGGCTTGGGGCCCTGCAACAAAATACAAACGGTCCAGTTGGTGAGTCGAAAGGTATGCCAGCCATAACACTTGCAGCAAGCTGGGGATTGTTGCACAGCAACCGTGCCGCGGGCTTGGGGCCCTGCACCCGGAGCAGATGATTAGAACAGGTGCGGAACACAGCCGTTGCGCGCATGCAAGGCAGGGGCAGTGACCTGATGCACCAGCCTCAGCAACCTGCAGCAGCCCAGCTAAACAATCACCACCCACCCGGCGGAAGAAGATCATGCCGGCGCTGCTCTTGCACAACAGCAGCAAGCTGCAGTACGCAAAACCACAGAAGACAAACTGCAGCACGGCAGCGCAGCTCACCCGGCGGAAGAAGATCATGCCGGCGCGGGGGCCGCGCAGGCTCTTGTGGGTGGTGGTGGTCACGACGTCGGCGTACTGGAAGGGCTGCAGGAACAGTCACGAAGCGAATGGAATGGAAGGGGTGAGACGAGTGGTGACGGTCAGTATGTAGGTGTACTGGACGGGCTGAGAAGGGTAAGCAAGCGCCACAGGTGAGAAGCCCGGGCAGGCTGCGGACAGACGTAGATGTGGCAGCCTCAGCTGAGTTGCCGCAACACACGCAACACAGGCGCAACTGCGTGCCCCACCTGCGCCGCCCCCTGCGCCGCCCCAGGCCAGTGGCTCCCTCACTCGCTCACAGCACCCACCTCCCTGCCCATCGAGCAGTCACCCCTCCTGCCCGCACGAGCCGAGGCGCACCTGTGCCGCCGCCTGCACCGCCACCAGGCCCGAGATGTGCCTCCNGTTTGCTTGCAGCACCGGCACCCCCTGCCCCATGCAGCAACCATAACTGAACCGCACCTGTGCCGCCTCCTGCGCCGCCACCAGGCCAGAGATGTGGGCCATGTCCATCATCAGAAGGGCGCCCACGCGGTCTGCACAGGCAGAGGGAGGAACATGTGCACCGGTTTCAGAGGGTGGTAATTCGAGCAGGCAGTGCAACAAAAGGTGGGGCCATGTCCATCATCAGCAGGGCGCCCACGCGGTCTGAAACGGCAGAGCAGCAAAAAGTGCAGCATGTGAAGCGTCCTGCAATGTGCTGTGCAGGTCCTGAAAGTGACACGTGCCAGTCTTGTGGTGAAACCCCTAGCGTAACCACGCACCCGCGATCTGGCGCAGGCGCGCATAGTCCCACTCGCGCGAGTACGCCGAGCCGCCGCAGATGATGAGCTTGGGGCGGTAGTCCAGCGCCTTGTCCTCCAGCTTGTCGTAGTCAATGTAGCCGGTCTGCAGGATTGATCGAGGAAATTCGGAAGCGGGCTGTTATGTTGGGAGGCTAATGACAAGACTGTTGGGGGCGGTAGCTCAGCGCCTTGTCCTGCAACATCCGGCCTTGTGGAGCTGCGGCTCGAAACAACACATCCCAACACAGCTGGCAGCTGTATTCTGGCACGCCAAGCCAAAAACTGTTCTCGACCCACCTCGGGGTTCAGCTTGTAGGGCAGCGACTCGAAGAAGATGGAGGTGGCGCTGATCTTCTTGCCTGCAGCAAGCAAGAGAAGTGCGTGGCTACGGAGTGAGCGCATTAAACTGGCGCCGATCGTCTTGCCTGCAGTGACACAGAAGGAATTGTGTGCGACGCGGAGTGACCACAGCTTGGACAGAGATGAACCGACGTTCCTGCCTGTGGCAGCACATGGTGGAAGCGAACAGGGGAAAACACAATTACACGCGCTGCTCACCGTTGGCGGTGTAGTAGCCGTGCGTCAGGTGGCCGCCGGAGGGCAGGCCATCCTAACCAGCCCAAAACAAGAAAAGCTGCAGCTTGAAAGTGTCAGACAGCTCACCGTTGGCGGTGTAGTAGCCGTGGGTCAGGTGGCCGCCAGATGGCAGGTCCAGCCCCATGATGCGGTCGTGCGGCTGCAGCAGCGCGGTGTAGACCGCAAAGTTGGCGGGGCTGCAGCAGGAGATGGGAAGAGGATGGGTTTGTGCAGGGAAGATGGGTTGGTTGAGCGTGCAGTGCCAACGCTGTAGGCGCGTGGTGTACACCGCGAAGTTGGCGGGGCTGCAGCAGGAAATGGGTGGAGGGGACCGATTTGTTTACCAGCAGCCTGGGAGCTGTATGCAGCCTCCGCAGCGGGAGAGGCAACGGTTTGGTTGGTCGTTCGTGTGGGAGTTGCAACAAAAGCAGCAGCGCGGTGTACCTGGAAAGTTGGCGGGGCTGCATGGCAGTGGATCAGAGGAGCAGGGCTGTGTGTTAATTAGACCATGCGCGCCATGCACGGAGCAGGCAGCAAACGATGCAGCAGCCAGTCAGCCAGCTCAGGGAGGTGGCGTGGAGAGGCAGCAGGCATGGGGAGGCAGCATGGAGAGGCGGCAAGGAGAGGCAGCAGGCATGGAAAGGCAGAATGGAGAGGTAGCATGGAGAGGCAGTACGCCCAACCGCCCACGAGGGACTGCACCTTGGCGCCCCACCCCTGCCTCGCTTTACAGGCAGGCAGCCAGCCAGGCAGCCAGCCAGCCAGCAGCACGCTGAACCTTGAACTAAACAGGCTACAGCGAGGAAAGTAAAACTGAGCGCACCTGCCAGAGTAGGGCTGCACGTTGACGCCCCACTCCTCGGGGCTGAGGTGGAAGGCTGCCAGTGCACGGGCCTTGCACAGGTTCTCAATCTTGTCGATGTTTTCGTTGCCGCCGTAGTAGCGCGCGCCCTGGAGGGTACAACATGGCGTTAGGAATGTGCGATCAGATGCTGGCCAGGCCGCTCGGCCAATGCGACAAAACTGTGCGTGGCGTGTACCTGCGCCCGGGCGATCCGGAGCAGCCGGGTCTGCTGTGCAGCGGAGCAGCTTCCATCCGGGCCAGTTCAGACAGAGTGCAGCGCCGATGTACCAGCGCTGAGCTGCCTTGCCGGCCGCCGATCGCAAGCAAACGCAGCAACAAAGTGGGCATTGGGTGCTTGTGGGTGCTGGCTCACCGGCTGGCCCTCGCTGTACTTGTTGGTCAGGCAGGAGCCCAGCGCCTCCATCACCGGCCGGCTGGTGAAGTTCTCGCTGGCAATCAGCTCGATGCCGCGCCTGGGGGGCGGGAATGGATGGAAAGCGGGCGGTGAGGGGAGCAGGAGGAGCAAAGGCGCAGCTGATCGGCAGCGGTTGGGCGGCGGCGGCGGCGAGAGAGACGTTGGCGCCGGTGACCGTTGGGGCGGGCAGCCGTGCTGAATGGAGCGCCCCAGAGCCGTGCCACTCACCACTGCCGCCGCTTCTCGTCCTCGATGATGGCGGCCACCTCGGGATCGGCCTCGGCCAGGCGCTTCAGAGCCTCTGGGAAGACGGCGAGCATGTCGGCCGCCGCCGCCGGCTGCGCCAGCCCGTTGGTCGTCATATCCGCCGTGGCTGCTGGTTGTCACAAACGGCCGGGGCGCCGCGCCGCTGCTGCACCGCTGTGGGGCCGGTGGGGACGAGGGCGGCTTGAAACGCAGCGGGTGTTCACAACAGCAGCACCAGCGGGCCAGCGGCTGCACTGAGTGATCCACGGTAATGCCCCGATCATCAGGCGGCGCTTTGGACGGCCGATGAAGGAGGGGCCACGCGAGCAGCTTCCCATGCAGGCTGCCGCCCACTGCTAGCAGCATGCATGCGCTGCAAATTTGCTTCCGGCAGTGACGTTGTTTATAAAGCAGCGCCCGGCGCCTCGCCCCGCTCCGCCGCCCCTTGTCGAGCGCGCCTCTTGCTGCTCTTTGCGCTTTCCGCAAAGCAGGGACACAAACCTAAGTTTCAGCACTACACAGGAAGCGGTGCTGCCCTTGCCGACGCACCCCGCTCCCCGCCGCCGCCGCTGCCTGCCGCCGCTGCCGCCGCCATGCTGCGGTTTCGGGGCGCGCAGTGCTTCCGCACCCGGCTGGTGTGTGCCACCATTTCGGGGCGGCCCATCCGCATCGATGACATTCGAGCAGACGACGAGAACCCGGGTGCGATTGGGTCTTAGCGGGCATTGAGCGGCCTGAGCGGCCCTGCTCCCTAATTCTCCCAATGCGTGCTGTTCAGCAGGGGTGCAGGCGCATTGCAGCCTGGGTGCTCCGATGCAGCAGGCCAACTTGATTGCTCTGATCCATGCACCTGCCTTCAACCATCTCCAAATGAAGGCCTGCGTGACTACGAGGCCTCGCTGCTGCGCCTGCTGGAGAAGGTCACAAACGGCTGCGTGATTGAGATCAACGAAACAGGTGGGCTGCTCGACAGGGCCTACAGCTGGAAGAGGGCCACTTGACGTGCAGCAGCGGCGGCGGCGGCCACAGCAGCGGCCAGCAGAGGCAGCGGCCCGCTTTGTGGGGCGTGCAGTCGTGCTGCCCCGGCCGCTGGCTGCCCAACATTGGATCGCCTCACCAGCTGCGCTGTTGCCTGCCTCGCTACCCCGCCTGGTACAGGCACCAGCCTGCGCTACAAGCCTGGGTTTGTGACAGGCGGCGGTCTGGGCATTGAGCATGACTGCGGCACGGGGCGAGCAATCGGCTGGTTCCTTGAGCCGCTGGCCTGCCTGGCGCTCTGGGGCAAGAAGCCGCTGACAATCACGCTGCGGTGAGGGGCGCACGCTGTGCTGTGCCATGCTGTGCTGCGTAGTGTCTGCGAACTGCACGTGCCGACGCTTCGCACCGCTGCCCTTCGCTCTGACGCTCAATCTCTGGCTTTTCTGTTCTTGCAGGGGCATCACCAACGACAATGTGGACTGCGGCGTGGATGTGTGGCGCACTGTCACCTTCCCGCTGCTGCGCCAGCTGACGGGGGTAGAGGACGGATTTGAGCTCAAGGTTTGCCTCACTGCGATTTGTGCTGGTCATTGTTGGGGTTCGGCATGTGTTAAGACCCACTCCTGCCCCGCTGGCGCGATGTGGACCTGACACATGTCAATGTCGCAACAGTCAGGCACTCATCCTCCTGCCCTCAAGCCTCCTGCTCCCGCTCTGCCACCCCTGCTGCACAGGTTGTAAAACGAGGTGCACCGCCGCTAGGCGGCGGAGAGGTGCTGGTGCGGCTGCCGGTGGTGCGCCACCTGCCACCCATCAGCCTGACGGACGAGGGCATGGTGAAGCGCATTCGCGGCGTGGCGTACTCCGCGCGAGTCTCGCCGCAGGCCTCCAATCGCATGGTGGACGGCGCGCGCGGCGTGCTCAATGAGGTGAGGCAGGTTTTATTTTATCGGCTTGCTTGTGACGGTCCAAATCCTGTTCAATCTGGTAGCTTTGCAGTGAGTTAGGCGGTTGGGTGCGCGGCGTGCTCAATGAGGTGCGTAAATCGAACAGTATAGGGGCCGGTATGAGCTGCTGAGCTGATCTCTGCAACTCAGCATGGAGTGCTGAATGAGGTGAGTGCACATGAAGAAGAGGCAGGACGCTGTAGCAAACCGCTGGACTGGTCATGGGGGTGCCTCCGGCGGCCTTTCAGTGGCTGCTTCTTTGGTTGTGGCGTGCCGGGCCTGGTGTCTTTGGGATGGTCTGATTACGCCTGGCGGCTTGAGAAGCCCTGCATGCGCAGGGCCGCCACTGCTGCTTCTTTACAGTGCAATGCTGGCGTGTCCCCATTCTCTGCGGTTCTGCAGCTGCTGACGTGTGCATCTTTTCTTTCTTTACAGCATTCCTTTCAATTCTTGTTTCCCTCCGCAGCTGCTGGCAGACGTGTACATTTTCACAGACCACATGACGGGGGCAGCCTCCGGCGCCTCACCTGGCTACGGCATCACACTCGTGGCCGAAACCACCAGCGGCCGGCTGCTGGCGGCCGAAGCGGCAGCGGCGCTGGATCGCGGCGGCGCAGCGGGCGCAGCAGGCGCAGCGGCAGATGCAGAGGAGGTTGTACCAGAGGACATTGGGCAGCGGGCGGCGCACTTGCTGCTGGAGGAGGTGCAGCGGGGCGGCGTGGTGGACAGCAGCCATCAGGTGCGGTTTTTGTGACTCGGACCAGATCGAATTCGGGTCGTTGGGCGCACCTGCTGCTGGAGGAGGTGCAGCGGGGCGGCGTGCTAGCTCATACGTGCTAGCTCACACGTGTTTCAATCGCTGCCTTCACCTGCCGCAGGGCCTGGTGCTGCTGCTGTGCGCGCTGGGGCCAGAGGAGCTGAGCGAGGTGCGGCTGGGGCCGCTCACCCCACACGCTGTGCGCGCGCTGCGCCACATCCGCGAGTTCTTCAACGTGCAGTTCAAGTGAGTGGTCAAGCTTGAATCTGCTGCGTTGCCTGTTTCGTGTGCCACCTCTGCGCATTGTGAGACGTGCAGATCAAGTGATGTAAATCTGCTCGCTGCCTTTCCGCTGCCGCAGAGTGCGCCCGCCTGCCTTGCTTCGCTGCTCACCGGCCTGCAAGCCCCTTTGCTGCACTCAAACAATGTTGCCTGCCGGTGTTTCCTACTGCAGCGTGCGGCCGGAGCGGGAGAGCCAGACAATATTCCTGTCGTGCGTGGGTGCGGGCATCAAAAACCTGAGCAAGAAGGTGCAGTGAGGTGGCTCCGGCGAGCAGACCCTACCGCACTGTTTGTGTTCGTTGTGCCACTTCACATGTAACCCCCATGCTGCAGTGTAAATGTAGTTCCTGCAATTGCTGTGGGGTTTAGAGCACCGCGGCTGGAAAGTGTACGGCTGCTGGCTACTGCAATGCAACGTGCTTGCTGCCCCAGCCCTGCACAAGGCGGCCTTGCCAAGCAAGCCCAGGCGCTGTGTTGCGGCCACCAGCTTGCATCCCTCTGTGCTGGGCTGTGAAGGGCGGCCGCCCATCATTTCACAAGGCTTAAGAGCTGTACAGTCAGCTGCAGAGCACGTGCTCCTCATTTTTCGCTTTCACCGTGCGCAGCAGCGTCTCGCCGTGCTCTGGCGAGCCCGCCGTTGGCTCCCACCCCAGCCATTCTGCCAGGGCCTGCCAAAACTCGGGCATAGCGTTACTTTGAGGTTCGGCTAATCAGTGCAGCGGTGTCGGGGGGTGTGTGAGCAGAAACAGCGACACGGGAGCCGCCCAAGTAATGCTGGGTGCGCAAGCGCGCTCAGCGGCAGCCAGCTTGGCGGCGGGCAGCGCCCCAAGGGCAGATCTGGACACTGCACACTGCAGGCATGCTCTTCTTGAGAACAGCGTTCGAGTGGCACTCCACAGGCCAGATATAGGCACGCCTGCCTTGCCATTGCATCCACAGGAGGCGCGTGGCACGCACGCCACGCTGTGCGCCGGCGCTTGATCGCACACATCAGGCACCATGATGGGAGCCGCTGCGAGAGCTTGGAGCCCTCCAGTGCCTCAAACTCGTCTTGTGTGGTTGTCAACAGCGCAACGGCACCTGGATGTTCCCTAAATGCGTAGTTGGGGGGGATGAGCGGCAAGAGGACAAGCAGGACTCTGCAGGTGCTGCAGATGTTTCACCTAAGCCCTGCTAGCCCTGGCCTGAATGCCTGTCTGTGAGCTTGCTCCTGCAGAGCTGCCGACTCCCTCTCGCCTCCCCCTGCCGTTCCTGCCGCTCCCTGTGTGCCTTGGACTGACCATGGCGCTTGGATGGGCATTCCCGATCGGCCTGCCGNCCCTCCCGCAGCACCTAGCAGCGCCGCCGACTTCTACTGCTCGCTGCCACTCATCATGTGCTGCGGCGCTCTTGGAGTCAGCGCAGCCGTGATGGTGACGCAGCCCATTCAGTCTCTTAAGACACTCTGGGCGGGCGCTGGAGTGGGAGCAGCAGTGGCACTCGTCATCGCCCTGCTGCTATGGCGCGCCTCCGCCAGCAAAGTGAGCGGCAGTGGCAGCAGCTCCTGCTCAGTCTGGTGCCGCAAGCAGCTGCCAGTGGGTGACTGATGTCAATGGTTGGGGTCTGTCGGGCAGCGACTCGTGTGCCTCACCAGGGCCAGTGTGCCGTGCACATGCAGTTGCTGTTGGCAGCTGCACCGGCTGTCCAGCTGCTCCGCTTTCCAGTTTGCGCTCAATCTTGCTGCGCCTGAACGACTACCCATTGCGCTCATCTCCTCTGCTGCAGCGTGCGGCCAGAGCGGGAGCCTGACAACGTTCCTGTCCTGCGCGGGTGCCGGCACCGAAAAACCGAGCAAGAAGGTGCAGTGAGGCGGCTCCGGCAAGCACGCCCTGATGCTGCTTTTACACCACCTTGCCGCAATCCTTGTAGCAGTTCATGTAACAACTTGCGGCAACCTCCTCGAATAGGCTGCTGGCTAGTGCAGTGCATTTGGAAGCGATGAGCTGCTAACTGGTGCAATGCAACGTTCTGGTGTCTCTGCCCTGCATAAGGTGGCTATCGGCAGCCAGCTGAGCTGCTGCCACTGCGGGATGATGAGCCGCCGTGCACATCGTTAAACAAGGTAGCATTCAGCAAGGCAAGTAAGTAGAACAAGCAAAACCATGCGCTTGAGTTCCGGGGCACTGTGCAAGCAGCGTTGCAAGGTGCAGGGGTTCGGTCATTTTCATGGCGTCAGACTGAGGGCTGTACAGTCAGCTGCATAGTGCAGGGTGTAGGAAATGGAACATAAAGGAGCAGAGGGTATGCACTGGGCGCAATGGCGGCCCGAGCGGCATACGGCCGCTATGGCAGCTGTAGAACTGTTTTGCGTGGATGCATTTGACGCTGCTGCCGCTGGCACTGAGCTGCCGGCGATCATGCAGCTGCCTGCCGCGGTGCCAGCTCAGCAGATCACGCAGGACAGCTCCTCCGGCTGCCTGATTGACGAGCCCAGCTCAGAGCCTCTCACCACATACTCTCGCCCCGCCTGCCCAGCAGACGCGCTGCGCATGCTGCGCACGCTGCTGCCGCTGGTGCTGGTACCGCGGCGCACCGCCCGCCCCCGGCTGCCTGCCAAGCTGCTTTCTGCCCCCGCCGGCTGGCCGCTGTAGCTGTCGGCGGAGCGAGACCGCCCGCGCTGCGCCTGCTGTGCCTGCCGCGCCTGCTGTGCCCGCTGTGGTGCCAGGGCGGCGCCGTGCTGCGAGCCCCAGGGGCTGCGCCTGCCGCCCTGCTGTGCCTGCTGAGCCTGCTGTGCCTGCTGCAGCCGCCACAGCATGACCCGCTGGTCGATCACGTCTTGCGCTATGGCCGTCACAGCGTCCAGCACGCCCTCCCCTGCAGGGTCAGAGCGCAAAGATAGCACCGAGCAAAATGTAGGCTTGGTGAGCGTCCCTTGTCTGCGACCGGCGAGCACGACCTGAAGAGAGCCACCATGCAAGCCCGCGTCGTGCCAGCTGATAGGCAACTTTGTATATCCTGGTGCCAGTGCGCCCCTGCAGCCCAGCGTCTCAGCAGTTACTTGGACAGGCCATCTGCCACCCAGCCTCACCGGTTCTAGCAGAGACCCAGAACATGTGCGTGCCCAGAGATGCGCTGTATTGGTCCACCGCAGCCTCTGGCACAGCCGGCTGCTGCAGTGGCGCCGGCGTCGGGCTGGGGAGCTCATCAGACTCACTGCTCTGCCGCTGCACAGGTCCTGCTGTTGCGGTCGCATCGTCTGGGCTTGCGCTCTGCAGCCGCACACGCATCCCGCCGCTCCGGCGGCGGCCAGGCGCCGATGGCCACTCAGTTGTGCTGCCCTCAGCGCTGGCAGCGCGCTCAGCAGGCACGCTGGGCATGCTGGGCATGCTGGGCGCTGCGCTGCTCAGCGAGGCCGGCAAGCTGCCGCCACGAGTGGAAGTCGCTGAACCGGCTCCAGAGCTGCATGCTTCCAGCTCTTCTGCAGGAGACAGCGGGCGAGCGGCGGCCGCCGCAAAGGGAGAGGGCAGGCTCTGGCCGGTCAGCGAAGACACCAGCTCAGCCGCCGCTGCAGCCCGGTGCTCAGCCAGCACCTGCCGCCCTGCGGCAGCCGCAGCTGCCGCCTCGTGCCCACGGCCTGATGCAAGCAGCGCTGCCTCTGCCTCTGCCTCCAGCTCCTCTGCAGGCGACTGCGGCCGCTCGGCTTTCAGCGGGGTGCGAGGGGCAGCAGGCAGCTGCTCGGGCATGCCACTGGGGGTGCCGCCATGCAGTGGCGGCTTGCCAGCTGCTCCCTGCTGTTGCAGGATTGACTGGCGTGCGTCCTGCTGGTGCTGCTGCGGCAGCGGGCTGTGTGGCCGGCTGCGCTGCTGCTGCTGCTGCTTGCGGCTGGGCCAGCGCTCGACTTGCACGTCTATGTGCGGCACCTGCGAGGAGAACTGGTGGAGGGTTGGGGGAGCGTGCAGTTGGCAGTTGGCAGTTGGCAGTGCAGCAGCAGCAGTCCTCCGCTGTTGGGAGCTGCAAAATCAGGCACAGGTGTGCTACAACCGCCTGCAATGCGGTCCTCAAAGGGCAGCTTAGATTTCAGCTGCAGGATCTTAGGCCTTACGTGGTTGTGACGCTGCACAAGGTCGCTCTTGCAGGCCGCCAGGTAGATGCGAACAGCCGGGTCCTCAGCTCGAGCGTCCGCCACCTGCAGGGCACACGGGTTGCACACAGGGCAGCTGCTGGACTCGCTCTGCGACCCAACTTGCAATACATAAAACCAGATGGGCAGGTGCTACCCCATGCAGGACTGCAATTGGGCGACAGACAGCCAGCAACTGCACCCGGCAGCAAGCAGCAGCAAACAGCAGCAAGCAGCAGCAAGCAGCAGCACGCAGCAGCACGCAGCAAGCAGCAAGCAGCACGCAGCAGTAGCCACGCACCCAGGCGCGCATGGCCTCCCAGCTGTCGCGGCTGGAGGCATCCCAGCACACAAGCACAGCGTCCGCACCAGCAATGAACCTGTGGTGGCAATGAGGGAGAAGCAGACACCACCCTTGGGCAGCCTACTGAGTACTTGCAGCCGGGGAGCATCGCAAGGCAAGGTATGCCAAGCAGCTGGACAGCAGCCGGGCGTGCTAGCCTGGCTCTGGTGCCACGCGTCTGCAGCTGTCCAGTGCATGCAAGCAGTGCACAGCGCAGCGCAGCACAGCACAGCAGACGCATAAAGTGCCCTTTCACCTGCGGCTCTGCGAGTGGAAGCGAGCGGCCCCGCTGGTATCCCACACTCCCACGCTCACGCCCCGCCGCACGCTGCCGCTGCCGCCGCCGTTGCCGCCGCCTGCGCTGCTGGCTCGACCGCTGGCTCCTCTGCTGCGCCCCTCGCGGCTGCCGCCGTTGATGTCGCTGCCACCGTGCTGCGAAGGCACAGTGACCTCCACCTGCATTGGTTGGGCAGGGCAGGGCTGTGTGCGAGTGTTGAATGCGCGTCAATGGCCAGCAGCAGATGCCAGCGGCCATGAGCAACAATACACCACAGGAGTCGAGTAGCTCGGCCATCCTTCCGTGCAGTCACAAGCTCCAAGCCTGCAGCATCACGGCGGCAGGGCCAGTACCACAAGCTAGGTGAGGTGAGCCACCCACCCCCTTGGCTCCAAACTCGGTGCCATATGTGGGCGGCAGCCCCGGGCGGTAGCAGCCGTACACTAGCCGGTGCAGCAGCGTGCTTTTACCTGCACACAACACAGACGCCAACAAACAATGTGTGGTTTGATACTGTGGGCAGCCGGCTGCTGCTGTGCAGGGCAGACACAGCAATGGCGCGTCATGGCCAGCTGCCACCGGCTGCTCTCCCGCCTTCCCAACCTACCGCACGAGCTGCTGCCCAGCAGGACCAACTTCACGTCGAACACTGACATCGAAGGAGGCCTGCATTGCACGGTGGCACACCGTGCGGCACGAGGTTCGGGCGGCGCCTGCGCCGGCGCCAGCGAGCGGCGGCGGCGGCGGTGGCAAGGAGGCAGCAAAGCGGCGACGCCTCAATTGTTTGGGCTAGGAGTTCCTTACCGGGTTATATGCAGAATGGAGCCCGAGCTGCCCGGAAGAGAGACATCGCCGCCCTGAAGGCCGCAGTGGGGTGCCGCTGCGGACGGCAGGCCTTCCAAAGATCAATGCTGGCTGCGAGGAGGCGCGATCAAGAGCCGCAATGCTGTCGAGGTGACTTCGCGCACGGCTCAAGCGTGGCGGGTGCACTCAATTTGTGATGCAGAGCTGTTGTCGAGGCAACCCAGCGCATTTCATGCTTTTTGGAGCAGTTTGCGCAGCCCTCTTGCCCCTGCCTGCTGCCGCCGCTGCCGCCCGCTGCTGCCTGCTGCTGCACTCAGCCTGCAGCTGTGCTTGGAGCTCAGCCACGATCTCATTATGGACACAATCTTGCTATGAGTGAAGGATCAGGACAGAATGTATGAACAGACCGAATGTGAATCAAATTGCTGCTGTGGGGACGGGTGAAAGACACAGTTCTGAAGCAAGTAATTTGCAAAACCGTACGATGGCTCACGCAAGGAGCCGGCATGCACTTTACGGCTGCACAGGCTGCCTCCAAGGATCATCAGGGCAGCTCCTGATCTGCGCGGCCGCGCCAGTATGCACGCCCGTAGCTGCAAGGGCGGAGGGTCGAAGGGGAGCAGCGGTTTGGCGGACAGGTTTGCCAGATGCCACCCATGCCTCCAGCGTGCTTCAATTCCCAGCTCCAACCGCCACCCCGCGGTGGTCATTAAATTCGTCCCCAGACTCACTCATACAGAAGCTCCTCGCCGGGCTGCACGTCCCGGGTGGTAAAGAACGAAATACGCTGCTGGCCGCGCGCATAGAAGCGTCGCACATTGGCGCGGCCGCGCGAATGGTTCATGTGCACCTGCGGCAGGCGGAAATGAGCAGAAAGCGGGCACGAGCGAAGCAAGGGGTTAGGCTGCGTAGTTTTCGGTTGCATGCTGGAGCAGGAGCGCCTGGTGTGTGGGATCAAATGCGCATGCAGCATGGGAGGTCTTGCGCATGCAGCTTGCGAACGACCTGCTCAGCAGCAGCACCTGCACGGTAGGCACAGCGGCGCAGCAGGCACAGCAGCATGACAGGCCCAGCGGGCGCAGCAGCACGACAGGCACAGCAGGCACAGCAGGCGCGGCGCACCGGGTGGAAGCAGGCCGTGTTGCCCACTGCTGCTGCTGCATCGATCGTCCACTCGTCATCAATTGCAGCCGCAAAGTCACCCTGCAGAAAGGGTACTGCGGCCAGCAGGCTGAGCAGGTGCTTTTGACAGCGCACTTCGCAGCAAGCTCAGCAGGCCGCCATCCACGCTGCCGCCTCCGCAGCTGCAGCGCGGGCACTTGCTTCTGCTCAGCAACAGCCTCAGCAGCAGCAAGCTGGGGGGCAGCACGACACACAGCAGCAACAAGGCTTGGCGTCATGTCACATCATTGAGGCCGACCTTGCAGCTCTCCTACAGCCTGAAGCTCCCCTACAGCCCTGAGGCAGTCCCTAGCTCTCTCACCACTCCGTCTGGGTAGCGCTGGAAGAAGGCTGCCCTGTCCAACAGTTCCCCAGTATAGTCTCCAAGGTAGGTGCCCTTTGGTATGAGAGCAGCTGCGTACGCCCCATTGCCACGTATATCGCCAGTGGGCCGCACGACGACCGCTCCCGCAGGCACTGGTGGGCCTTGGGAGGGCACGCCGGCAGTGAGGTACAGCCGCCCCCTGTGTGTGAGAAGAGCGACAGCAGAAGCGGCATTGATAAGTGCTGCCCAGCAGTATGCCGAGGGCAGACAGGTGTGCAGGGAGGGCACTGCAACTCCATGCTGGCTGCAACAGGTGCACACAGCTGGCGCTGAGCTGTTGAGAAGAACAAGCAGAGTTCGAGGGCTGCAGCGGCATGCCAAATCCACAAAAGCTGCTCCCTGCCACAAACACAGCCGCCCTCCCTCGCCCTGGCCAACCTGTGCATCTCAATGTGCAGCTGGTCCCGCAACACCGCCTTGGCTGCCAGCAGGGCCAGCAAGGGCGCTCCCAAGAGCACCGCTGCTGCTGGGCCCGCCACTTCGTCGATCGGCGGCAGCTGCGGCTGGGACGACAGCGCTGAATAAACCGCAGCGCCGAGCCCACCCAGGCTTGCAGCCGCTGCTGAGAGTTGGAGCGCTCGCTGCTGCTGGCTCTGCTGCTCTGGAAGAGAGTGGGTGTCGGAGTGGGAGCTTGCGCTGCTGCCGCTGCTCGACTGCTGCGGATCGGGCGGCGGCGGCGGCGGAGCAGCAGCAGCGGTGACTGCCGTCTCCCGCTCGGCCGCTTGCTGCGTCGGAGGCAACGCCCGCGACCTGATGTGGCGTATGAAACTGCTTGCGCGGCCCGCGGTGCGCTGTGGGCCTCTCGCACCGCTGCGCGCCAGCGCAGGCGNCGATGGGCACGNATGAGCTGCCAGACATGTTGCTGATGTGAAACGCAGCCGCACAGACGGCGTCCTGGGCAGTTTGGGAAACTTAGATCTCCCGCCGCCGCCGCTGTGCTGCCTGCTTCATGCGCACCAGCGGCAGCCGGCAGGAGCATTCGCCGCTACAGCTGCCTGCCTGCAGCCGCCCTCGCTGCAGGTCTGACATGCATGTGTGGGTTCAGTGGTATTGCCTGACCTCTTTTATTGAGCGCCTTGTGCTGCGGCACCTGTGGCTAAGCGATCCGCTCGTGCCATCGACTCCTGCTGTCGCTACCTCAGTGCAGCCATGCTTTGACAAGCTCTTCCACTCATTGTGACGGCCATGCATTGTAAAGCGGAGCATTCGTGCCCATCAGCNAGGGTATTTGAGCAGGTGCAACTCTTCCACAGCCAGCTCTGGCAAATACTCTTGGAGCTCCCACCCCCATTCGAGGCAATCAGACGCCGCCGCAAGCAGCAGCTGTAAGCTTGGCAGCTGCTGGGCTGCATCCTCTGGCTCTGCACACAAGGCGGTAGCCGGACTCTGTCAGAAAGACAGGGAGCTGGCGATCCACACGCACGGGGGGCGGCAACAGCGCTTGTTGATCAATCATGCCATGCCCACGCGCCTGTGTCTGGTTCGACCGTGCACTCCAGTCGTGTGACATTAGGCAACATCACTTTGAAGGCGATGTTTTCCTCGCCATCGCCTAAGGGAGGGTTGAGGCGCAGGGCGCAAAGGCCCGACAGCTGGCCCCAGTCGGGTAGCGGCAATGCCTTGCCCTCGAGCCGCAGCTCAGTTAGCGCCGCAATGCAGCCAAGAGGCGGGGTATTGACAACCTCGTCAGTAAAGGCGTCCTCTGACGACAGGCTGCCATCCCGGCTTGTGCAGAGGCCCAGACTGAGCTGCACGCTCGGCCTCAGCCTGCTGAGCGCTGCCACGGTGGCTGGCAGGTCATTTTCAGGGACCAAGCCCCGCAGCTCAAGCCTGCAAACACATACAGGCAACAGCAAGCCATCAAACCAGCCTGAGCGTCCGATGCTGCACAAAAGGCACTGAGCATGCATACTTGGGTGGGATGGCAGCTAGCAGCACATTTTGAGCGGAGTGCATGGGCACAACTCACTCCAGTTGGCTCAGGGATGGGGGCAGGGCTCAACACAGCGCGACCACAGCAGGCGACCAGCCCGCTTCAACAGTCAGGTGCTCCGGGCGCGTGGTGGCCGCCAGCGCTGATGGAAATGCCTCGTGAACTGGAGGGCACAAGAAGTCGCGGATTGCCCCATCTGTATCCAAGCAAATGTCAGGCTGTAAGTACTCCAGCCGCAGGCAGCTCAGCAGGCCCAGCGCGTGCAGGGCAGCAGCGCTGCGGTGCCAGTCAATGCTGGCTGCGTTGGCAGGAATAACAAGCTCCTCCAGCTGCGTAAATCGGGCTATCGCAGCCAGCACAGGGCCGCTGCAGGCGGTGTGCAGCTCCAGAGCCAGCACGCCGGGCGGCAGCAGCGCCAGCACGCTGGCAACCAAGTCCGGCTGCAAGGGGTGCGCAGTTTATGTGCATGCATGTGGATGCAAAGCAGGCAAGGGCATCCAACCGCTGTTCAGGCACGCAGCACTCTGACAAACAGGGGCGGCATGCACGGCAGATGCGCTCAATCAAGCAGCTCGCAACCCGGGGGATGCCCACCTGATCATTGAAACCAGTCAGCTTCACGCGCCCGGTGCAGGGGCTGAGCGCCGCCGCCAGCTCCAGCACCCGTGCCCGCTGCATGTTTTCTGCGTACGCAGCGCCCTGCACTGCCAACTGTTTGGACCCATGGTCGTCTCTGTAAAGCTCGTCTGGCAGGGGCAGGAGTGCCTTCCAGCCCTTAAGAGTAGCGGTGGGCATGAGGCGTGGCGCCGCCGTGAGCGCTGCATACCAGCCTTTGCACGTCAGCAGGACCGATACCCTGCAGGGGCAAGGTTGTGATGAAAACTTTGCATCAAGGTATCATCTCACAGCCATATTCATTGCTACATGACATGGATGCAACAGCGGTGCCGGCGGCCTAGGCGGCGGCGGCCTGCCCGCCCGCCGCCGCCGCCGCTGCCGCGCAGAAGGCAGCCCAACGGCCGCTGGAGCGGCCCAGCAGCGCAGCCCCACCTGTCGCTGTCGTCCAGCATCCCGATGACGCGCTGGAACAGCTCGCTGGGCAGGCTCCTCAGCGGCATGGCTGCAACCACGACCGGGACAGGGCAGGGG
Source organism: Chlorella ohadii (assembly GCA_025026875.1). NCBI lineage: Eukaryota > Viridiplantae > Chlorophyta > Trebouxiophyceae > Chlorellales > Chlorellaceae > Chlorella > Chlorella ohadii. Next base: position 96,434 of record JADXDR010000031.1, read on the forward strand.
TGCGAAGAGCGGCGGCAGGCGGCGGGGGCAGGAAGCTGAGTGGGCACCCGCGGCCGCAGGCTTGCACCAGCACGGGCGGCTCACGTGCTGCAGTGTTGGCCTTGGGAGCTCTGGGTTGGAGTGAGGCGAGCTGTTGGGGCGCCTGAGCAGCGCGTGAGCAGGACGGAAGGGCTTGCCTGCGTGTGCGCTCCACTGCTGCTTGTTATGATAAGCAGTGCTGCTGGGAGATCGCTGGCCAGTGCTGGTGCAGCAGGGCCGCCGCAAGCGGCTCCATGCAGCAATGCGCCGGGCGGGGCGCCTCCAAAGCTCTCAACCCATGCCAGGGGCAAGCTCAGCCGGTTGCTCGCGCCCCTCTACAGCAGTTCAGGTGACCAGCAGACATCCCCAGCGCCCCTGCGGGCATCCACACTTGCTCTCCTCACGTCGTCCACGGCCGTCAGTGTGCTTCACAGTAGGCTCAGCCCAGAAGGCGAGCAGGCAGCAGGCAGCGGCAGCCACTAGCACCCGCCAGGCCGCCACCCGCCGCCGCCCGCGCCCACCGCAGATGCCGTGCTCACCCGCCGGCAATGCACAATGCACCTTTCCCTTTCCATGCAGCGCAAAGCGCTATGGCAACCATCGAAGAGCTGTTGGCGGCGCTGGAGGCTCTGCCGCAGCACTTCCGCGCCCTGGCGCCCTCTGAGGCCGCTGCCGACCAGGCTGCATCCGCGGCTCAGCTGCTCGACACGCTTGTGCAGTCCGTCCCACCAGCATATGTCTCCCGGACTTGGGACACCGTGCTTGAGAGGTGTGCAGCGGAAGATGCAATGAAGTTAGCATCAGTTGCAAGAGTGCACCTCAGCTCAGCAGGCTGCGGTTGGAGGTGTCAAAGGCTCCGCAAAACACAGCTGCATTCACTCAGTGTTCCCCTTTCTGCAGGCCAGTGGTGGCGGCAGCGAACAGCCTGGCAGAGCTGGCGGCAGCAGCTGCCGCTGCCCTGGTCCATCCCGGCAATGCGCAACGATGGCTGCTTTGGCAGGTCGATGCCGGCTGCGCGGCTCTGGCAAGCTGTGTTCTGCTGGCGTGCTATGCCCAGCGGCTGTCAGGCGAAGTAGCATGCAGGCTGGGCGCTGCTTGCAGGCTGGTCCTCGGGCCCGGCCTCACGGTCCTTGAGCACAGGCTGGCTGCTGCCCAGCAGCAGCCACCAGCTGCTGCAGCGCTTCGCATAACTTGCTTCTGGCATTCGCAAGTAGTCACGGCAGCTTTGGAGGGCATGCTACTGCCGGAGCGCCAGCCACAGGCGGCGGCAGCATTTGCCAGCAGTGTCGCAAACCCTGCAGCGCTGCTGCCTTGGCTAGCCACGCTTTCTCGGGCAGTGCCATTTGTTGCCGGCACACTTGGCCAAGGTGAGTGAGCAGCCTGAAAAGCTAGATGGACCGATGCACATGCAAGGAAATCTGGTTAAATGCTCTGCGTGTTATGTGTGTCAGCCACCTACTTTAAATCCACTCCAGCTGTGCAGAGAACTTATTGACCACCGTGTGCAATTACGTCAGGGTGCTCTCTGTGCTGTTCACATCAGACACCTGGACCAGGCACAGCAGTGCTGTAGCAGCCGACCCAGCCCTGCAGCAGGCCATTGTGCAAGTGCTGGTCGACCACTGCCTGCCCGCCACGGCTGAAGCGCTGCAGGCAGAGGCAGCAACGGGGCTGCAGGAGCAAGGCACCGGCTGGCAGATGCTGCTGCGGCTGGACATTTTGTTGAGGGACAACAGCCTGCGACCTGCCGTTGCGAAATGGGGCAGAGCGCCGGGGGCGGCTGTAGCAGTTGGGCGTGCGGCAGCAATACTCAGCCTGCTGCCCACCAGCCGGGCTGGCGCCATGCCAGGAGACGCTTTCAGCAGGCTGTTGTTTGAAGGCACTTCACTTCTAGTTCAGTGCCTGTACGGCGTGCTTTTCCCGGATGCAGCAGGCATGGAACGTGGCAGCGAGGCAGCTCCAACGGCCAGCGACACAGAGCTGTCTGCAGCAGCGCAGATTGCACTGCAGCTGGTGCCTCGCCTGGTTTCCAGCTATGCAGCTGAACTGGATGACCCCCAGGCGTGCGCAGCATACCCAGCTGGATTCCCCATCTATTTCAACAACCTGAGCGTGGCTTGCTGTTACCTGGCGCAGCCACTCAGCTTGCCCTTTTTATTCCAGTTGGAGGAGTGCAGCGCTGCACAGCTGAACGGATGGCTGGCAGCAGTGACTGCAACCCTGCGGCTGCTGCCGCGCCTCTCAGCTTTGGATGCGCAACTGAAGCAGCACGGCAGCGAGATGGTTGGGGCGGAAAGATGCTGCAGCAGCATTTTGGAGCAGCTTGTGAGATACCTTCCACAGCAGCTGGGGCAGATTGCACGGCGGATGCAGCAGCTCAGTGGGAGTGCAGCTGTGCTTGATGGGGTTGCATGGGGCAGCCTGCAAGCACACTTGTGGGCCCTGCACACCAGCCTGTGCCGCCTGGTTGCCGCCCTGACGGCGCCGGTTGAGCCGCTCAGCCTGCCAGGCGTGTCCCTGGATGGGCAAGCATGGCGGCAGCTGCTGTTCATCCTCAATGCATCGTTGCTCCCTGCCATCGATGCACACTGGCTGGCACAGGGATCCCAGGCAAGAGCAACCAGCAGGATGCAGTTTTTGGCGGAAGCACCAGGGTGAGTGAGGGCTTCAAGAACTGCATTCTGCTTGCCAGCTGAGAGCAGCTTGCCGGCAGGCAAAATTCCGCTCAGAGGCCCTGCAAGGCGGTCTTGTGAGCTGACACAGGCCCGCACTTGTTTATGCTGCAGGCATGCGCTGACTGCATTGCAAGCTGCGTGCTCTGGGCACATGGCTGCGGTTCAGGCGGCTGCCACTGCAGCAGCGGCAGCAGCTGATGAGAGCGAGGCAGATGCTTCTGATGGTGAAGTTTCGCGTGCCGTCGCAGGGGTGCACGCAGCGGTGGCTGTGGCGGCAGTGCTTCCAGAGGCACTTAATCTGCCGCTGCTGGCTCCACTGGAGACGCTTGTGCAGAGAGTGATCAAGTGCAAGCGAAAGGTGAGCACTGTGAAGCTACCGCAGACTGCTATTAATGCAACTGATTCATAAACGCAGGTGCCAACCACGCTCCTGCCCCACAGGTCACTAAACGGCTGCTTGGCTGCGCATCTACGCTGTCCTCGCTTTTGAGTGAGGCACCCGCCAGCTTGGCAGCTTTGCTGGCAGGCAGCAGCCTTCCCGGGGGTGTGCTGGAGCTGGCTGCTCGCCTGGGCCGAGCGAGCGACTCTGATGCAGCAAGCAAAGGTAGACGGACACCAAGCAGCAGCAGTATTGCAGCGCGTTGTGTCTGCTTCTACAAGCATGTGGGTCTAGTTTTGCAGAAGCTCGACTTTCAACAAGGGCGCGCACTTGTCCCCACCTGATGTCCCGCAGGCTGCTGTGCTACGTGACGGCCTGCTGCGCTGCATGCACCAGGTGGCAGGTGAACTTGTGGCAGCTGCGGATGCCACAGCTACCAGCGGCGCGCCAGCCGGCCTGCCGGGACAGCTGAGGGTGGCAGCGCAGCGGCTGCAAGGCTGGACTCTGGAGGGCTTGGGCAATGTGCAGGAGACGGAGCAGCTGCTGCAGCATGCTGCTGCCCTGATGCAGCAGTACCACACCCTGCCAGCCGTTGAGGAGGAAAGGCAGCTAGCGGTGGCGCAGGCGGCCGCCGGCCGCTCCTGCGCCTACCTGCGCTGTGCTAACCTGGGCGGCGAGGGCGGGCCGRCGGCGGGGCAGGGCGCCGGCAGCATGCGCTGCAGGTGTGATAGGGRTGCGGCTAGGCTGGCAAGGCTTGCATTGTGGGTTGCAGGTATTGACAGCATAGTGCATGGCAAGCTGATTTGGCATGCTCTGCCCTCACGGTCTGCCTCCCTTACCCGGTGCACTGCCTCCCTTCCTGCAGTGCCTGCCGCGCGGTGTGGTACTGCGGCACCGCCTGCTCGCAYGCCGACTGGCGGSAGGGYGGGCACCGCCGCRTGTGCAAGGCGCTGGGCGCGGCGCGGCGGGCGGCTAAGGAGGCGGCAGCGGGGCAAGCAGGCGAGGTGCAGCAGGGCAGCTGAAGAATGTGTGTGCGCTGTGCTTTTTGTACATAAACTTTAGGTTTCACTTCATGTCAGTGCCGCCATGTGTCTTTTGGAGCAGCTGAAAGAGTTTGAACAGGACTTTGGCGCCAGTGAGAGGCAGCAGTGCGCCTTCATGTTTGCTGCACAGCATGGGGCAGCCGCAGGGGCGGCGAGGACGCCGGGTGTGCAGCAACATGCAGTTTGAGACTGCCTGTGGACATTGCTCAGGTGTGCAGTCCACATCGCCTGGTCTGACCTAACGCCTGCCTGGTTTCCCATTCTTGCTCGGCTCCTACTGGACGATGGTTGCTGTTTATGTGCAAGTTACAGGGCGGGGAACGGTGATTGTGGCCCAATTGACGCATTGCGGTTGTTGCTTCGAAGCGCTCCATACGCGCTTGGTGAGTGACTGGCTGTGCTCCCTCCCACATTGTCGAGTCCTGGCAGCTGATGGGTCTCAATCGCCGCCTGGCGCCGCTGCCGCCTGCAGCTCGCGCAGCTGCGGCACAACTTCCTCAAAGGTAGGTCTCTCAGTCTCATCTTGCGCCCAGCAGAGCCGCATCAGCTCCAGGTAGGCATTGAAGCCGGCAAAGCCGGATGTGTCTGGGCCCGGCAGCTGGTCGTGGGGCGGCATCTCCAGCCGCCTGCCATTGAGCACCTGGCCCACCAGCTGCCAGGAAAGGGAGAGGTGGGCAGGTGGGGGTCAGGCCACATGGTGCACCGTGAGCAGCGTGAACGAGCATCCCAAGGCAGGCAGGGCTGGGATACCTAGCCCCTACCACTACTCCAGCTGCAGCCCCCATCAACGCAGGGTTATAGGCTGACCTGCCAGGGGTTGGCGGCGCCCCACGGCAGCGTCCATGTGGCCATCTCCCACATCACCACACCAAACGCAAACACGTCTGTATTGACGAGCAGGGAGATGGCGGCCGACCGGTGCATCAGCGCGCATGGCAGGCCAGCAGGCTGCAAACGGCTTGGCGCACGCAGGCAGCAGCAGCGGTGCTGCAGCTGCTTACACATGCACAGACTGAAACTCAGGCGTGGCGAGGCAGGCTACCCGGCACCTCACCAGAGGCACGCGTGGCGCTGCCGCCGCGCATCAGTTCCGGCGCCAGCCATCTGCAATGGCACCAGGGGGCACAGTGTTTCTGGGTGCCACCACCCTGCTCTATGGCAACTCCAGTATTGTTCCTCCACACACAAGCCAGCCAGGCCGTGACCAGCCGCCCTCCCCTGTGCCGCCCACACCTGGGGTTCATGGCTGCTGCAGAGCTGGTGTTACGCGCCTCGTCAAGTACACGGCTGAGGTTGAAGTCAGTGACTTTAGCGTTCCAGTCCTTGTCAACCTGGCATTTGATTGCACAGTGCGGCAGTTGCATGCATAGTATGAGATGCGCTAAAGGGCATGGCAGGAAGACTGAGCGGCAGGCGGCACCAACTTACGGTGCACATGTTAGCCGCCGCAGCAGCTGTGGCGGCAACAGAGATGGCAGGGGCAGCGGCAAATGCCAGGCTGGCTCAATGTACCCTTCCGTCACCAAGAGGCTCACCAGAAGATTGGGGCTCTTCAGGTCGCTGCGCAGAGGGGTTCCCGCCAGGGGCAACTCTGATCAAGTCGGATGCAAATCGCCTGCTGCCAACGCTGCTACATGCACAGCCGATGTAGACCTTGCAACCTCACCACGCCCCCGAGTACACGCACCGATGAATGATGGGCGGCGTTTTGCAGTGCAGGTGCAGCATGCCCAGCGCTGCATCCAGCAGCATGGACAGCCGGCGGTGCCACGTCAGCTGTGCAGCCGCCGCTGCGCTCTGCCGCCCTGCCGCCAGCACGTCGTATAACGAGCCGCGTGCGCAAAATTCTGACAGAATGCAGGGCGGGTCCCGGCACAGCCCATCTGTGGGCGGAAGCGTGAAACACAGGTAGAAGATAAGTGGCAGGTTATGGGCTGCTGGCACATGGAGCATTGGCAAATGTGGGCCTCTTGCAACCACCCGCCCGCCCAGCTGTCAAGCGCCCCACTTGTATCTAGGCCTGCCTGCCTGCTCTGCTAGCTGCGCTGCTAGATTGCTGCACCACCCAACACGTCAGATCACCACACGAAACTTAGCAGCAGCATCTCGTACTCACAGAAGCTGACGATGCAGGGGTGGCGCAGGGAAGCCAGTAGGCCTGCTTCCTCTTCCAGCTTGGCCATGGTGCGGGCGGACAACGCAAGCGAGCGTTGTGCCTCGTCGGCTGTAGCAGGCACGCCGCCGCCAGCAAGCAGAACCTTGCACGCGACAATGCTCTCGTGCCACTGCAAACGTGGGGCCAAGGCCAAGCAAGGTGCGCATTTGACAGGTGTCGGTGGGCGGGATGCGGTGCAGTGGCGGTGGACCCTGATTCTGAATCCTCCTTTTGCAACGCAGAGGCAGTGCTTGATTCTCACCTTTGCTCTGTAAACCCTTCCAAAGCTGCCCTCTCCCACTGCGTCCAAGAAAGTCAGCTCCTCAAACTTGACCTCCCTGCGGCAGGGCCAGCGGTGGGAGCAGAAGTGGCTGCAATGCAAGCCAAGCACCCATCGCCTCAACGCTGCAGCCAGATGCGAGAGATCTCTCGTGTCCATACCATGGATGCACGTCAATGATGCCGCTGCTGCATGGCTGGCTGGACATTGACGCCTCCCCGCTGTGGGGCGATGTGCTCTGGGCCTGCAGAGCAGCAACAACAGGTTCTGTGGGGTCCCTGCAACTACCGGCCAACTTTTCAAGGTTACAAAGGCAATTGCCATTGGGCAGCAGCCACCTGTTGGCGCACCACCCACCTCACCTGTGACCGCAGCGACGTGATGTAGGCAAGCAAAGCATCCTTTGCGACTGAGCTGGTGGGGCCGCTGCTGAGGGACGACAACAGAGAAGGGCTGGTGCTTTCGCCGCCAGACAGGAACGAGGCCAAACTTTCGGGCGCCATGCCGGGTGGACGAGTGGGGTAGGTTGTCAGGACGTCGTCTGCAGCAGGCACAACCACCGCCTTGGTGCCGCCCGACATGAGACGGGCTCCAGGGCCAGTGCCTCCAAGCACGGGAGCTGGGGGGGCACTGCCTGGCTGAAGCTTGTGGGCAGCCTGTTCAGCGTCTGCCGCCAATGTTTGACGTTGCCGCGAGCGGCGGCGCACGAAGTAAAACGTCAGGAAGCCTGCAGTTGGGGAGCATTGCTGGGGAGCAGTGCTTGGCTGGTGTGGCCAGCAGGCTCTGCCCCCGTGCCAAGTGATGCCATCAATGTCCCGCAGCAGCATGCTCACCAGCTGCCACTGCCGCTACCATCACACCAGTCACCACGCCAGCGATGATGCCAGCAGATGAGGAGGAAGATGCCGTGCTCTGCGGCTGTTGGCCTGCGGAAGCAAGCAAGCAGGCAGATTTCTTGAGCAGGAGGCCGGCTTGCATCCATGCTTTGTCAACCACTGTGCACAGATGGGCAGGACAAAAGTTGGCGAGCCCGCTTCTTCATCTTCTACCATGCACACCTGGCTGCCCTTCCTGGGTGGTTGGTTGGCACTGAAGCTCCTCGAAGTTGGAGCATGTGGAAGCGTCAAGGTTGACAGTGCAGTCCTGCAGCGCATCCTCAGAGCCTACGCACGCCAGCTTCGTCACCAGCACCGGCAGGCTAGGCAGGCCAGATGTTTCGGAGCCGCCACTGTATGCACGCCCGTTGCTGCCCAGTCCCATCTGGCGGCAAGCCACACTCGCAGCCGCCCCGCTCAGGCCGTTTTCGCAGACCGCGCCCCACGTGCCATCCACCAGCACTTCCAGGCGCCCTTGGGTATCGTTTGGCGACAGCCGCACAGCAGAGATGGGACCTGCATAAGCTCAAGGGGGGCAGTTTCAAACGCGGCGTGGCTATGCACGCACTTTGATCATGCAGTTCAATAAACAGTGGGCCGCCATGCGAAGCTAGCAATGCTGAATGTGGGCTGTGGCAATCTACCAGCCGTTCCATATTCCGATGAATGCTCCTTCCTGTGCAGGCGTGTGCCCAATGCTCGCCGCTCTGCTCCTTCACTTGGCAGCCTCCGCCCGGGCTCACCTGTCTCACAGGCCAGCCCAATGTCCTCAGAGTGCTGGCAGTTGTGGTCGGCCTGGTAGGTGCAGTTGGCCAAGCTTGCGCCCTCTGCACACTCAAAGCTCTCAGCCAGCACAGGCAGCGAGTCGTTGGTGGATGGCACAATGTAGGTCCGCCCGCGCGTGCCAAGGCCCAGGTGCATGCACACCGTGGCCGCCGAAGAGGCTCCAAAGGCGTCATTGCAGACCTGGCACATACAAAGAAGGCCAGCAGCAGCGGTTAATTATGTGCACAGTGCATCCCACGGCAGGCCAGCTCATTAACACCACTTGCGACACCCTGTCACCGCAACACTGGGGCCAGCTGCCGGTTGCCGGCTCACAACTCCTTCTCACTGTTCCCCAGTACTGTCCAATTTGAATCTCAAGACGGCCCGCCATGCCCCCAGGGCTAGTCGCATTTGTCAGCCGCGCGTTGTTTACGGTGCCTGCAGTTAGCAGTTCGAATCACATAGAATTTAGAAGCACTTCAAGTTGTAGGGCCGCCAAACTGGCGGAGTGCTTGTTGGGCGGCAAGTTGCAGCAGATGCCTGCAGGATGCCTGGCCTGCCCTTGCAGCGCACCTGTAACGGGGGCACAGATGACACCCGCATCTTGGGCGTGCGTGCAGTTGGGCGCAATGGTGTAGAAACAGTCTGCTAGTGACTTCTCTACTCCAGTGCACTGCAGCTGCACCAGCACAGAGCGCGTGCCGGGACCGAAGTAGGCGCCCGGCACGGCCTTGGCCACAAAATTTGAGCCGAGTCCCAGATGCTGGCAGGCCACATCAGCCTCCCGTCGGTCCAAGCCCGCATCACACACCTGGAGAGGGCAGCGGGCCAGGAGTATGTGCCATGCTGCCACTACCCTTGCGGCGGCATGAAAGACAAAGGCAACAACATGCAGTCCGGGAGCGACTCCAGGTGTTGCAGCAGGCGTCTGGGTCGGCAAGTTAGCGCTGCAGCTTCGGCTGGGGGATTTGAGTGTGGCTAAAGCTGGTGTCTGGGGGTGGCGACTCTGCATGGTGTTTGTCTGCAGCAGCAAAGCAGCTCCCCGCCTCAGCGTGTGTGCGCACCGTGCCCCAGATGTCGCTTGAGCTCAGCTTGACCTCCAAGCGGCCGGAGCTTTGATCTGACCCGCCCTGCAGGCGGACGTCAGTGATGGTGCCTGCGGCATAGTTTGGGCAAGGCAGGCACGGTGGCGGGGGCTGCCTGCACAGCTCCCCCAGCATGGCAGCATGTGGTGGGGTCTTACCGTTGGGGATGTCGCACACCACTCCCACAGTGGATCGGCCAAAGGTGTTTACACCCGGAGCGACTGTCTCAAAGTCGCAGTCAGCCAGAGAAGACTCTGTTGAGATGCAATCCAGGTTGGCGAGCAGCGCCGGGAGCACACCCTCTTGGCCCACCGAGCCGCTGGGCAGCCCGCGTCCGCCCGCTAGGCCCAAATCTTTGCAGATGACTCGGGCTACAGCAGGACCCACGGGGCCCACCACCTGGGAGGAGGCAAGGAGGGGTTGGGGGCGATGATGTTACCCGATATCGCCCCAGGGTACTCAACCGGATTTTTTGAGTGCCAAGGCCAAGGCAGTTTTGGCTGCCTGCCATAAGGGGTGTCCTGGATGCGGGTGGGGGTGAGCCCAGGCCGCCATCGCCGGCTTCCCCAATGTCTTGCCTTGTAGCGAGGGCATCTGCGGCACCGCAGCAGCGCACAGCTGCTACATGCTGCCCAGTAGTTGACACCCAGCCAACCGCGGCACACACACCCTTCGCGCACCGTGCCCCAATCTTCGCCGACCAACACTTCCAAACGCCCCGAGGTGGAGCTGGTGCCAGCGGCCAGGCGCATGTCGAGTATGGGGATGCCGCCACTGCAGTACAGCTTCTCTGCCAGCCCATCCACGGAGCTGGGGCAGTACTCTCGTGTCACGTTGCGCTGAGATGCAAGGGATGGGGCCATGGGAGCAGTTGTGAGGGGGGTGCATGCTCCTGTGCACCCACATGGACATGACACGCACTTTGGCAAAGTGCCAAGGGTTGGTGGACCAAGGCACAAGCTGTCTGTACCACCTCCGCCCTTAACAGCCACAACATGCAATGCACACACACACCTCCAGCAGCGGCAGGCAATCGGTCCTTGCTGCTGTTGCATTGCACGGCATGCCGGTGGCAGGATTCAGCCACTTGGCACGCGGGTCATCAGCACGTGCGCCCCAAAGCCCGCCGTCCAGCCCCGAGGCTTCCACTCCATAGAAGTAGTACTGTGCAGAGCGGTAGCCAGTCTCGGGGTCCAGGTTACTGTATAGGCGGAGCTCATCCTGGCGGTTGGTCAAGTTGCGCTGTGCCAGGCACCAGTCGCCCGCCCGCATGGCGCCATTGGCGCACAAGCCCGCATCCTCGTCCTGCCCAAGCCGAGCGTAAAGGCCCACAGTAAGGGAAGCGCCGCACGCCGCTTTCACGGCCAGGGGGAATGGCGCGCACACGTCTGCATTGGTCAGGCACAGAGGAATCAGTGGTGCTGCGGCAAGGGGGGTGTTGCAAGGGACTTGCCTACCGCTCTAGAAACAGTTTGCTTGCAGCTTCCATAATTTCAAAGTGTGGCGCCACGCACCTGTGCAGTTGATGCCGACGTCTTCACTGTGCGTACAGCTGGAGCCATTGACCCAAGTGCAGCCTTGCAAGCTGCGGGCACCCTCGGGGCACGCCAGTTCGCTGACCAAGATGGGGCTTGTTCCGGACCCAAACGACGCGTCGCCATGCCCCTCCTTCACAGTGCCACGATTGCTCAGGTTGAGCTGGCGGCACACTGCGCTGGCCTGCACAATGCCGAAGCCGTCATCGCACACCTGTCACGGTCAGGGGGGATGCTGCGGCAGTTAGCAAACGACTTTCGTCCGCCCGTCTATGCTGCCGACCTCCGCAGCAGCGCGCCACCCTGCAGCCCGCCTCCGCACCGTGCCCCAGACGCCGTTGATCAACACCTCCAGCCGCCCAGCATTCCCGGTCTTGTTGGCAAGCCGAACTTCCGTGATTGTCTGATTGCTGGACAGGGCCTGCAGCCCGCGTGCGCGAGTGCCTTGCTGATGCGCAAACGCCGTGCCCTACAGGCATGCGCGCACAGTCGGGAGCCCTAACGGCGGTATCTGGCGCCACCACAGGCAGGCGCGGCTTATGCGGTGGGGTCATTGCGGAGGTTTGGAGGCGCACCCAGGAATTCAGCACAGCGCTGCAGGCGCCCGCGAGCGCCAGGAGCAGGAAGGGCGCCACCAAAGGCCGCCCTGCGCCTCCTCCACTTGCACCCGCCATGATCGGGATTTGGAGATGGAACTGAGCACATAGGATAGCCTGCCGACATTCCTTGTCCTTGCAAGACAGAGCCGCACCGTCACGCCGAGCATGGGCGCCTGCGGTATCGTGCAACCGTCACGATGGCCCTCATCACCTTATTTGCGAATGGAATTACCAGTCAAAGGGCGCGCGCCGAGCCTCTGCAAAGCCAGACACCCGACCGGTGCTATGAGCGGCCCCGCAATGCCCCAACGTGCCTGGCTGGCCTGTCTGATACTTCTCGGGGGTAAGAGATGCTGCGCCATAGAGTGTGGCGCAATGCGGCCGCCTCCCTGCGGGGGAGCGCCTGCCGCTTCCCGGCGCCTTGCGCAGTTGCCGCCACTTTCAGCCGCCTACACCGGCCCCTCCTCCTCAGGTGCGGCTGCTGCCATCGCCGCCGCTACTGGCTGTGTGGCCAACCCTCAGCACCCGTGGGATTCAGAGGAGTCGTGGGATGGAGAGGGAGACTATGTGGACTTGGGGGCCTGCAGGCAGTGCGATGCGAGCAACACCACGTGCCTCGAATGTTGGGGCCATTTTAGCCTCGCGGCCAACGGATCCTGTGTGCTGTGGTGAGTGGGGACTTGCAGGAGAGAGGGTGAAGGAAGGTCTGGCACGGTGTGGCCCGTCACTGCTCGAGCTCTGTCAATGTTGCCCCTCGGTGCCATGTGGCATGCAGCGGCCAAGGCGCCTGCCTTGAGTGCGATGCAAACAAGCCTGACGTCTGCAAGAACTGCACGTTCAACTTTTATGGAGTGAGTAAAGATTGATTGAGCTTCACAAAAGAATCTGTGTTGCGGCTGAACTGGTGGCGCTGCGCGTTGCCGGCATCCGGCTGCCTGCCACTGCCAGTGAGTAGCAAAAATCTACCGTGACCTGCGTGCCGCCGCAGGACACTGCGCCCTCCTATGCCGACAAGGATGGCAAGTGTGTGGTGTGCCCCACAGCAAATGCGGGATGCACGCAGTGTTCCAACCTCAACGGCACCTGCACGCGCTGCGACACCACCATGGCGCTCGTTGACGGCGTGTGTAAACCCTGTGAAGATGTCAACTGTGACGCTTGCGATGGCAATCCTGACGTCTGCACTGTGTGAGGCTGGCTCACGGAATGTGCCGGGCAGAAAGCTGGCCTGCGAATGGGTTTCAGCCATTCGCCCTCCTGTCTCCACAAGCTTGGGGCCCCCAACAGGGCTTGCTTGATGCCCGCGCTCTGCCTTCCCCTGCAGATGCAACCGTGGCTACTTTGCTGAAGGCGGCAAATGCTTGCCGTAAGTGCCGCGAGTAGGGTGTCCGACACCCTGGAGTCCATGTGGTGTGTGACAGGGGTTTGAATCGTACTCAGACTACCCCCGCAAACTCCCCCTGCAGTTGCGCTGAGGAGTGCAGCACTTGCACCAATGCTACGGCATGCACAGAGTGCAGAGGCTCCACGAAAGATGCTCCTTATATGCAGTCACGCGGCGTCTGGCTGGATCCGGCAACAGGGCAATGCGTGCCATGGTAAGAACATGCATGGGCACACATGAAAGCGGGGCAGCAGGCCTCCATATATGGTATCTCATATGTTAGCCACAACCCAAACTTGGCTCAGTTCGGTGGTCGACATGCCCGTTTACCTCGTGCAGTGCCGAAGGGTGCGAGCAATGCCCTAACGGGCCGGCCACGTGCGAAGAGTGTAGCACTTACTACACCAACGTGACAGGAGACCCGCCTTGCGTAAAATGGTGAGCTGGCTAGCTGCAGCGCTGCGGCCAAGGGGGCGGGCTCAGCACTTAAGGCCATATGCAATGTGGGCATTGACTGGTTCGGCGAGAGCTTCACCCCGCTGAGCGCAGCGGCGATCCACACTGCACCACATGTGCTCCTGGGAGGCCGGACCTTTGCAAAATATGCGCTGAATTGAGCGCTGATGGCCAGCTGCCGTGGGGCGCTGACCCTGCGACCGGGCGTTGCGTCAGCTGCTCAGTGCCCAACTGCCGCAGTTGCCAGGACAACTCTGAGCAGTGCGATATGTGCAAGGATGGTGAGCTGCCGATTTCTGCCGACTGGTTTGTCGGGCAAACTAGTGCAGGTTTGTGCGTTCGGTTATACTGGCCAGCAGAACGCCTTGCAGGCTGTGGCCAGCGGGCGGCGGTGTATCGGGAGGCCAGCGTGCAAGGCTCCTTTGTTCAACAGGCTGCCAGTCGCGACCAAGCGTCAAACCCACACCCTTGTGGCAGGTTACTGGTTGAACCCGGCCATCAATGCTTGCAGCCCGTGCTCCATTCAGCACTGCATCAGGTGCGCCAGGGGCACAGAAGCAACGCGGATGCGTGTGCAGGCAGCTGAAGGCCCAGCCCTCCTTGCCAGCCTTAACAAAGTGCCCCTGACATGTGCCAACCCCCTGCCACCCCAGCTGCGGCCTCGATGCCACCGGGGGCCCCCGCAACGGGTCGGAAGTGTGCATCGAATGCGCGGCTGGGTATACTCCGGATGAAAACTCTGAAGTGGAAAAGTGTGTGCCGTTGGCGACAGCTGGGAGCTGACCATGTGTGGGAGGCCGAATGCGGCGCGCACAGCCCAGATGTACTGCAAACGCATTGCTGTGCTAGCGGATTGAGCCATGAAGCCCAGAACTGTATTGCACTGCCGCCGGCAGCGGTGCAGTTGAGTGAAGTGAAGTGAAGAATGGTGCAGTTGAGGCTGGCATTGCCACCGCCGCCGAGGGCAACAGCTGCTACTCCTCCCTGTCCCACCCCGCCAATGCATGCACCTGCTGGGTATTCAGCAGCAGCAGCAGCTCACGAGCTGCCGTTTCAGGCACGCGTGGCGGCGGCAGAGCACTCACAGAATTTGGCAGCCTTATTAAGAGCTGAGCATCCTTACATGTTGTGACAGTGCAGTTGTTACAGGCGGATGGCGCCAAGGATGAGCTGCCCTGCCAGCGCAGTGGCCTCGCCGTCATACAAAGCTGCTGCACGTGATCTGAGCGGCACTGCGCAATGACTGCAACGTTGCCACGCGTGCTGTGGCACTTTCCAGCAGCCTGTCGACCTGCATATCCTGTCAATATCAGTGCAGCCGAGAGAGCTCCTCCACTAGCTGTGTCACTGAATCGACTGTTGCGCCGCTGTGCCCGCCCTGCATGGCGGCTACCACAGCCTCTGCGCTCTCGTGCCTGCAGAGGGGGACAGCGACGGGTAAGTGCAGCTCTTGTCAGCAACAAGAGCAGAGCAGCAAAGACAAGGGAGCAAAGGCAGCCCAGGAGGTTTTCAGAAGCTCACTCCAGGTCCAAGAGCTGTTCCATCAGGTCATTGACTAAAGTCGAGCAGCACAACAACGGGCTGTACAAGGCAGCCCAGGAAGCTTCCAACAGCTCACTTCAAGTCCAAGAACTGCTCAAGCAGGTCTCCATCAATGACGATGTGCACCAATAACACCGCCCAAACACAGAACAATGAAGCAACCAAGCTCACTTGAGGTCCAAGAACTGCTCAAGCAGGTCTCCATCAATGAACTGCCGCGCCGGCGAGGCCGGGATGTGCTGGTTGCTGAACGCCCGCCACTGCAGGGCATAGGAGAATGGGGGACGGCAGGTTACTCAGATAGTGGCAGCAGGATACGTAGAGAGTGCTAGACTGAGCTGGCGCAAGCGCAGCGAGAATGTTCTGGTGTGCCAGCAAGCGTCATCAACAGCCCTTCACCCTGTAGCACACCTGCGCATGGTCGAAGCCGCCCACTCCCTTGACCACTTTCCGCATCGCTTCCTGCGTTGAGAGATAAATGCCACTGATTAGTAGCAGCAGCTCACACAGCCTGCTGCCCAGGGTTTTACTCCCGGCTGCAGTGTTCATTACGTTGTGTCTTCCCGCACCAGCAGGGGGCAGCCTGAGCCGCCTTGCTGGGCGACACAGAGCTGTGTCAAGCTAAAGAGAGGGGAGATAAAGTGGGTGACCGTCCTGAGAAAGTTTCAGCACAGTGCCGGGCTGGGTTGCACGGGGTTAGTGCGACCACCCCGCC